>JAGFPH010000540.1:242369-276162 GCA_018207615.1 Philaenus spumarius
AGGGAATTAAATAAATCAATCTGTTATCATATTTTTGGGGCGTATATCATGTTCATGTTTTTCATACTTAAGGGCGTATCAATTTTTTTTAATAAACTAAAGGTTTATTGTTATAATATGTGTACATTAATTGTATTTATCCAATAACCTGTCAAGGAACATTTCAGATATCTCGACTTCGCTATTAAGGTAAATCTTTGTGACTTGAAAAATTTTACATCTAATAATCTTAATGTATGTGCCATCCATAATTTGGGCTCAGTACGCATTCCACATTGTTTCTACTTTTGGATGGTAACAAATTCTATCATGTTATTTATCATAAAATAGAATTGAAAATACATAATAATTCTATCATGTTATTTATCATAAAATAGAACTGAAAATACACAATAATGTAATTTGCTAAATTGGTTCAGTTTTTAAATTTGATAATGGAACAAATTATTGCTAATCTTTTAAGAGTTTTGGTAAATTCGTACTTTCTATTAGGCTAAGACTCGTACTCTGTAAACGTTTAGGCTTACTTTATATAATTAATTTGCTACTGCCATAAATATACATCCAGAATAAGATACTAACTCATGTAAGTATTAATAATTTCTGGATTTGGCTTTTTCATATTAAATGTATGTAATGTAGAGTTCATATACTAATTGTAGAGTAATTTTCATATAAACCATGTTATTTTGTTTTGATAATAAGGTTTTATAAATTATGCATATTGTGTTCTACAAGAAAACGTTGTACACAACGTTCGTTTTCTATTACATTAAACACCTAATCCGTTCCATTTAGTTCGTGATATTAAAATTTTCATGAGCACTAAAAACTTTGACATTTTGACCTTTTAGATAATATTTTTAATTTGTATTCAGTGTATTTCAAAACCATAACTATTATAATTTTACAATGTTGGAAGATGGTTTCAGTTTAGTGTTAATTCGTTTTTAATGCAGTAGGACGAATATAAATATTAGGAATATATTATTATCTGTTAAATACTCCACATTACAAGAAAATAATACTAATTGTATATCCATAAATGTACTATTCATTATTAAAAGGACTTTTAAAAATACAAATAGATATGGTACACTCAATAAAATATATATTTCATTGGTATGATTTAATTTCGTTTAAGTGGAATACTAATAAATAAATTATATTTATATATTTTTAAATACAAATACTGCAGATATTTGAAGTAAACAAATTGTAACAATTTGTATATATCAATATCAAAGATCATCTGTAACTCATAGTAAGGAAATATGTGCTGTATAATTTTGATACAGATACAATAAAAAAAGTAAAACATTTATTTAAGTAATTATTTAGAGGCGGTTCAGACGTCATATCATGGTACCTTTACCCAATACCAAAACTGACATTTCCCACAACCAACTGTCCTTATAAATAACCACAAGTTTTTTATTTATTTAAATAAAGCGAGTAGGACATTTTACCGCAAATAAAATATTGAACGCTGGTCTGGAGCCAAGTAATGTGCAAATCCCTATCTTAAATCACTTTAACGGGACATATTATGTACCATCGTGTATTGTTTTCACTTTCTAGCTTCCTGCATTTATATTTTACTGCGAATGGCTTTTAACTTATATTTTATTGCCGGAGTATTATTTTTTCACATTATAACATTGATAAAAATTGCTACGTCGTAATACTCAATAAAAAACTACAATCTTTTAGTCACATAATGGTATTAAAATTAAATTAATGACAAAGATTTCGAAATATACAAATGTGTGGTTTGTTCTGCATGTGAACTTTAAGGATTATGCCTTTTGCAACAAAAAAAAAGCCACAAATAATCTCATTTTATGACTAAAAATAATTAAATTATGCACTCCAAGTTATAAAATTTGTCTGATATTGATGTAAAATTGACGACAAAAATGATGATATCCTGTGTTTCTGCTAAATTTAATACTGATTAACATGGAACAAAACTGTTTGAATGTATGCGTAAAAAAACTATTAAGGAGACTTGCCCCGGGAAAACATTTTGTTTTCACATTTTCTTTTTATTATTGATTATTATTTTTAAGAATGAGCTGAGTAACGTAATATTTTTTATTTATTTTTAGTTCTATTAGAAGTTGGTAAACAAATTATTGTTTTTACCCATACACTCTGGTTTTCATGAAAAATGTTGGTTTTGAATGGCTAAACACTCGAAAGCAGTTAATTTATTATCATACATATAAATATTATGAAGTAAAATTTTCTCAAATTGGCTATGCTGTGTTTCTGTTTAGTGCATGAGAAAAATATAGTTTGACATCTTGACATCAGCTTTTGTTTGATGTTGCTAGCCCAGGCCATTACTGAGCTAACTTCTACGACTTTGATCTGCTACCGCTTTCTTCTATATCAATATTTATTTTGTTTGTTTTATTTCAAAGGACGTAACCTAATTCAGTTTTTTATCTTCATGTTTGATGAAAATGTGTTGCTTAGCTGCAAAAACAAATAGGACTACAACTCTTTGGATACTAACCCTGTTATAAATAGCAAACAAGTTTTAGACTTTGCACGTTTGTAGGCCTACATAGACTGTGTTTAGGCTAAGCATAGGCCTACAACTATGCCAGTTGCAGTCAAGTGCTCACATCTTGCTAATAAATTTACTGTTATTGTTTATAAATCAATAATCTACTGCCATTATTGACAGTAGATATATTATTATTATATCTAATATAATATGAATAGTCCTACAAAGTAAATTTTGCAGTCTTGCAACAACTTTTAAGTTAAAAGATAGTAGAATAAAAGTTTTAGGGAAGCTGTATTTTGTATAAGGCTGCATGTAGTAGTATTAATTTACATTTCTCTATGCTCAACTATTTCATCACTTGTAAAACTACATCATCTGCATTCAATACTTTAGACTTAAGGAAAGTGTTATGATCACATCGTTATTTGCACAAGTGGTTTATTAATATCTAGCAGGCGCTGCCGAGCCTAGACGTAATGATCTATTCCATAATGTAATTACTCATTTATGTTGCAATATTATAATAATGTAGATCATTATTACATAAGTTTAAATCAAAATAATTTTAATACCAACAAAATTTAATTTGTATTAAGTTAATTAATTAATTAGTTATTAATTATTAAAATAGTATATCGCAATACATGTGCATTATATTTTTGTATAGTTACTGAATTCTGTTTTAAATCTACGAAAATAAGTTTACATCAGTCAAATAATGTTAGAAACATTTTAAAACATCACATTGTTATCTGTATAAAAACTTAATCTTTTCTTATCATTGTGTTGTCTTAATTTGTATTTCTTGTTATTGCACAATCAAAATTAGTAACAAATAAAAGAATTCAAAACAAAACAACAAAATAATAAATTATTTTCACATACTAGCTATGCATACATGACGTCACCAGAGAATTGCATTTGTTTACTCAAACATCCCATTTATACTAAAGTTTCCAGGGAATAGACAATTCACGATCAACTAATTCAGAAGTACTGAAAGTCCATAATAGGTATTTCACCTTTTTCGTTTAAAGGTGTTATGATAAATTTTCAGACTAAAATTAACTGCATCCATGGTAAGGTATACATTTTAGGACTGGTGTGTCTTAGGCACGGACAAAAACAAATCTGCAATAAAGCTAACGTTTATGAAGTAAATCTTTATGAAACAAGTTGGGCTGTTGTCTATTATAAACTTGATTTTTTATATAAAATATTACAATTTTAAAGCAAATTTTAAAGACAATATTGTTTGGTTTCACGTTTTAGTTGTTTGACATATTCTTGGTGGACACCCAGTATTTATGTGTTAAATAAATAGTTTCTATAAAATACTTGAAATGAATAAATTTGTTATAAAATGAAAATGGTTGGAAATATTCTTTGTCTTCATGCCAAAGTTAATATCTATTATCTGATATACTAGTTTTATTAGCATAACGCATTAAATCTATTTCAGGTTTAAATTAAAACAAATGCAATCTTTTAATTGCTATTCGGAAAACCCATATTCACACACAATTATTAGCGAATTTACATAGCTGTTGCAGTGACCCTTATGGTAAGAGCTAAGGTCGGGAGTAAATAATGAGCACCGGTCATGGTTTCCAGAACTCAATTTAAATTGTCATTAAAAATGGTATATATATATATATATGTTACGACAGGCAGTCCAGAGTAGGGCTTGAAATGTCGGAATTTACAAACAAAATTGTAAAAGTCGATTTTTCTTAGCTAGCAGCGGTACCTGTCCGTAAGTAGAGCAAAGAAGAAGTTCAAGAGAGACGGGGTTTGTCTGCAAAGATGAACGTTGAACTTCGTTCGACAAGTTAGTAAAGGAAAACTAACTTAGCCTGGAAAGACTGATTTTTAAGGGAATATAGAGACTCAGGAATTTATAAATTTGTAGTTTTCATGGTTCATTGCATTGCGCTAAACGCGTAGGTGATAGACGTGCGAGATACAAATCATAAAAATAATGTAGAAAGTACCAAAGTCAATATTGGTTTAATGTTAAAGGAAACGTTCAATTTTACTCGAAGTCCAAAAAGTATTTATTAATAGAATTAATTAATAAAATAATTGGAACATTATGTAAATGTAAATTCACTAGAAAAAGGTGTTCAAGTGACAAATTGAAATCCGGTGGAAAAAGTCAGTAGGGCTACACCTGGAGTGAGGTCACGATCACCATTTAAGCGCTGAAACAACTTCAGCGGCTTACTTGTTTGACGATTAAATGACTTAAAATTCATTACTTACTTCGAAATTATTAATTGCTAAAGAACTTTCTAAATATTAATTGAAGATTGAACAGATTAATAGATTGAAGACAGTGATGTTATTATTTGGAGTTTTCAAATGTTCTTTACAAGTTATTTTGAAAAGTTACGCTGATCATCCGTTAAGAAGATTGAAGACTATCATCTAGGTGCAATGCCTTCAAAGTTTAGAACAATGGCTACACTATTAACCAAATGAATTAACACCAAATTAACTGCATTTGGGAAATTTTGGAATCATCTAGGCGAGTGTAACGGACACGATAGAATAACTACACGGAATCGAGCCAGCGAACTGGGAAGAAATATGATCAACTTTAATTTTGCCAGATTCATCTGTAAGCCAACCTTAAATTCACCTGTAATTCCGATAACAAGCAGGCATTTATAAACCAACTTTAAAATTATATGTAACCCAGCATCACGAGACACGCACGCTGTCTGAAGACGTCAGCCGACTTCGAGAACGGTAATTACAGCAGTATGCACAATAAACAGCGGAAATCCAGAATTATCCGGTACCATCAACATCGGCGGACTATTCGAGGAAACGCATAAGGTCTGTGAAGCGATTGTACGTTGTTTCCCATAGTAATTTGCCTGAATAATTTCATAAATTTAATAAAGTACTGGTTCAAGTAGGTTTAGATTTGAATTCTGGTAAATATTTTGTAGATAAAATTTAATAAAATATATTCATTAAAATATAAAGCCATAATAATAATAAGTAAAATAAATAAATTGAGTTAGATAAATTTAATTAAATTAATACAGGGTATACAAATTAATTAATAAAATGTAATTATTAAATACGTCTGCCAAACCAAATGCGATACTGTAATTAATTTTGAGTTAAATATTAAATAGTGTATAATTTGTATATTGAAAAAAAAAATTAACGAAGACATTTTTTTGGTTTTGCAATTTTATTTGAACAAATTGATTTTTTTAGAACAAAATTGATAGTAATATATTACCTGTTGTTTAGTTATCCATTTAGAATATTATCCTTTAGTTCTAATATAATAATTGTGTTTAGCTGTAGTAATATATGAAGCACAAATAAGTCAAGTTAAAAGTTCAGTAGTTATAGTGTACTCACTGCTCAGAGGTTTAGAATAAAGAGTCAAAGTAAAGTAGTTCATTCTTAGCTGACTGAATTTAATAGTAAATAAAATGTTTGTTACTGGAAGATTTTTAAGAAAGTGTGAGTCAAAATATGTATAAGAATAATTTTGCATCACCTAGGCCGTACATAATTGATTGCCAAAATCTTCCAGTAGGTGGTGTAAGTTATACTTCAACGATTTTCTTTCAATTAGTGTTACAAAAAAGTGTGCACTTAATTTTATTATTGTAAAGTTAACGTCCCAAGGGGGCAAAGGAATCGTTGTAATGTTTACATTTGTTCGCACTCTAGCGGCCGCATTTTAAATCCGATTTTCCCAAATTTGGTACACATCTTGATTGTCTAAGTCGAGTTCGATAACCAAAAAAATCCAACAACCGGAGAGAGCACGTTTTTTTGACCGGAAGTAAAACTTTTTTGATGTTTTTCTTACGAGAATGAAACCTATTTAGAGTTATATCTAAAAAAAATAAATATTGGGTATTATTTTGAATATTTGGCTTTTTTATACGACCTTATAGATTGCTTGGTTCCTCCAAAAGTTTAAAAAACGTATAATACCAAACAAGCACCCGGTTCAAATTAACGTGGAGGATTTGACCATCTTCTGAAGGCCAAGTTTGTGAGCGAAGCAAAGCAGTCCATAAGCCGAGGCCTCAAGGTCGAGGTGCAAACTAACCAAGCGAATTTTTCCCTTGCGAGTGGAACGAAACAACGCGTGCGTCGAAGCTGGAGGCTTAGGTGCAAACAAGTTCTAGTAATACATTACCCATTCAGCGCCTTCGTGAGCAGACCAATTACCCAAATTGTTGGTTGAAATTCTAAAACATATAAATTTAATTTGGAAAGTCGTTAAACTTAAGTCAGCGGTTCAGCTGCTTGATTGAAATATTTATCTTACTCTTGTTCTCTAAAATAAACCTTCTGCAATCATTACAGTAATTTAGAGAGTTCTCACTATTCTCAAAGGCTTGTACTTAAACTTTAAGCTTTTGTTAAATGCACATTAAGGATTCTCATAACTTTCGACTAATTCAATCTGCATATTTATTCCTTGTTTGTTTTCATAGAATAATAAAAAATATCATGGAAGTTGAGTTGGGGAAAGTACTGAGGCAGATTTTATTTTAGTTTTAGAATTATACTAAAGGAGTCCCCTGCATGCTCCGCATGCCAACCCCCGATGGAACTTTCTAAAAACACATGTTAGGTTTTATTTATAATAAAAGTGCAGGATTAATAATAACCTCAAAACTAAGATGATAAATAATGTTAAATGTTAAAATCTAATGATTTCGTATTTTTATAACGGCAGTTAAAATAAAGGTTAAAAGAACCAGTAAGGCTCAGGTCTACACTTAATCAAAAACCTAACCAAAACGTTATAAATACAAATAATTGTTTCAGCTTAAATACAAATTTAGAAATCAGCTGTTAATATTGGTTACTCACTATCAATTATAGTATATTATCAATAAATAATCCTACTATTAAATTATAATATGTCTTATTTATTTTTAATTATGATGTAACCTAGTTTTTCTTATTTTTAAATTCCTTACGCAAATTTTTATTGTTGCGATTAAGTTTACAAATATTGAAATTAAAAATATGTTTATCGATATGAAGAAGCCTACAGTTGTTACTCAGGGATAGCGTAGCTTTCTATTAGTAAAATTATTTTTTCAATCGGCTCAGTAGCTCCAGAGATTACCTCCCACATAAAAACAAACAAATTTTACCTCTTTATAGGAAACAGCTAACTACTGTTATTATTACAGTCAACAAACATATGTTAATTAATGGCGCTTTACATTTTCGTTAAATATTGAGTATATTTTTTGTTGTTTTTATGTTCCATAGATGCTGCAGTTTTTCTAAAAGTATATAAAAACACGCTTGTATTAAAATGAAAGTTTGTGTCAAATTTTCAAAGCAATCGGTGAAGAACTTTCGGAGTTTATCGATTTTGAACAAAGGCACATTTACATTTTTATTTATATAGATTTGGTTGTGCATTATTGATTTCACACGTTGTTTAACTTCTGGAACTTCATTTTCCCATTTTTTGTATTACAAGAAATTCTTGTTATCATGATTTAAAACTGATATAGATTTCTAAGAGTATTCTATCATTTAATCAATTTTATTGGTTCGCCTAAGTTATTGATTTCCACAACAATAAAATTCCCTCAGATTGTATTATCTATGTCTATTTTATTATAGTTATAATTTATGAGATAAAAAACATCTCTAACAGTTAGTTCACGTACACATTTTTGAAAAAAATTTAGTGTTAATTGAATAACATGTTAGTTATGCCTATTGTTTGTAATTCTGAACAAAAACAAAAGAAAACTATATAACAATCTAAGTATATACAGGGGTGGGAAAAAGTACCGGAACAACCCAATATCTTTTTCCAGGTTCCACTTACACAATTTTATTGAAACTTTGCAAATTGTTTATGGGTATAAAAAACTACTTTTTTAGAATATGGCTGATTTTTCACCTCCTCTGGGTGAAAAATCTTAAATGTAAGCATGGGTTGTTATGCATATCATTTTAAAGGTCTTGATGAGACAAACACAACGACATAATAAAAATGAAAAATGGATGATCCTGAAAAAGTTATGGCTGTTCAAAGTTTTGATATGCTGCATGTTAGATGAGCCTTATTCTAAGTTTGAATAAGTTGATTCAGCCCAGAGGAGATGAAAAATCAACTGTAGCATAAGCAAGTAGTTCTTTATACCCGTAAACAATTTTCAGAGTTGAACGTGTAATACATGGAACATGTAAAAATAAATTAAACTTAGGATAAGGCTCATTTAACATGCAGCATATCAAAACTTTGAACAGCCATAACTTTTTTCAGGATCATCCATTTTTCATTTTTATTATGTCGTTGTGTTTGTCTCATCAAGACCTTTAAAATGATATGCATAACAACCCATGCTTACATTTAAGATTTTTCACCGACTCCTGACGGGCCGTCCCCCAGAGGAGGTGAAAAATCAGCCATATTCTAAAAAAGTAGTTCTTTATACCCATAAACAATTTGCAAAGTTTCAATTGTGTAAGTGGAACCTGGAAAAAGATATTGGGTTGTTCCGGGACTTTTTGCCACCACTGTATATATGTCTTTAAAACAGGAATCATTGTTAACTTATATTGGAACAACAAACACAGACAGATATTCCAAACAATCAATTAAATAATGTTAAAGTAGCATGTCTAGTCACTACGTAAAATAAATCTTGCTAAAAGTATTTAGTAATATTTTGTAATTATTATTGATTGTTTATTTTCAATATATTAGAAAAAAAAATATTTTGTGTTACTTAAGATATTGGTTTTAGTTATTCGTTTTTCTTCTTCTTTAAAACCTTACAATTATCTCAATTTATTAAATTTATATGTTAAGTTTGATTTGAATGAACTGTGTTATTTTGTTTACTATGGATTTGTATAACTAGTTTATAAATAACTATTGACTTTTGAGAAACAACTTGAGAAATAAACGTTAAAGTTTGATTATTGAAGCGCATGCATAATTGAAGTAATGAGATTTTATGTTCAAGTTCTATTCCTTCAAATTATTACTAGTTTTTACTCAATTAATTTTAAAACTGATTATTAGTTTTAAAATTGATTTTTTCTTCAAATATTATGTTTATTTCCAGTATATTGAATATTATTTGTTAAAGTTTAATTTGAAGGACTATGTTATTTTAATGTTAGTTTTAAAATTCAATTTTGTACAAAATTAGATACTGTATTTTTTATTATTCTATGACTGTTTCTGGTTAAACATTTCATTAGACTAGTTTGTTTTATTCTATATTTAAGTAATGTTATAATTAATTGTAAAATGTTTTTATTTTTGTTAATTTTAGTTATTGGTTTGTATGGATTGCGTCAATCCCACCAAAATGTCCTGTGATTGGGTATAACATGAGAGGAGAGATTGGAATAAACCTTAATATGGTAGTTCAGTGGTGTAAAAGCCCTGAGAAGATAACTTTTTCTTCATAATGTACAATGAAAGTTCCATTATAGCCTAATAAACATAACGTTTAATTAAGTTGCCAGTTACTTTTTTCCTTTCCATATTTTTAGGGTTCGTGGTTTCGTTGGATCATTGGGTGTTTTACCTAACGTTTTCATGGATCGTGACTTTCAAAGTTGTATAGTGTAATTTAGAATTGACAACATACAAAATAATATTATTTGTTTTCATTTCAACCAGAATCATTTCATAAAATAAATTGAACTTACCCTATAGCCGTATAATACGAAATAAATTTATTAAAAAATTTTATTTTTATTCCTTGCTTTTAGTATAATGCATAATTTTAAAAACACTTATAAATTACTGTTAGGATGCTTCACTTAAAATTAATGTAAATTTCATATTGTATCTATATAAGACAGGCTTGAATATACTGTGCCCTGGAGTAGTTCCTTCATACTAAATGCAACGGTTGTTTTTATTTTTCTAATGTATGTTATTTTACAAATTGTGAGTTTATCTCTGTGGCGTTTGGATTTCATGTCGGTTCTATTTTCTTTTCTTTGTATGTCCATTTATTTTACATTGACTAACTTGCAGTTTGACTATTTGAGCAATTAATTTATGTATAAGAAACTAACAATGTTGGAAAGCTCAATCAATGTGTATATAATATATATACTGACTATGTGTGTAATATAGTATAGAAGGAAAGCAAATAATAGACAGTTAAAATAACACAAATGTTTAAACAGTATAAAATTTATGTAAATTGTATACATTTATATCGATATTAATCCAATTTGATTTACTAGTCTATTTTGTATAAATAAAGTACAAGTCCTTTTGAAAACTTCCAACTTTCATGTCCTCCACTTCAGTTCAACACAAAATTTCGATAGACATGTGTATTATGTAAGTACATATATGCACTTATGGAGAAGAAGTGTATTCTTGAAGTTAAATTTGTTCTTTTAAAACTAAATTAAACATCTTTCATGGCTAGTCTTTGTTGCCAAGTACTTCAAATGAGGTAAACTGATTTATATTTCTTAATAAATTTCAAATATACTGAAAATATGATATATATTATCTGGAATATATAAAATTAAAATGACAACAAATTAAGCTTTTATTGACGTATACTTATCATCGGTAGAAATTTGTATTTTACATTAAAATAGGTAACGGAATGACACATCCATTATTATAGATTACAATAGAAACTCTTGTACTGTCTCAAGTTTTCGTTTTCAAAGCGATTGTAATTAAATTAAAACTTTTCAATTAAAAGTTAGTTATTTGTAGAGCTCATTTGTTGGAGGGAGAGGGGGATAAACTAAATACCAGTGGTGTAATTACTGTGGACCTGTTCCAACTGTCCATTAACAGCGCTGCTTAGATTAATTATATATTAAATGCCACCGTACGGATGGGGATTAACGCTTTTTGAACTACCGTTTCTAACGCAGTTAAATAATCGTTCATACATGTTTTAATTATATCAGAAAAGTCCAAATTGCTTAGTGCTTATTTAATTATAAGCATGTTAAGAATATATCCACTTTAAGTTACATAAACATACCTTACCTATGAGTTGCTTATAACCGGCGGACTAATAAATTTTTTGTTGTAGTTTCTTCTTTAGCTCTATATATGATAAAATAAGCTTATATAGTTAATAATTATGTATAACTTATATTTTATTGTTTTTGTTTTACGTTCATTGTTATAAATAACACTACAAGAATAAATACAAATAAATGTGTAATAATTACTGGAAAGTAGTTTCATTAGAGATGTGTACAAGTTTCTGAGATTTTTATGCAACGTCTACAAAATTATTAAAAATCTGGTAGGCATGTAATACTAAAATGTATTGTTTATTACTTAATGTGCTGTTGATTAGTTACGCATGGAACTTTTTGGATTTAAACCTGTTTCAATTACTGATATAAATACTTATTCTTGCTCAAATGTGTTTTTAGAAAGAAGCATATGAGCGAAGTTGTTTGTGTTCAACTTTTGAGAACATATTGTTACTTCCAATTCAATATTTAAACTTATTTGTACAGAATTTATATTGGTAAACTATTGGTATCCATTTCTAAAATAAGATGAATAAAACCTAACTAAGTCTGTTTTTGAAACGTCAATGTTGATTTTTCATCTTGCTCTCAATGCAATCGACTGTTTTTTTCTTCGTAAATGTATGTATAGCATGGTTTCTTAAAACATTAAATTTCAATTTGTAGTTCAGAATATATCTCCTGTGCACATAATATAATTATCTTCTGCATAAAATTATGGTTCAGCGAATTTGTTACATAATATAGACGATTTAAATTTTGTTTGTTATTTTTGGTATGAAATATAATGTTGTAATTATACATATATATGTGATAATATATTTATATTATCACAACTATTTATTATGCATTTTATCTATTTATAACTGTTTATTATTACACTAGGGAAAGTAATTTTAATTTTAATAAATTGTGGACATAAGTAGTAAATAGCATAAGTAATAGGTAAAATACGTATTACATATTTTCATATAGTTTATTTAAATACAGCTCCAATGTTTTTTGTAGCTCCATTTTAGTTCCAAATATATGTATATGGTTTCTTTGCTTAATGGCCGCAGGAAGGAATGTAAACATCTTTAAAACTGACAACGATTGACAGTAAACATTTTTATTAGGTGCAGTATATTAGAAAACCCTTATAAGACCTAACTATGTGTTGGTACATAATAGTTCAACATTACAACATGTACAACGGTGCTTGGTAATAATTTTACTATAAAATAGATGGAGGATGATTCTATGAGCGTGCAATACTAGGACCAAACAGCACCATAAGGAGTTTTAAACACCTTTCCTAAAAGTTTGAGAAATGTTGTACTTGGCGAGAAATTGCATTTAAATATTTATAATATCAATCGTAGGTAACAGAAATGGTAAACTAAACATTAAAAACAAGTTTTCTTTCATAAATAAGACAAACGAATGAAATAGCATACGCCCAGCCTTCTAAAGATTATTAAATACAATGAGTTCTCACGAGTTAGTAGTGCACACCTTAAGTGGCATTTATTATGTTAAATAATATAATATCGATTAAAATTGAAACTTCGAGTAATTTGATTGTTAAGAAAATTAAAAATCGTTGTCAGCTGAATGTTTGTGGGGTAAACATCAAGTCAGTTCATTAGTCAAAGTGACTATGCAACGATCAGATGCACTGAGCGCATACCATGTTTATGACGCTGACTGATGGCCTTTCCCTCGGTATACACACAGCTGACGATGATTTTCTTTATTATTTAAAATGTATCAAAATTCTGCTCTATAAATTTCATAAGGTATAAAATTACTTTATTTTTAAAGTTTTCTGACATGTTCCTATACGTGACTGACGTACAATCCCCTCTTATCGATACAGCTGATTTTCATTTTTTGGTTGTAAATGATCTAAAAAATTATCCCATACATTTTGGCACGGTATAACATCATTCGAGCAAACATGTTTTTGACAACTTTCACATGCTCTCACCTTTATTTCCACCACTACTGGAGTAGCTAACGCTCAGATCTCTTATGTATTAAGTGAAAACTACTATTGCTATGCCTTTCAGCCGGTATGAAATGACTCATTCAAATGTAGCGCTGCCTCCCGTACTATTAGGATTTGATATCAAACTTTGGGCGTGTCACGGAATCTGTGCGGTCTAGTAGTCAACGCCAGGTATCACTGCGACAACTATCAGGATTTGATACCAGAACTTCAACGGAACTCACTATAAAGTTACGGTCTAAATGTTTTTGGTTGTGTTAAAATTTATAATTAATTATTGCCGGTTAAGACAACTGTGCGAGTGTGCGTGGTTACCAGCTTTGCGAGGGACATGACAGTAGCGTTGTCGGTCGTAGATCTCTTGTACCCCTTATTAGTGTCTATTGTTAAACATTATAAAATTAGTTTTTATGTAGATATATTTTTTGTTAAAGCCGGTTACCCGTGTGGTTACCAAGTGAGTTGTCAGTGAAAGCGGGCAATCGGCTAACATGGGTTTCGGGGTTTAATGTCTGTTAATTAATATCCCTAGTAATAATCAGCCCTGCCCACGTTTAAAAAATGATTGCTAGCTTTACACTTAGTTTGTGGAAAGATAAAAAACATGAGATTGTATTTGAATTAAATGTGTTGAAGTTGTTATTATGATTGCTAAGCAGTTATTATGAATAATTTTGTAATTTGTAGTTAAATCTATTTTGCGTTACTTAAAACACTGCATCATATTATCTAATAACAATTTAAATGTTATTTGGGTCCACACGATCAAGACATAAATCAATATTATTGACGATAATAATATTCTTTATCTATGAGAACTGTAATACATAATTATAAATGTTTGAAGTAGCGTAGGTTTTCATAAAGTATTTTATAATTTATTTAACTCAATGATACCGAATTTGTATTTATTTTTATTTGTATGTTGGTCAATATATGAGAAATAAAAATTTTTATTTGCATATTTTCTTTTATAAATCAATATTTGTTTTAAAATGTTTATATTATTGAATATTTATTGTTTTATACATAGTTTTAAACACACAATTGAGCTAATTTTTGTAATTAAATTAATCTTTGACATAAGTAACTCACAACTCATTAATAATAATATTAGTTAAAAACTTTACCTATTCTTATTATAAACACTTTTCTTTTCTTTTTTTATTTTTTAAAAAAGAGTTCAAGCGTCACGAGATCATTATTAATAACTTGCCTGCAACCAAAATGTATAGCAATCTCGGTTATTTCGTGTATTTACTTTGTACCTATCATAATGCAAATTCGTAGATAAAAACAAACGTATAAAACAACGATGAGTTTGAGTTTAATGATATACTTCTTTTTGATCATACTGACATTGTTACGCTTCGATTGACAACGTTACTATTAATACTCGTATATAATTTATTATTCGTGAGATTTCTTACTGGAAGAAGAATATCTACATAAGTTCGTTAGCATACACATGCATCTTTTTTTAAACTGTGTAAAATGCTAAAGTTAGTTCTATAAATATGTAAAATATTTTGATTTTTGTATCCGGAACAAATTCAATAACTGCCATATAAGTTACTAACAATAATTAACTTTTAAGTAATTAAAAATTAAACCATTACGTAATACAAACATATTTTTATTTAAATATTGTTCCTTGATACTTTGTTACCACTGGGATACTTTTTAGCTTAGAAGATCATTCGAACTAATTAGTTTCCTTAAAGTTTAAATTCGTTTTGAAATTCAATGTTTCCGTCCTTTATAATTAGTCCTACCTTTGTGGGTAAATATAAATGATTTACCTTCAACTCTCTGCAGCCATAATTACAATACTTTTATAAAAGCTTGCAGAGAACTATTATTAGAATAAGATTTAAATTTAAAAAGTTAATTCATTTAAAATAAATACGGGACTTTTTCGTAAAAATTACTTTTTATATCAAATTGATATGAGTTTTACATCAAAATTTAACTTATTTCTAGCTAAGTGTTTAAATATGCAAAATAGTATAGGATTTCAATTCTGCAAGGGACATTTTGGAAAAAATTACTTCTATTAACACTTTTATTTCTAGTAAGTTTATCAATTAAATTACATATAATTAATTAATTATAGTGCAGTTATCCAACAACTTTGATATACGAAACAACGTGTAATATTACTGACTACAAAACATTCTGTGCCAAAAACATTATCTTTGGTTTACACTTGATAAAACCCTTCGCTTTGTGTAAGTGATTTTGTATCATTGGAAGTTTATGAATCTAGGTTACAAAAAAGAAAATATACTTTTATAAAATCCAGTTTTTATTTGCTACTTATACAGGCAAAACATAAACATTTTCCCCGATTATCCCTAAATTATATAAAGTATTAGTTCGTTACTTTTCCTTAAAATCCATTTAGTAAATCTAAATTTCAAGTTCTAATTTTTCCACTAACAAAACATTACACTTAAGACATGTTCTACAGTATAACAATATCACATGCAAAATCAAATATTCTGTTTTAATACTAACTTTTTAAAACAACTATATATGCATTGTCAGCTTTGATTCAAACCAATATAAAAACTGAGATAAAATATACTTATCACTATATGAATAAATTAGTAAAAAACATTCGTATTTGACACATAGCCTAACTTACTACACGGTACTATTATTCACTATAATATGTTATGCTAATAGTTCTGTTGTTATAAATTTTAAAAAAAGAAAAGAAACCTACTTATTTTACGGAATTATAAAAGATCATTAAAAAAGCTTTCATTTTCTTTCGAAATAGTAATAATTCATAAGTAATTAAAACCATTTTATTTTAGGGCAATATATATTTCTGGGAGTGTGTAAAATATGTAAACTGATTTTGGGTGAGTGGTTTCATAAACTACACACTGTAAACACAGACATATTTATTTTGGCAAGTGTTTGTTAAAAGTTACAAAATGTTTATTTAACAATATTTTGTTTTGAAATTAAAAAAAAAAAAGATAAAAAAATGAACATATAAGCTGAAATAATCTATATTTTATTTTAAAATTCCAAAATTGGGGAAACATATAAATTGCGTATTAAAATTTAAAATTTAACTTTCCTATTTTCAAAACGAACAAAAATTTTACGTAAGGAACTTCATTTTTATAATTTGTATTATGTTTCCTATTAATCCTAAAATTTCCTAATTTTACAGAATCATACGCTTATAGAGTTCTTAGGCCCAGGCAGCTGATCGACGCAGAACATATTAACCCCATGCGATTTTTGCGTTTTGCAAGAATTTTTTCAAATATATAGTAATTATATCCCAAACCAAAAGTGATCGATAGCTTTTTTTGTAGAAAAAGTTTCAAAAAAATTCAGCCAGTAAACATTGATTGATGGTAAAATTTTCAAAGTTATTAGCCCAGGATGCAAAAAGTGTTCAGTAACGGAAATAAATATAAAAATTAGTAAACAATTTTTGTATTTATTAAAAATGTACAAAAGTTTTGTATTTAGTTTTATATGTATAAATTTGAAACAAAATAGTTTAGACACTATTTTTTATGTTCCTACTATAAGACCGTTATCAAAATTAAGCCTATTTTGAAATATTATTTAGAAGTATATGCTTTACCCAAAAATGAAATGTTATTATAACAATTATATAAAATTGAACAGTATACTTGAAAATTCTTATTTTATTTCACTTTGTTCTAACTTAGACTAAACTTTAAAAAACTAAACTAAACTCTCACAAACGAATCGTATACAGTTCCAACGCTGTGGACATAAGGAAAAAGTAACTGATAACGAGCCAATTGCTTTGACAAAATGTTTGTATTCACGGAAATGCCTGAATAGAATCTGAACGCTAAGTGAGATTTAACTTACAGTATACCAAACGAAAATATAAAGTTTCCTCTTCAAATCGATATAAAAATCTTTATACAAATATATCGATTTGTAATAGATATATCGATTGCAAAATGGTTTTTCTCTGCAAATTGGTTGAAAACTGCAAAATTGCAAGGGTTTACAATCTTAGAAAACTTCATAACTAAGAAACTATAAGAGCGACGAACGGTTGAAAAACAGTCTTAGAAAGTTAAAATCTTGACAAATTCAAAGGTGCCCTTATATTATTTTTAAAACAATTATGCCGAACGATATTGAGCCTTAGAAAAGTGACAAGTTTGAGTAATTTCTTTTTGTTTTCTGGCGCAACATTAGCTGTTCAGAAAACTACAATTTTAAAACTATTATTACATACGTAAATATACGTTTTAGAACAAATATTTAAGTGAACAAATGAAACATTTACTTTCCAATGGCTTTTGTTTTTATTAAGATTGGATGATTTTTAGTGGGTGAAATATTCAATGCAATTAAATAATTTGAGTTGTAAACTAGCGCACTGCCATTCTTAACGCTACTTCACGACCGCACAATTAATTGTACGAGTTGCCACTTATAGGGTTAACACAGTTTGTTTTCAATTTTAAAATGTTTATTCACATTATGTTTTAATAATAATAATAATTATTATTATAGATTACATAATTAGTCTTTAAAAATAATAATGCCATTACTTTTAATTAATTAGGGTGAAATAACGTTGTTCGCATATGACGTAATATCGTCAAATGGCCTTTTAAGCCTTGAAATAATTTTATGATATTTCGTCGGACAAATGGTCTTTTCCGCATATTTTAAAATGTACGAAATATCTTCAGATGGTTCCAAAAGGGTTAAATAATAGGTGAGAATAATTATTTGCAATTTAGTCTGCTCTCCGCAAAATCTATACATAAAAGCTCAACAAATGGCGACTTTTAATTCCAAAATTTTCGATTTAATTACAATTTTGTCTTAAAATGAAAAAAATATTATAAATATGATTTGAGTGCAACATGTTACTAATTTTTACTCTTTAAGGTATAAATAAAAATATAGATGAATACATATTTGCAAATATGCCTTAATGAAACATTGATGCATATATCTACAACAAATACAGGTAAACAAATGTACAGAATGTTGTGTTGCGAATTTCAAATATAGATAGTAATAATAATTAAAAAAATTTGCTGTTTGTATTAGGTTTTAAATTTGGATTTAATAAAATCTGTGGAATTCATAACATTTTAACTTAAAAAATTTGATACAACGTTTATCAAATTATTTACAATTTTGTAAAAATAATGTAGTTTATTTTAAATATTTAATAATATTGTTTGATAAGACTACTCAATTTCCCTTGTTTATACTCCTACATAAGTGTGCTACATATTTTTAAACAAAATATAAGTTTGTCTAATGTTTGAAATAACAATTAATTCTCAATAAACAGCAATTCATGTTTAATTACCTGCCAATTTGATTAAACTATTGAGATCAACGTTTGCTGTACAACATATTTTGGGTTAATAAATTTTATTACGTTAATAAAATAAAACACATTTCAAAACTCCGAACCTTGAAAATCTACAACAATAAATCCAGTGTTTGTTTTTAGATGATTACTTTGGTATTACAGTATAAACAACAAACGCCAATAGTTAATTAGAATAGCTCCTTAGTTCTTAATACGAGCCTGACATTGTTGTAATTGGACGGGATTGTCTCGTGCTCTGAGAGCTTATTGTTAGCTTGGCTTTACCAAATAAACAAATTCAGGAAAATTCATATTTCAATTCATTAATATTGGCAGAAAGAAACAGATATTCTGACAATTGTATCACCCACATATACTTGTAGTTGTGAAAATATGAAGGCTTAATGATTGTATTTAATTATTGTAATTATTTTTTATTGTTTGGCAGCAAATTATTTTACATTCATAGTTGTAATATTTCTATAAATAGTTTACATACAATATTAAAGTATACATTTGTACAACAAATACATTTCAATATTTATGCATGTTATGTGTAATAATTTTAGATATTATTTGTGTTTTAAATAATTAATAAATCTATATTTAATTTATATTGAAGAAACAGACGTACATAAACCCTTAGGCTGATTGATTAATTGATCCAATCATTTGAGCTTAGTCGAGGCAATAAATCCTCTTAAAATGTACCCAACAACAAAAACATACGTTCTTTCAAAATGTATACTCCTACCAGAAACTTATAAAGAAAAACATAAGCAAACATGACTTACGCTACAGAAAAAAAACACAAATTAAACAAAAATCGACAGACTTAACAAAACTTTTAAGCCAATATGTGAAGGTCAACAGCAACGAATAAAATTAAACCTTTACAATCTAATAATGGAACTAAAAGTATCCAAAAAACTTCAGAGACATCGATAAATGAGTAAGATGATTTAGTTAATGGATGTAAAAATAATGACAATACATATTATTTTATAAAACATGTAATACTCATACTAAATGGAATTAACTAGGATAAACACTATAAGAACTATTTTACTACGAAATCATGCACTTTGGCCATTTTCACAGCCTTTAAAACTCAATTTAAACTTTAATAGACCTAAATCCTCCTTCACTTAGAAATAAAATTTCAGAATCTGTAACCGGAAACTGATAAGAGTATATTGAAGACACCACAAATTAAAGGGGTAAACATATAGGGTTCCTTCAAAAAAAAATATGCCAAGATGTTATTATAAAAAGTACATGCAAAATAAAACTCGCGATAATATAAATAAGATCTCGTTTGTAAATATGATAAAATATTATAATACAATAAACTTTAATTTCACACTCTCCCTATGATACTAAAATAAACTTATATTTTGGCAAACATAATGTTATATGATTTATAAACAATTTAAGCTCTCATTTTATTACGTGCGTTAAAGTGGTGAAAATGGCATAACATTACTAAAACATTAAATACTATTTTTTCGTGCTAAGCTATACTATAAAAATGAATTCCATTACCTTACCATGAAACTAGACTTGAAATTCATCATATATTATTCCTAAATTATATACTCAAAAAATTCTTTCGTTTCTATTATTTGTGTCTAAGTGATGGAATAAGATAACTTATCCATAAGCAATAAATAATAGATGATTTTTGATTCAGGAGTGGTTATTTTTTACTATATTTAATTGACACGCATCAATCAATGAATGCAAGAAATCCTATACAAATAAAAATATACCTAAGTTTGATAATACCTAATAAAGAGGCGAAACGGTGTACCCGTAGGAAATAAAAAAATACGTAAGATTAAAATAAGTTTATTAACTACAGTAAATAATAAATCTTAAACTTCCCATAAACTTCGGGACCTTAAATATGGTGCTTCTTATTCTTAATTAATACAGAGAAAATAAATAAAACATTTTCATTTTTATTACTTGCGTCTACGGAGAAAAATGGGAGTAACTATTAATACTTAGGAAATATTTAGGTAAGAACTGATTTTATGTTTCTTACGTGAGTGGAAAAGGTAGGAACAGAGTTTACGTTTCTTACATAATTGGAAAATGAATTATAAATCAGCCTATAAAATAATTACAATTTTCGAGATCATTAATATTTTGTGAGTAACGAACTAGCGGCAGTTAATGATATTTTGTTCTTATTAACGAACAACTGTTTATGTATGTAGGCCTAAATGTAAAACACATTTATTGATTTCGATTCTCTAAGTGGAATTTTTGGGACGATTTAATTAAAATCTGATGTCGTTTTTGAATTGTTTGTAACGGTAATGTTCAATATTTACTATATACTCATATCTTATTCTTAACTGCTGATGAAGGCATGGGTATCTGCTAGTAATTTATAAAGAGATAAAGGCAAAATATACACATATAATGTTATTACTTGCATATTAGCCTAAATGTTAAACTTAGGAGTAACAGAGTGGCATGTAAAAGAAAACAAATAAATCAGTTCTATTTAATTAAATAAATTATTTAGTTTTGACTTACAAACCTCAAAATACTGATATCATAATCATACGTAAATTTGTGTACCTATTATTAACGCAGATTTATTTATACTTTAAGAAAGGTTATTAATAAATAAAAACTGATGAAATTTGTATATAATCAGGAATTACTGTATCAGTCACTCTTTTCACAAGAATATTGAGTTGTACTAAGAATAGAAGAACTTTTAATATTAGACTTTATGAATGATCACATAATTTCACACTTACCGTTGAGTTATTTAAAAAAGATCTTATGTCTCTAGGCTTAGATATTACACGAGCATCACACGCATTAATTAATGAGACTGAAGTGGATATAGACTATAGGCCTAGTGGGAGACAAGTATGAAACAATAAACAATTTAATTGCTACCAAGTCTCCCGTCTATTTTTATTTGATGGTTTGTTATTTAATAAAAAAGATTTATAGCCTTTTAAAATAAATATCTAAAGCAATGATATATACATTTACTGAACAAATGTTTACTGATACAATATATTTATAATAATGATATCATTGTTTTAGAGGTTCGCTTTAAAACATATTTATTATTATTTATCAAAAGAAAGAAAAATACTAACGATAAAATTTATTTGTATTACAACTTACTTATTAAAAACTTTACTATTTTAATGGTTATGTTAGTAAGATATGTTTTACTAATATTTGGATTTCACATAAACAACCAAAAGCAATAACAATTTGTGATGAAACCATTAGGCGTAATTGCTACTGCATAAATTCATTATATAGTGTAATAACATTGGTTTAATTCTGGCCTTATCACCTTATTGTCCGAATTTGTGTATGTTTGTTGCAGTAAAATGGTAAATAAACTTACTATGTAAGAGACTGTCTTTGATCATAACCAAGCTAGGATCGTATGCAGCTAGAACGATTATGTTGCAGTTAGTTGTTTATAATATCAATTCAATTATAGCAAAAACTAAATGCTTGGTTTTTTCTGTGTTGTAGTTTTAATCGGGTTGAAGTTTTGTATCGGTTTATTTTCTAAATGAAACGATGACCTCAATACTATAATCAAATTAGAGAAATGATAAACATATTTTGTTCTTCATTTAGAATCGTTATTTATTTAAAAAGTTAGTTTGTCAATCATTTCATTTAAACACGTTTAGGGATTAAATGTTAAAAGTTAAACATTTTGACGTGGCTGCCTCTATCCTTGCCTTACGATACAAAGGTTACGCCATTTAATATAATTTTTTTAAAGTTTAGTTTATGAAACAAATGTAATTAAAATGGGAACTTTATGTTTCGTTAGAAAATGTATTACTTTTTATCTTATTTGTGGAGAATCAGGAAGGTGAGCGGGAAATAAATGAGATTGGTTTAATTATCGTAGGCTAGTTCGACTGTATACATTACCAATATGGTTGAACAAATTTTATAGAAAATATAACAGATTGTATAGAAAATTCAAGCTATTTAAACTTATTAAAATATACAGTTTTATACAATGTTGTGCAATGATATAGAAACACATAAACTATATTAATTATGTCTTTGGGATTGAAAATCTGTTATTTCTTAAATATTATTTTAAAGGTTTAAAAAAATTCGGTAATGACTGTATAGAAAATACAAAATTGTATTTTTAGATTTTAATACACAATCTTAGCTTTAGAACTTAATTTGCGAACAAGATTAAAAGAGAGAATACTTTTTCCAGACTTCGGCTCGTGTTCTTTTTAATATTAAAAAAATGTTACGTTTTTGTCACGCCCGTCACGTTGCTGGCACGCTAGAGAGCTCAAATACTTTTCCACTCTCCGCATTAAAATTACGAAGATTTTGGCATCACCAGAAGTTTTCTACGACATCTGTGAGTGCATATATCGTGTTCAAAAACAGATACACACATACAGACAAACGATCACAAAATCTTTGACTGATTTATCGTGTTCAGAGACCTCGAAAACGTCCAGAAAAGTCATAACAATAGAGGTAAAATGTTTAGAATTTTCGCAAGTTTTCAATACTTTGGCATTTTAATGCGAACCGAAGTAATAACTCTTACCTTCATTACTTCTTGTAAATGTACAGTTATTACTAAATACTTGTTCATTTTCATGATTTACATTTTATGAAATTGTCTAAATTAACAGAACTGTAGTAAACGGCAGGGCTTCTTGAGTAAGTAATTAATAATACTATTCTACACTTTGTAATTTCTTATAATCAATCCTAATTTTACAACTCAGTTTGTCTGTGTTAATAACTGTGTGAAATAAAATGGTTCTTTGAGTTGAACATTTATTTACAAGTTGACAATTAGTATAATAACTTTTGGAGGCTCAAGTTTTCTGAAACTTTTATAAATATTCTTTATCACTGTTCCTCAACGCCCAACGACCTATACTTTGCACTCTTATTGAAACTGACTGGCCAATTGTTTTGTTGACAATACTAGACAAAGTTAAAGATCGTAAAAAATAAATTATCAGAATCTGCTAAATATTTTGAAGGATATAGCACAAAATCCATGAAAGTAAAAACCTAAATTAGCTCAGTAGGACGATATTATACTCAGTAGGATTACCACACAATCATAATACTGCAAAGAAAACACTTAATGTTCCACCTTCAACGTGCTTGTTAATGAACAAAACATTCAGACCATGCCAAAATACTAAACTATTACTAATAGTTTAACTTTATGAACGTTTCATAGACATTACTTTTATTAAAATATGTATAGTGGTTTATCTAGGGTGGTATAGTGGTTGAATCAAAAAATATATGACTGTTTGACAAATAACCATGGTACAAAAAACATTCTTTACTGGAAGAACAAATTATATTATGTGTGAGTGTGAGTATCAATAATTAATAATCACATAATAACTTATGTGAGTATTAACATAAAAAGAAATTAATCATTGTTGGTTACCACATAGAAAATAGTTTTCTAAAACTATGCAGTTTGCAGCTAAATTAGTTTCCACTGTACAAATCCAATTTTATAAAATGTCTCTGTATGAAAAATGTGATTTATGTCATTGGATATTTGAATAACGTTTACATCTAGGATTCAGTTATTATTGTATTAATTCAAATTAAACACAATGTTTTGAATTTAATTCCTAAATTCAAAGCAGGTAAACATAAAGGCGGTGAAATTAATTAAACAGATTATTACAAAAAACACATTTTGTTACACCAGAAACTAATTAATCTTGTGTAATAATTTAATTACACAAATGTTCTCTTATTTATAGTTAAATTAGGGTTTAGCTCTTTCCGAGAGTCTGACACTCTTTAATAACTCTAATTAATACAACAGCTATTCAGTAGAGTTCTAAATGATTCATCATCAAAATATTATTTAGAATAGTTTTACCAGAGGACAACTCTGTTTCCATATCATTATACGTAGTGGAATATTTTTGCCGTAATGTATATGACAACCCTGTATACAGCGTGTCCCACCAAGAGGTTGCTATTTTTGAATTAATATGCCGGACACATCGAACACTCTACAAACTGGAAACTCCACAGTTATATTACATAGATATCTAAATTAGTTACCTTCGAGTTTCAATTGCTTATTATAAATCAAATCAAAATGGCAGAATAACAAAAATGAACAATAATCTTGTGGATAAAACTACTTATATTTACAAGAAGATTAAGAAGGAAAAAAAACAGCTGTTTTTGCTATTCAAAATTGATCAGCTGGTTTAGTGAACACAAAACAATTAAACAATTAACTAATTAAACTATTTCATACCTAGTTGTGTTGTGTTGTGTCATATCTAAAAATGAATGTTTCGATTGAACAAAACGTTAATATAATAAAGTACAATACCTTTTATTTTCCGTCAGTGAACCTCTTTGTTTAAAACTTGTTTACAGTTTTGGACTTGTTTCGAGACTGGGGAGATTTGTTGCGTTCCATGTATAGAGGGACTTTCTGATGATGAGATAAAATCTCGAAACGCGTCAAAAACGTAAAAAAGTGTTAAACAAAGAGGTTCACTGCCAGAAAATAATAGGTATTGTACTTTATTATTTATATTAGTGACCTGGATACTGGAAAAATGAATTCAAAAAGTGAATGTTGTTCTTGGGCTTTTGAAAATAAATATGAAACGATAATGCGTTTTCAACAAAACTATCCAAATGTAGTTCCTCCATCAAGGACATCGATTCTTAAAATGGAATTCTATCCTACTTTAAACTTGATCAATTAAAAATAGTTACCATAGATCTTCTAACACAAAAAGTGAAGAGATTGCATGTACTGCTTTATTGAAATCTCAAAAAATCCCATTTCAATCAGAAAAGTTACATCTGCTACTGGGATACCAAAGTCATAAGTTCAAAGGTATACCAAGAGAGAAACAAAAAATCATTATAAAACACATTTAGTTCACGGACTGCTGGAAGATGGTCCTAACAGACGAGTGGAATTTTGTTCGAAGATAATTGAAAAGACTGACGAAGATGCAAAGTGGTATGAAGGAATCGCATTTTACCGAACAGGTATTGTAAACAGACATAATTGTAATTATTATAACACACAAAATCCTTATATCTTACATGAAGAAAACTTGAAATCAAAGGGTATAACAGCTTGGGTTGCTGTCACTAAGGATGTCGTTTTATCATATGACATCAGACAAAGACTGGAGACAGATAAGCATCAATATTAACTAATCACATAGTTCCTCGTCTTTCTTAACAGGAGATGAGGACAGTTTTCTTCCAGCAGGATGGAGCTCCTCCACATTATGCTAATGTTACCAAAGCAGTTTTAGTTCAAAATCTTCATAACCGTTGGATAGGTCCAGCAACTTCATGAACTGACCTCCAAGATCGCCAGACTTGTCTGTTTGCGATTATTCCTATGGGGATTTTTGAAAAAAAAGGTTTATTCTCACACTATAGCAGCAGACGATGAACTAATGAGGCTGATTGAAGAGGAACTGCTGTTGATATCTCGGCAATGTTTCAAAAACGCTTATGACTCTTTTTTCTTCTATCAGTGCATAGCAATTGATGGACGTCAGTTCGAATACAGGTTAAAGAAACAAATTGTGTTCTTTATTTTTTTAATTTTAAATTTCTTTCAATTCAAATCACCAATTTGTAATGGTTATGCAAATAAAATTACTTTGACGAAAGCGTAAAATTATTTTGTATATATAAGTGGTTTTAAACACAAGATCCACAATAGTTCATTTTTGTTATTATTTTGTTATTCCTCCATTTTTATTTGAGTGATCATAAGCAATATTTTAACTATTTTACATATCTATGTAATATAATTGTAGAGTATTCAGTTTGTAGAGTGTTCAATATATCCGGCATATTACAGTAATTCAAAAATAGCAAGCTCTTCGTGGGACGCGCTGTATATAAATATTTGGCTTTCAATTTTTTTGACATTGTGATTTGAAATTATATTACTTAGGGTCATCGATACTACAAGAAGACAATTTGGACTGATTCGAAAGAGATTTATTCGCTTTTAACAAATTTGCGTTGTGATAGTACTTAACGGATGTAAACTAATTAGGTAATTAATTTGACAGACTGCTTCGATAATTTTGTTAAAAGAAGGAAATTAAACCTTTATACATCCCAGTTTGATATATCCCTAACAATAAATTAAAATTATGCCATATGTTTAAAGAATTTTCAATCGCTCCTTTTTTTATAAAACCAACTTTTTTGTCAAGGTTAAATTGGAATTGCAATTATTAATATTAAACTTTTTAAAAGCCTTTTCGGGTTAAGGAGAAAAAACAATAACTAACATTTTATAACTTGAAATGAAATGTTTTATCAAGTCACACTGTAAAAAGTACTAATTATTACTAAGGAAGTACTATTTCATAGGCGTTAATTTTTAAGTTTTTCAGCGATTGTCTTAAACCTGTAATTTAAAAATGTTTATATTTTATGCTGAGACAGATAAAAATAAATGTGAAGATGTTTATATAATCTTGGGTTTAAAATTATTCAACCAATCTTTTTAATGAAATTATTGAATGTTTCAAAGTCTGATCTATAAAACTGTAGTTTTTCTGAATCCGTAATTATAAATGTATGATATTTTTATTTCATACAAATTGTGTTCACACATTAATTCATTAAATTTTAAATTCCACGGAATGGTTAAATAATATTTAAATGCTGTTATGTAACAAAAAAACCTAAACACATATTTCTGTTTTATAAAAAAAAAAAAAAAAAAAAAAAAAAAAAAAAATTGTGTACAATGGAAGGAACTACTGCAATTCAAATTAATTTACTAAAGATTTCTTCTGATTACTTTGTCAGAGTGTTAATGTTTTCTCTAATTCATTCTGTAAAACATAGTTGACCACTCAAGAACAATTAGTTCTCATTGTCTCTTCGAAATCCTACATAAATATAGCTCGTTGAAATACAAATACAGTAGATAGATTGTTTCCTTCTGTTTTATTCAAATTCATTGTGTTATTAATGACAAATAATGTCAAGTAACATCATATTTCATATGGAGTTGGTTTAAAAATAAAATACAAAATTTATTTATTATTTTAAAATATTATAGTTTTATAAAAGTATGCAGGTAGTATAAGGTACTAAACAAATTACGCATATAGCAGGACGGGCAGTACTCATTAAAAAACAATACTAATATAATACCTTCTTTATACTAACTTTTATATAATACTAGATTTTGAATGATATTCTTATTTTGTTAAATGACCTGCGAAGAACCATTATTTCTTTCGTCTGTAACGTAATTGAAATTGTGTTAACATAGGATATTTATTTAACATTTGACTGGCCTCCAGTCAATATTTCGATTGGGTTGATAGATACCTCTTTTGCGCCATTCTTCTTCATTTATCAAGCCCTTTAAAATGAGGTATCACTTGAAGGGGGTTTGTATTTAAGATTTTTGAATCACCCCTCAATGTTCGGGTAAGGGGGAAATGGTCGATTACACCAAAATTCGTCTCCCTGTGCCATATAGAGGTACCATGAAGTTAATTTATTTATTTCTACTTGTATCAAAGTTATGATAGCTTGCTCCACAAGCCAACCCTGCTGGAACCTTCTATATACATAATCATGTTATGTTTCCTTTATAATAAAGGTGTAATAATAACCCCAAAGCTAGGGTGTTAATGGACTTTATGGACACCCGATATATTTAACCCCGGGCGAAGCAGGGCAACGCAGTTAGATTGCATATAATTTGGTTACTTAAATTTACTTGTGTAATTGAATAAAAGTTGTTAATTTTGTATAGCTCTAAATAACTTAACATATTATTAAAATTTCTTTTACAATAAAATAAGCTTAAAAAGTAAACATAAAATTAAAAGCAATATGTAAATAAAAATTATTAAAAATAAAACACTTATGAAAAAAAACCACCTGTCCTGAAAATAGCAGTAGGTTAAGAAATAGACATCAGTTTACAAATATAATCAATTTTATATTTGATAAAATAATGAAGGTTTTTAGTAAGAAAACAAAGTCATTTTATAAAAACTAAAGGTTATAACATCATACAATATCTATACTATTAATGCAACACTGCTTAACGTAGCCTACTATCGTATATAGTAACCAACTAACCTAAAAAGTTCTCATATTTATTATGAATGTGTTATTCTGGTTTCTATGGTAATAATTAGAAACGCTTTCAAGAAACGTGCGTTGATTTTATAGGCCTAACATAAAATTGTGTTAAACCTTTGGTCCAAATCAGCTGTTTTATTTAGGCCCTATAATGTGTTAAAATAATATTATGTTGAATTATAATAGATGTTTGAATTATATTATAGTTCATTGATTTTTATTTTGTGTTTGTCTTTATTTTTTTAAACCAACCTAAATAAGTTGTTTGTTGTGAAAAATAATTAACTAATTCTAATGTGCTAATTTGATTGCTATTGTAAAGAATGTAAATCTATTAAAAACGGTACTTTGGTTTAATATAAACTGAACACAAATAGAATTGTGTTGCTAAGCATTTGATACGAATCAGCTGTTTCGTCTGTTATAGCGAAGCTTATGGGAGTGGTGAATTTTCGCATGTTTACCCTTTAAATTCCAAATTTTGCTGAATCCTTTCTTAGAGCGCCTCTAATTATTGGACGGATGTACCTTCCAAATTTAAAGTCTCATTTTATATATAGAGATTAAGTTTAAATGTACATCTACAATTTCAAAAGTCATGCATGATTCAATTTAACATGGATCACGAAAATATTTAGGTATTTGCGTGACTAATATTCCTTGGACGATAATAATACCAAGTTAAAAATCACATTAAGCTAAACGATATTAAATTCTTACCACATCCTCGTAATTGTCATTTTGACGTACAAGTTAAAAACAAATTGTTTAATTTTATTAAATTTTATAAATATTTGCATTTTCTATATTTCTATAATAATGTTGTAGATGGAGTGAGTTTTTGTTTAATTGCATAAACGTACAGTAATCAAAGCTGAAAAGGCGGGAAAACCATTTAGATTATAGAACTAATATTGTAAAGCAAGGAAACATTAGATTACAAAACTCATGTAAAGTTAAAGGAAGGTAATTAGTTTCTATAATGTTCCAAGTTGGAAATTTAATTTTGCTAGTAATATTTCAAAAACAAAATGGAAGCTGCTGACAGCATGCATTATAATTTTATTTCGTGATACCTTTTGAATATCGGTATTCCATTCTGGTGTGTAAATATGTTGGTGAAAGTGTCTAAGATTACATCACTCTCTCATAGTCATAGCGTATAAATAAGAAAAGAGATTTAATCTAGATTATTTTTTTAAATAAAATATGGTGTAAATATATCTTTATTTTTTAACTCTGTACTATGGAAATAACATAGAACATATTTGACATTGAAACCTGATCTTTACTGCTTCTTACTGCTACAGTTGATCAACTAAACACAATTAATTTAGTAAGTATTTTGTGTAGTTATGGATACAAAATAACAATTTTACATCTGACCCGTGCTAATATTTCGCATGTTAAGAGTAGGCCTACTTACCTGATTTAATACATTGATTTAATGAAGTAAATTATGTTTATTTATTTACCTTGGTTTAATTTGACAACAGTTTATAACGATTTATAACGCTTTAAATTGAATTATTTGATTGATTTATATGCACTTCTTGCACGTGCATATATAATGTAAAACAGCTGTTATGTCACTTAAATAGATTGTTAATATATATTGTGCCTTTCATTTTGAACCATATAAAATACATAACTAACAGCTGTCATGTTAGTTAAACAGATTAAATAGAGGTACCTTTCAATAGGAACCATTTAAAGTATAATATAAAAGATTTTATTTTAATGTGCTGTTTATCTATTTTTCGTCATTAGCGGGGAACATATAAGCTTTAAACTGATGTTTGAATAAATAATTTCTATGAAGAATTAAGGGAGATATTGCTTGGCGACAAAAACACATTTGAGAAATAATATATACGAATTTTTGTTACAGCACATGTAACATGATGCAATTAGGTTGATTAAAATCATTTATACAGGATGTCTAATTGAGTAAACTAGTGGACCAGGCAATGCTTCGCTATTGCTATTGCTTGATTTACCTAACCTAAAATTATATTCAGTTTTTGATCCAAATCAGTTGTTGATCAAAATCAGCTGTTGATCAAAATCAGCTGTTTTAAGCTTTTCATACGAACAGCTGTTTTTTGTGCCCCTGATAAAATCAAAAGAAATCTTTCTTCTTCTTCCTTAAGATTGACCTTCCATAAGATTAACATTGAAACTTTGAGGGCTACTGGGGCGTATCCCTGAGGACCGATGTAAATTATAATGGGATTCTGCTCATCTACAGGACACTACCTTTCTAAAGGTAAGCGCGAATTTCTCCTACGATGCACACAAGCTGAGAAAAAAGGACGACAAGTTTTGTGCTTGCCTATTAATATATAGATGTAAAGATATTAAGAGACGATTGTACCTTTGGTATTGTCTATATAAATAACAAAAATACTACAGAAAGAAATAGTTTTTCTGTTTGTTTTTGGACAATAACCGTTTGGTTTGTTATTAAAAAGTTAACTTTTTTTTCTTAAATTTGTTTTGTAAAATTAGCTGTTTTAAAACTATTGACATTACTAATTTTAAGTTTCCGCGATTTTGAAAGTATACACAAAATAGTTCTAGTTTTTTGTACAAGGGTAAAAAAAATGTTACCTAAAAAATGTTACATAAAACTTTTGGTCAATGTCTTTTCTATTTACAAAGAAAGATATTAAGTGTTCAGTAAACACAAACAAAATGATGGGTCATTCGAAAACAAAGTCTTTCCAGACCTAGACATGATTTTCTTATTTTTAGTAATAGAATCAATACCTAAAATCTTTCCTGTCCTCGTGGGACACTCTGTGTAGTTGCATTAAAACCTGAGGTTCCAATAAGTACTGCAATTACATTAATTTATAACATGAATATGCTAATTATATTAGACAAACAGATATTAAAATTAAAGTTTACATTTGGTAGATATGTTTGTTTTATGTTACATACAAAACCTTTAGTTTACAAAACTAAAAAACTACAAAACTAATTTTATACGAATAATGAGTATACGTGTATAAACTCATTTAATTTATTTGTCAATTAATTAGCTTACTTGAACAGTTGTAGTTAGCATAAGAATGACGACATCGGTTACCTGAAACAGAGAACGATAATAGCTGTTTAATACTCAGTAGACCATGCATAATAAGATTATAGTACAATTTTGAAACTAATTAAAGAAGAAAATACAAAATACATAAATTAAACCTATAGATTCACAATTTATCTTTACTAAGATTTGTATTTATATTAGAGTAAGGTGTAACATGCGAAATGGAATGCTCCACAGTGATTGCAAGTCTTGCTTAGAAGACCTAAACTATGAGACACAACAATTAATTCATTTTCTAAAGGTCTTCTCAAAGCGGGTAATCGTTCTATGACATCGTTCCCTTGTGGATTTCTTTGCTCTCTTACTCGCCGATCTGCATTACGTCTGTCCGCTACATTCCTGAACACTCTCCCACGTCTTGCTGGTCTTCCCCCAGTTGATAACATAATAGAATTTATGCAAAATATTAAGAAACTTATAATAAATGTATGAAAAGTTAATAGAACAGCCATACAACCTTCCAAAAATCACACTTACAAAGTTTCTCTTCTATGTGTGTGTCAACGTGTATCTTTTAGGCCTATAGGTTAATAAGTAGCAGATTTTATTTAAAAATATAATTTACATTAATCTTCATTTATTATTTTACAGAACAGCTGTTTTATGTTTTTAATTTATTTAGTTATTACCAAATGTTTTAATGTAAGCAATGCAGACGTTTTTAAAATCTCATGTATTTCTTATGGGGATTTTTCGTTTTTTGGGGAACCCAAAAACCCTTGAGTTTTTAATTTTAGAAAAACGTATATTTTTCCTCGTTCCTTGAATTGATACCTTTAATTTGATACCTCTCCCATCATCCTCCGATTTAACAAATTTCCACAATTTTGAATCTAAAATTACGCTTACAGAATTATATATAATGATTTGAATAATTAGGCCTAATAAAATAGCAATTATTTACTTTTAAATTGTATTTAAATAAGTAATAAGATAGCAATTATTTAGGCCATTTTTAAATTGTAACTAAATTAGTAAAATTAATTTTTAAATTAGGATACTGCGAGTGTATTACCTAATCATTTGATTAAAAGTTAGAATTTTATCTGAACGAGTATATTTATACTAAACCACATATTACAATTTAGTGGTTAAATTATACAGTGGTTGCATCTTACAGTGGAGAAATAGAAGTGATTATATAATTAGATACACAATTTCATATGATAAAGGTATTTAACTCAACAGTTAATCAATGCAACAATTAATTTATGCAACTAAGAATCAGTAAACATACACCTGCATGATATTTTTAAGACAAACATCAAAGTTTGTAGAGAAAGACAATATTAAATCATTTTACACAACCTTATACTTAGATAGGCCTACAACGGCATTGTGTATTTTGTTGCAATTAACTTTCAATGGACGGTATTTGATAACTCAAATGAATTTAGCTGTGTAGCTGTACTGTATTTAGCTCTGTAGCTCAAATAACCTGTGTAGCTGTACTTATTGTGAATGTATAGGCCTATTATTAAATAGAATGCTCTTTGAAATTAAAATATAAAGACTCTTTATATTATAATACACATTTCAAAGTCAGTGAAACATTTAATGTCTCTTAGTTTCATGATTAAGATTGTAATTTAAATAATACATTCAAGGCAAAGTTTCGCAATAAGT
>JAGFPH010000540.1:288991-321303 GCA_018207615.1 Philaenus spumarius
GAAATGACATGTGTAGAGGAGTCTTCATGTGATTTGTAAAGTTTTTTTTTCAGTGTATATATTTAAATTTGTTCAAGTGTTTGTGTTTTTTAATGTTTTGTGTTAATTGTGTATAGTTTATTACGACGTGTTCCACAACAGTGGAATGAATCATTTTTGAGGTTGATCTGATGATGGTGGCATGAACCACCGAAACCGGTAATCCAGATAGGATATAATTTAGAGTGCTCGACGGATTTTAATAAGGTAATTAATTACCCATTATTTTAATATATTTTGCTTATAAAAATACTTTTCTAATACGGTATACTTTTAAATGATTCTTGAATGTGTAAGTCCAATTCGTATTCCTTCGATAAAGATTTCTTCTTATCGCTAATGTCTAAGCTAATTTTCTTAATGTATATTCTTTACTTATTGCATTATTCATTCTGAAGAAGACAGTTGGCAACAAAAGACGTATTCGTTCCTAATAGCCTCTTTACTTCCTAGATCAATCATCTTTTAGCAATACATTTTTGTGTGTGTCAGTAATCAAATAAATGTTAATATTTCATCCGTAGTTAATAATAAAATTAAAATTATTACACATATTGTTTATACAAAATATTAAATTAGTTCTTCTAAGTTATAAAATTTCGATAAATTAACAATAAAATTCATAGGTTTTAAAAGGTACAGAAGTTTTAATTATTAACCAAAGACGCTCTTTTAAAAGTATCAAATAACAATGCCTGTTTATAAAGAATGCCCATATAATAAAGTTCATATTGCGCCACTTTCAAAATAATTAAAACATATTTGAATTTAATACTACAATTCCATCCCTAATTGTTCAAACATTTACATATTAATTTTAACTTATTTATGTTATTTTATTATTACTTAGATATTATTACAAAGTTATAAAATCATTCTGAATAATTTATTTTAAAGTTAAATGTTACTTATGTCAATTAACTTTATGTTATTAAATTCCTGTATTATCGTTTCACATTGAGCATATATATGTATGTATGTTCATGCATATGTGTGAATAATATATATGAAAACAATTGTCTATTAGAAACTTTGTTTTAACGAATGTAAAGAGATTTTTAGAGCACAAGGAGATTTTAGGTTTATGTTATACAAGAGAATTATTTAATAGTTACACGAGCATCATCTGCCGTATCTCTTTATTGTGGAATGTGTAAAATATATCATTGTACTATTATTAATCATTGTATACTTGCTTTTGTGTTTATAGAACTACAAAAAATGATTTTATATTAATCCATATTAATATATATGTAATGATTTTAATAGCATCCATGGATAATTTTTAAAATATCTATATATTTAGTATATTAAATTTAAACACAGACATGATGCCTTTAAATATAATCAAACTTTTTATATTTACCTAAACAAGATAGATTAAAATGGAATGCTAAAGAAATTTTATATTGTAGTTATTATAGAACATCCAATCAACTCCTATAAAAGCGAGTGTACGTCCGTACGTACGTACGTGAGTAAAAACATAATATAACAGCTGATTTCACACATCATCTGTAATACCATTGTATTTTTATAACCTTCATGATGTATGGTAATACTTAAACAAACCCAGTGTAGATTATACTTTGGGGTTATGTTTACAACTTTAATCGTTATAATTTCTTGTGAAATTGATTTTTGTAAATATGAGTTATAGAACTAATGTATGATATAATATACGTTTTCATATTAATTTGCTTTGAGGTTATAAACTGTATATAAATACAACCTTGTATCATCAATATATTTGTTTATACAAATTTAAAGAAGAGATATATATTCGTTTAGTTTCAGAAACATTCGTACATCTTCGTATAACATATAAATATATTCGTTTATTATTTTTTTCACTATAATATTAATAACTTCTAAATTATTTAAACTATCAAAAAGAAATGAAAAGGAATTGAAAGATAGTATTTTTATCTTTCTTTAAATGTATAATAACGTAGACTATGTAAATAAAATTGTTTAACAAATCAGTTTATAATCCTACAGTTTTATAATCCTTATTATTGTACAAATTTAACAAGTTAAAATTTCCCGTCGTTATAGATAGTTAGGCCTAGATAACTATTCCTTATATTGTTTTTAAATAGTTCGTTTTTTAAATTATGTATTTCTGATATGTAAATAATTAATCAGCCTGTGATTTTTCACAGGAGCTTATTAGTAATTAAATAATCTTAAGCAAAAATAATAAAGAAAGGCTAAACTCATTGAGAGTGTATCGTAAGAAGTAATGAACAGTACTTTATTGCACATTTAAAGTAATTGTCTGTAAATTGCTTTACTCTACTAGTCCCGATAAATATTATTTTCTTTAAACAATATATACCGTTTTGGCACTATCGAATTTATTTAAAAATTTTAATTTTCATATACGTTTTAGTAAAGTAATTAATTAACAGTTTAATATCGATGTTATGATCTTCTTAAATTAATTGACAAATCTATTACACAAATATAAACGTAAGCGTTAGTAATATATCTTATAGCCCCATCTTATAACTTATCCGTCTAAAAGAGTTGCATGCAAACATGTTTTACCTTTATTAGTGTTTATCTACCGCATGGAAGAAGTTCTAATTTACTTGAATAATTTCTGAAGATATCTTGATGCAATCAGGGTGTTGAGAGTTTGAATTTTATTTGTAAAAATAATATAGGAGCTATATTATAGTTTCTTACAAAGATACTTGTAAAACATATTTTAAAATCTAAGTTTGGAAAGTTAAAAAAGTTTTATTTTTTCAATTGTATGTATTATTAAATTTCACTTTTAGCGAGAATTAGTAGTAGTGATTTTAATTCTGATTCAATTTACAACATACAATGATAGCAAATAAATAGTATAAAGTTCAAAACACCATTATATTACACCTAAGTCATGCAGAGTTTTTTACAAATGAGTTTTGTAAGTCTATGTTTTATCTCTCTTCCAATTTTCCTGTTTGGTATTATTTTATGTAAATATTCTCAAAAATATTTTAATAAGCAATGTAGTTTAAAATTGTATATTAGTAGAACAATCAATAATAAATATATTGCTACTTAACAAGGACCACAGAGTGGTTATACACTACACTTATTTTGTACTTATGGACTATAGAGTGATTTTAATGCAATTCAGGTAATTGTTATATATATATTTTCATTGTTATTATCAATTGGGATAGTCAGAATGCCCGCATAGAGGAAAAATTAAAGTTTTTTTTATCAGTAAATGATATGGCCATGATTACCTAAACTTATCGTTTACACGCTAGTTATTTAATTAATACTAAATGCAATCGATTAACATTAATTTCCCACTGTGTTTCAAGATCTTAAACATTTTACATTTTGATTGTTTTATTTTCAAACTTTTAGAAGAAACTCTTACATCCGTTATAGTAAACGTTGTTAAAAACTAAAATTAGTTTGGAACAAAAATGCATGCAGATACTTTACTTCAATGTTTTAATTAAAATGTTCTTACGAAAACGTTTACCCCACTGTCTGGTGAACTGTTCATCATTGTACAAACTAGCACAAAGTGTTAAATTTTAATATTTAATAAAATAGTAGCAAACTAAGCATTCAATCTGTGGTAAATGTATTGTAAATCTTAATTTATTGTGATTGAGAAGTTTGATGTTTGTTTAATAACTTTATCCATTCAGATTTTTATCAGAAAATAATAATGTTATAAATAACTAATGTGTTTGGCGAAGTTATAATATAAATAGTATACATTACCTACATAAAAGAGTGCATTACCTACTAGCAGTAGCATTTGTACCTTTAACTTGTATGTATTTTTATATACTTGAGTTTAACTATGCTGTGACAAACTTAGTTGACTTGTAACCAGAAAATAAATGTTACATACGGTTAGGTGAAATAAAATTTAATATTAGCATGCGAATATCTATTACTCTTATTAAACGCAGTAAAAATCTCAAAATAGCTAAGAGAACTTTACCCTATTTCTAAATGCTTTAATATAAAACAACATAACGTAATCAATAACAATTATAGTGTCATAACTCATAAAACCTACAACTAACTTTCGCATATACGGAAAATAAACAGTAATTTGAGTTAGGTATATAATAATAGAATTTATAAAAAAAACAAGAGAAAATGTAGAAAATATTTTTTAACAAAATAGTTTATAATTACAACTTACACACATTCAAGAACCAGTATTTAGCAACATTTGCACAAAACTAAGTTCTTTGACTGATAACTAGTAGTAGAACTTAGGTAATGTATCAATGGTCTCTTTGAGTAATCAACAATCAGTGAACCTTTACAGTGGTAGCACTCTCAAACACAACTTGACAAGTGAAGGGTTAACTACGTATTGTTCTCTATGTGGCATGTTGAAAATGATTAGTTTGCCTTCAATTTTGAAGAAAGGATAATACGTCTTATTTATGAAAAAAACATTTGTAGCTTTAAATACAATGATTACTAGTATTTTTTTCTCATTCACAATAATTGCCAAACTGCATTACAACATTTCAAATGGAAATTATTGTCGTCCATCTTACTACTATATAACACTGTCATCTTGCGTTTTATAATCTTTGCTCTTTCATTCAAAGCTATAATGTTGAAAATAGTTTAAATTTTAAAATACAAATTTTTGTACGTTGAAATTCTAATAAAAAATAGAATTTTATAAAATAACTTATTTAAATTTCCATAATAAAATTCAAAGTAGGATAATTTAATTTTAAGTGAAATCTTCTTCAGAAAATTTGATGTTGTAACAATGTAAAAACATGTTACTTATTAGCTGATTAGTTTGAAAATTTAAATACTTTCCAAAATTAAATTAAATTAAATTAATTACGTTTAAATATAAAAATTTTATTTTATTTAAAATTATTCCAACTTTGTTTTGTTGTGAATCTGGATCTAAAATGAGGTATTAATGCTCAAATATTCAACTGATGTATCTGTTAAACACAAACACATAGTTATTTGTGTCTTAAGGAGATAAAAGTATTACTTTGACAAGCCGGAAGGAAATGTTACAGCTTGATGAATTGTTGTTTCAGCAGTTGATTTATTGACATATGATGCAGCGGGCAGAAAAGTGCCCATATAAAATTGCATTGAGTTAACTTTCCAGCTCGCCTATACGCTGACGACAAAGTAAACTCAATGCTTTTTAAATTAGCACTTTTCCACCTGACGGAGGATAAGTGGTTCTTTCTACTTAATTAATGAGACAGAAATACTGCACCTCTTATAGTAGTAGCTGTAGGAAAATAATTTCTGACAATAATTGAGTTTATGGTCACATTCAAACGATTTTATTATTTTTTAAACTTTAATCGATTGCAACTTCTTATAAAAAAATATAACAATTTACCATCCAATATCTAGTTGAATTGGTGTCATACAACTGCATTTTCTTTTACAAAAATAAATTTAATACTGCATAGCTCTCTGAATAGTTATTATAAACCACATAGATTAGCCGTCGGCATTTTCTTAATATTAATCTCCAGCAAATTACCCAGCCGGATAATAGCTTTTGGCAAACTGTATATCTGTCGTAATTACATTAAATAGCACTCAGTTGAAGTTTCAAGTAAGCTAATAAGATGTTACTAGATTTGTGCCTTGATACAAGACTGTAGAATAATTATCACAATCATGGTAAAGTTTATACTTTTGTTTGAGTTTATGTGAGTTTAATTGCTTATACAGGATTGCACGCCAATGGATAATTGGAATTACAATTATGTTTTCTCTTATTTTACTTAGGACTTGGAAGTACTGTAACTAAATTACTGAATAAATGAGTTAAAAATTGGTTAATCGTTTATATGAAAATGACAGAATATTATAAATTATAAGTCCCATTACTTAAACTGTAAATTGAAATATACAAAATGCTACATTATTACATCCTTATAGTTCTAGCTTGGACTTAATCCTTTTTAAAGCTAGTTTTAATATATTTTGGCTACTTTTATTTTATATAAATGCAAGCAATTTATAACTTAATAATAACGCCATTGTTATATTATAACTATTTACAAATGTTTTACATTATTAACTAGTATAGAATAACAGAAACATTGTATTACTATTTACCCTATTTGTGTAGATATAATTATTGTTTTGTAGCAAGTGGTTGTAATTCAATTATTTTGAATTAGGTGTTGTGTTAAAGATTATTTTTAATGTATTGCGCAGATAGGCGAAAATCCTGGGTGGTTATCATCGCCTTGTACCTCCTCTTCTACTACATCTTTTAAACATGATTAGAAGAATAACCGAAAAATACCCATACAATAACTGTCACTAAAGAGATCGATAAACAAACCAATGTTTTGGCAATCGGATTTATCACTTGTTAATTAAAATTCTATCATGTTCCATCAAAGGACAGATAGACAACTGGAACCTCTATCTAGTTGCTTGCTCAGGTTTCAGGAGTGGAAGACTGAAGTACGAAGCTGTGTTACGTACATTGTATCGTAGACAGTATGTGGTATATTATTAATTGCGTTACACTAAGCATGTTGCCAATGCATTGATTATCTATGTTATTAGTGTTATATTAATACTTTGTAAGTTTTTGTTTATGATGGGTCAAACGGATAGAAGAGGTAAGTCAAGAAAAACAAAATGTCAGGTTATTACAGATTTTAAAGCTTTTAACAAGCTGCTTATAAATGATATTGTTTCATGGAAATAAAGTTGACAATCACGAAGTTATAGCGGTTAAACTTATGCCATCCACAGGGAAAAGGAGGTAAGTCAATATGAAACTAGGGAAAAAGGTGAATAGTCAGTTGGCAGCACTGATCTCAGCTTTTTTTGTTGTTGTTACATTGTCGTGTGTTATTTTCAGGTGTTTAGTAATGCGTGCTGTGAATGAGGTTGTGTTATTGTTTTGTGTGTTGTAATGAATTGTTTAGATGTATTAAATGAATTATTAAGGAAAATATTATGGAAAAAGAAAACTAGGAAAGTAACACCTCTAGCCATCTATCACATTCGAGTAAGAAAAGGAAGGTAACAGATCAACTTTCTGATGTGAGTATAAAATTTGTATCATCTACCCATGAATTAGGGGTAGATTGTAAATGTTCAAAGTTAAAATGTGTTCTTATTATTACTGATGTAGAATGTAGGAATACATATTAAATTACAACAAAATGACTGTGAATGAGCAAAATGCTAGCTTCGCTGGCCACATTATTGTGAATTCAATATTGCAAAGGAGATCTATTCTACCTGAAAATGAAGCTAGTTTTCGTAACAACAGTTATTCTTATCGTGTCAGAGTTAAAAGGGAGAGTTCTGTTACTGAAATAAATGTGTGTTCGAAAGCTTTTATATCTTTACATGGAATAACGAAAACAAAAAATAGAATTAATACGTTACTTGACAAAAAGCGTGAGTCCTAAGGATAGCCGAAGCCAACATTGTAATTGGAAACATCGTGTTACATCACAGGCACTAGACGTAGTCCGAAGACACATAAGTTCATGTAAAGGCGAACGAATTCTTATAGCTTGAAAAGCCCTAAGAAAGTGTATCTTACACCAGAACTAAACTTCATAAAGATGTATGAGGTATTTAAGACATCATACCCTACTCATTCTGTCATTTGAAATATATAGACTTGTTTTCAATACAGAATTCAACATCGGTTTTGGGTAATCTCTAGTAAAAACATCTAGTTATAGTACGGGAGGTATCGTTGCATTTTTCAAGGAATATTATACAACATAAATTTAATTTCTAACAGTTGATTAATATTCCACATTGAGCAAAATGAGCGTCAGTTGCCGCACCCGCGATGGAACTCAAAATGTCAGCATGTGAAAGTTGTCAAAAAACTGTTTGCTCCAAGTGATCTTATAACGTGCCAAAATTTATGGGATAATTTTTTTAGATCATTTACAACCAAAAATTAAAATCTGCTGTATATATAAGAAAGGGTTATACATCAGTCACGTATACGAACATGTCAGAAAATGTTAAAAATAAAGTCATTTTATACCTAATGAAATTTATACAGCTGAATTTTGATACATTTTATATATAAAGACAATCGTCAGCTGTGTGTATACCGAGGGAAAGAACATCAGTCAGCGTAATAAACATGCTACGCGCTCAGTGCATCTGATCGTTGCATAGTCACTTTGACTAATGAACTGACGATCTTTTCCCCACAAACATTAAAAACATAGCAAAATTAAAAATCGCCGTCAGCTGAATGTTTGTGGGGTAAAGATCGTCAGTTCATTAGTCAAAGTGACTATGCAACATCAGATGCACTTAGCGCGTAGCATCTTTATGACGCTGACTGACGGTCTTTCTCCCGGTATGGACACAGCTGACGATTGTATTTATTATTTGAAATGTATCAAAATTCAGCTGTATAAATTTCATAAGGTATAAAAAGACTTTATTTAAAAAAAATTCTGACATGTTCGTATCCGTGACTGACGTATAATCCCTCTTATCTATACAGCTGATTTTAATTGTTTGGTTGTAAATGGTCTAAAAATTATCCCATAGATTTTGGCACGGTATAAAATCACTTGGAGCAATAATTTTTTTGACAACTGTCACATGCTCTCGCCTTTAGCTCCACCACTACTGGAGTAGCTGACGCTCAGATCTCTTATGTGGGAAAGCTATTATTGCTATGATTTCCGGTATGAAATGACTCGTTAAAATCTAGCGCTACCTCCCGTACTATTATTGTGATACTCAAGTTGCAGAAATTCGAGCTGTTGAACATGCTTTGAAATCGTACTCGGAAAATAACACAGAAATTGTTAATGCCAAAAAAAAATCGACCGACTGTCAACAGAGAATATACTTCACTTACTAAAACATAACGTGTTTTATATTCGTAAAAGAACTAAAGCAAACAGCAAGGCATAAAAAGAATGTGAAGGTATTATTATTGATTTTCAAAAGAATTTAGCTATCCTTAACATAACAACGACGTGTACTGCAGTTAACGTCCAATGTTACAGTGGTTGGAAGAAAGATGTGAGTTGTGTGAATGTTCTCTCTTGACTGATTTCAACAATAAAAAACACTGTTGTTATAGAAATAGATAAATGGTGGCAATTAGTAGTTTATTTATTGTTACAATTTATAAATTTTAAATATATTTAATATTTTAATGTATATTTACATTATACAAATAATAAGACAACCACGCAGCTGAACCTATGACATAGTATGCATCTCGACCGTCGGCCTCGTAAGACAAGCTTCCCCACTGTAAAACCCCCTCGTGGATTTAAACCAACTAATTGTATGTTATTTATGGACCTTTAAATCCAATCCCATTTCAATTCGAAACCTAAATTTTAAATTACATAAAATTTTGGTTTCCTGGTTTTTTTAAATTTAATTTATACATACATAAATACCTTAGTAAAATAATGCAAAACAGCCCCAGCCGGGGACCAGATATCTAGTAGTATAAAGTCAGCTTCGAAGCAGGCCTACCACAGTTTGCTTTACTTCCGCAATCCTATCCTCAAGCCACAGACATTATTAGATGTCTGGTCTCTCTAGCCGAGATTTGAATCCGGCATCTTCTGATCAGGAAGACGCTACGTTATCCACTCGTCTAAAGCTTGATTAAAGAAAACTGACAAATTGACGATACTTCAGTTACTTTACTATCAGTATAAATATTACTTGTAAAGTAAAAGATTGTTTATCAGGCCCACAAGATAGTTTGTGTTCGTGAGAGGTTTATAAGCGATATAATTCTACAAGTGATTATGAAAGAAAAGATAGAAAACTGAAGGTGTTACAGAAAATTAAATTAGAAAACCAGTATGAAGTTATTATGCCCTAATATGTAAGTTTATTTTAGATTACCTTATAAATGTGTGAGAATGAAACATTCTGTCTGCTTCCTTGTGTTAAATGAAGACTTCTTTTAACACACGTTTTATTTGCATCTATTTCCTTCTTGTAAACGCTAATTATTAATGTTTATTTGCCTTAAAAAAAAATCATTAATAGAAACAGCTTGGCCGTACAGAGTTGGTAGGTCCTCGCTTTCATGTTATTTAACAAACGATGGAAGAAAGAGGTCCTCATACAAACAGGGGTGTGTGTGTGGGACCATCGCCTATACTTTGTTAGTATTAAGTTTTCAAGTGGCCTTCTTCCAATGTTACAGTGGTTGGAATAAAGATGTGAGCTGTGTGAATGTTCGCTCTTGACTGAATTTCAACAATCAAAAACACTGTTGTTATAGAAATAGATAAATAGTGACAATTGGTAGTTTATCTATTGTTACAATTTATCAATTTTAAATACATTTAATATTTTAATATATATTTACATTATAATAATAATAAGACGACCACGCAGCTGAACCTATGACGTGAGTATGCATCCCGACCGTCGGCCTCGCAAGACAAGCTTCCCCACTGTAAAACCCCCTCGTGGATTTGAACCAACTAATTGTAAGTTATTTTACGTTATGATCGATTTTAGTTGAATCAGCGAGCTATAATGACGTGTAAAAAACAAAATGTGCTGAATAATGTGTATTATATTAATTGTTTTACTTGGAACCCACAAAAAGTATCATTCTCGTACGAAACATTTTTGAAATAATGTAGTTCCGACAGTCCGACATGATAATTTAACAGATGTGCTTCCGGTTTTTAGATGTTTTGGCTAACTAACTAGTATAAGTCACTTAGAAAACACATCAATATAAAGGAATTTCTTACTGAAAATGTTTGGTTTTAGTTAAAACCTTTAATTTAAAATAGTACACTTTTTGGCGATTTTTTTGTTTACATTGTAAGATTTGAATATTTCATATATTATTATAAATTATTTCGACAGATAGACAAAATTACAACTGGCGTTGTAGTTGTTAGAAGGGCCGGGGAATTAAATTGGTTTGTATTTGTTTAACTTATAAACAAAGCAGTGCATCGCCCGTGGTTGAAACGCGCAAAACAGTGGTTCGCGTGCGTGTGAACCGCGCAAAGTAAAGGTTCGTGCGTTGTAGTTTATAGGGGACCGAACCAAGAACATACGACTCGGTTAATGAGGCCCGGAGTGAAAGGAAATGTAGTTAATTTAAAAAAGAACGCAAAATTAAAATCATAACAAATGTGTTAACCAAATGGCAAAAACCGCACGCTCAGTACGATCTAGGCAGAATTTAAATTCTTAAGCAAGTCATAGTAGGCTACCATTCGATTTACAGGACTTACACTAGACACATCGGTTATAAGGTGTTGTATGGTGTTAGTGAGTGTTGGGCAGACACGAACCTCATCGAATGAGTTTGTAAATTGGTAGAACTGAAGCCCTGGCATAAACCATTAAAGGCAGAAGCGAGGTCTTGTGGAAAACAGATTAAATACTTAAAAAACAGGGGTGTGCTTGGGGCCCTCGCCTTTACGTTGTTAGTGTTAAGTTTTCATCTGTTACAGTGGTTGGAAGAAAGATGTGAGTTGTGTGAATTTTCTATCTTGACTGAATTTCAACAATGAAAAACACTGTTGTTATAGAAATAGATAAATGGTGACAATTAGTAGTTTATTTTTATTGTTATAATTTATCAATTGAATCGTTTAGTTCAAAAACCCCTTAACTGACAATTTTCAAACTTTCAGAAATCTAACAAAAACCTTACTTCTCCTAAAATGATTTTTAATTGCAATATTTTCCACTTTAAACTACTGTATATGCAATTTGATCCATTTTATTAGTATTTTTTAATATTTACAAATTTATTTTTATTTTTTGGGTTTTTTGCAATACAAACATTTTTAACAATACCTTGAAATCGTTAATCAACCCAGTTTTTCTCGTATTTTAGTAATTAAGACATTTAAGTTGACAAGTTAAATAAAAGGAGTACGTATTTCCATCCATATACAAAAGAAAATCTATTTTAAGTTCCTATATTTTATCATACCCTATATATAAAAACCAAAATAAAAAATATAACTTTTTGTAAAATAGACTTCCACGCTCTCCTATTCCAATGCGTTTACTGAAACCATTAAGAGTTTTAAATTTGTATCACAAAAACCAACTTGCTTGGTTTTGTATATCAGGATAGCCTACATGTAACAAAACAGCAATACCTAAATGTTCACTGTACGGCAGGCTCTAAATGATAAACATAAATAACTTACTTATTTATAAATACTTACGCCTATCAACTAATGTTTAAATCACTTTAATAAATCACACACCACGGTATGATTAAAACAAATATTCTATCGCAGGCTACAGTGGTTAAACGAATAGACTCGTAAAGTTTAGGTTTATTTTGAAAAGTTGAATAGGCCTATATTTATATGTACCTTATGTTTGCATTATATAGGTTATGTCTGAAGTAGCTTTTATAAATAATTGTAACGTATATCGTATAATCGTATAAGACAATATCTTAATACATATTATTTTTAGTTAAGCTAGTTAAATAACAAATAAGCTCAACTTACGTGTAATGTGACGGTAGTTCGTCAAAATAATCAAACACTTCAGATCGTGCGTTTAAACACAGAACTACGTACAATAAAACAATTACAACACTAATTTGGTTACAACAAAGAACATAACCTCAAATACCTACACCGAGTACAAGCACTAACTGAAACAGATGACTCATGGTTGGAGGGGATGGTATTGCGTAACATTTGATAGGCTTAATTCAAGATATAAGAAATAGATAAGGCTGTGGCCAAGTAGGTAGCAAATCTTTGTTAGTAGTTCTGCAGTATATTGTCTGTATTGTGAATGTAAATAAAACGAATACCTAAAATATTATGCAGCTTTACGGTTAGTAAACTGACATTTGATTACGTATTATTTTTACTCCCATTTAATAGTTGCTTGTTTTATACGCGTAATAAAGCACAAACACAAAATACTTTTAACCTTGAATTAGGAAATAAAATTTAGATTAACCATAATTAAATCTTGGGATGTTTTGCATACTTTTACAAAAGTATTTATTTATGTATTTATATAAATAAACTGACACAACGGGAGGCTTTTGAAGCAAATATGTCTAGTCTTGTTGTAACAACCATAAGGAGCCAGAGATGATGGGTTTATGTTATAAACAATGTGTTTGTCTTTGTAAAATAATATTCTGCGAAGATTACTTTCGTCAAATTGACAGTTAGATGGTTTCTGAAATAAACGATTCAATTTGAAATACATTTAATATTTTAATATATATTTACATTATAAAAATAATAATACCATCACCCAGATGAACCTATGATGTCAGTATGCATCCCGACTGTCGGCCTCGTAAGACAAGTTTCCCCACTGTAAAACCATCTCGTGGATTTGAACCAACTAATTTTATGTTATTTATGGACCTTCAAATCCAGTCCAATTTCAACTTGTTTTTTTAAGTTAGTATATACATACATAAATACTTAAGTAAAATTATGCAAAACAGCCCCAGCCGGAGACCAGATATAAAGTCAGCTTGGAAGCAAGCCAACCACAGTTTGCTTTACTTCCGCAATCCTATCCTCAAACCACAGACATGATTAGATTTCAGATCTCCCTAGCCGAGATTCGAATCCCGCATCTAATGATCAGGAAGACGCTACGTTATCCACTTGTCTAAGGTTTGATTAAAGAAAACTGATAAATTAACGATACTTCAGTTACTTTACTATCAGTATAAATATTACTTGTAAAGAAAAAGATTGTTTATCAGCCCCAAGGAAGGTAGTTTGTAGAACTGTTATTTTATGTAATTTCAACTAATACTATATGTATATTTAATTTGAGGTGTGACAAATTTGCAGGTACATGTTATGGCTCCAACTAAAAGACCCCTCTTGCTCTGACCTTGACGACAGGCGACAGATACTTGCGGCATAACGGTACCACCAGTCGAGGGTCTGTCTTCAGCTATTTTCGGTGGATGAATCTCTGTCACCTTCCACTTTTCCTCACTTTTCTGCACCACAAAGTCTGTCTTGCCCTTTGTTTATCTGAGCCATCGTCGCCTCTCCGGCTCTCCTCTCGTTGAATGTCTCACTCCCTTTCCAGACCAACAGATTTGTTGGGGTATTCCAGCAACCACCTGAGACTGTACTCTTTCTCTTATGAACTTACTTCTTCGCCCCAGGCCGGTGTGGCGTATAGTATTATGGAATGAACAACACATGCAAACAAAATTCTTTTCTTCTCTTTTGGCCCTCCAACATTAGTCAATAAACGCGGTTGGTTCCGGCAACAGCTGCGGTCTAAGTTGACAACTTTTTTACGTAAGGTAAAAAATAAATACCCTTCTCTCTACCTCTACTCCAAGGTACGTCAAACCGCGGAAAATGTTTTTTGGGGGGCCCAATGATGAAGTCTAGTTAAATGTATTGTGATAAATTTGAAAATATAAAGATCTTATTCTTTAACCTAATATAAGAATAGAAATGGGCAAATTAAGCTCGTTTAGCTAAAAGAATAAGAGGATTAAATTAATAGTTATCCGCAATAAATAAAGTTTTCTTGATTCCAATCCATGTAATATTTTAAATTTTAAAACTAATAAATATGATGATTTTGTTTAAATGTTTTGTGTTGTGTTTATTTTAAATTATGACTCAGTTTAAAACTATGTTTACTTCATGTTTGTATTCGAACTCGAATTAAAAATGAAGATTTGAAACTCCAAAATTGGAAGTCTCAGTTTAAAATATGTTGAAATATCTTTTCGTTAGTGGTGTATGGTCAAATTTTTCTTTCGTTAAACAATATTAATTAAATTGTTTCATATTTATTAGTTACATTTTTAGTTGCCCCTTAAAAATAATTAATAAATACTACTAATTAGCTTTAATTTGACAAAATTAAAGTAGCCCTACTGTTGTTTTTATTGATAATAAGATTTAGTGACATTCACCCTTTTATAATGACGTAACCTTTCCCCCCCCCCCTCCAAAAAAAGAAAGAAGTTAGATGATAATATGATAGTATTTTTCGCACCTAGGGCCGAAAATGAGGTTTGCAGGCTTGAGATCGTGTTTCAAGTTCGAGACGGAGTCGAGAACGCTATTTTTCACCACACTATCCTATAAGCAGCAACAATAATAACTTGTTGCTAGGCAACGGTGAAAATAACAATTATGTGTGTGGCTCTAGTCTGTCGGCAATACCTATTGAATAATTTGCCATATGGGCCTATTTCATAACGAAATTGTGTTGAGATATACGTTCATATTTTAATTGAATAAATGAACAGCTGACTTTACGGCCCTAGGGTAGAAAAGAGCTACTTTCGGCCTCCAAATGACGTTCCGAAAATAGCTGAAAACATCAAAGGGTGGTGAAAATATATTTGTTTTCCTTATAGTATGTTTACACCAAAACTATGTAGGGGTATCTAATGACAATGAGTAAGGCTATACTAAGCATACATTTCGAAAGGATTGACTAAAAATTGCATTTCCTACTAAAGATTTGAGGTCGTTTCTCTCCTTTTTTCCAGTGGACGTGGACCATTCATATGTTTTAAAGCTTTTGCTTGCATTTTTTTTAACAAAACCAGTTAACTAATAGAAGATCTTCCCTGAAGAAGACCACACTGTTCTTTAAAATTCAGTTAATTATTTTCAAAGTATAATACAAGCTACCGATTTACCATATTCTACACCATTTATATATAACGCTGGTAAGATGAGAGATAGAACGATAACTACATGTATCAGTTTTGTCATTCCCTGGTTTTAATGGAGGAATTGCTATTGCCTCTAACGAAGAATCAGGAACGATTAGTTCCAAACATATACGATTGTATATTTGGAGAAGAGCTGCCTTACCCGACTCTGGGAAGGGTTTAGTCAGATAAGATATTATCGGGTCCGGGAGCTAAATCCGTAGCCAAAAAACAGACAGAAAAAAATTAAAATAAAATAAATAGATATTACAAGTGGTAAGGTCCTAAAAACCTTTCATTTACTTGCCCTATGACTGGATGGTGTTTTGGTGTTATGTCCTTGTCCACATCCATACTCCCTGAAACGTCTTAACAGATGTTGAGGGTGGAAGATTTGTATAATGGGTGTGTTGAGTGTGTTGTTTGACTAGGGTACCGCGAGGGACGTCAACCCTCTATTACTAGGTGCAGGTTTGATCTAAATAGTTTATTCAAGTTTCTAATTGAAGAAATTTATTAATTTTATATTGTATAGTCATAAACTATTGAACATTTCTGGTTCTAAAGAGTTCAAATGAATTATGATTGTAGGCTTTATTTTGTATTTGTCTAAAGTTGACATTATAATATAATATTAAAAGGGAGTTTAGTAAATAGTTATAATTACAGGTACCCCAACCACAGTATTTGCTCATTGAAAGGTGCAATAACAATATATAATAATTAACATTATAACATAATCATCATATTTATTCGTTTTAAAATTTAAAATATTACATGGATTTGAATCTAGACAACTTTATTTATTGCATATAACTATTAATTTAATCCTCTTAATCTTTTAGCTAAACGAGCTTAATTTTCCCATTTCTATTCTTATATTAGGTTAAAGGATAAGATCTTTATATTTTCGACTTAATCAAGAGGATTTATTAAAGAAATATAACTTAAATGTGTATCTAAAAATCCATGTTGATACATTATGGTTTACATGTTTGAAACCTGATTAACAGTAATCGGTAACGGGTTACAGGTTGCTTGCAGTATATGCCTTTTGGAAACCAGTCGGCTAAATTAAATAAAGACCTAACCCATCGAGTACCAATACAAGTCTACAAACGCTAATACAAATTTGTTATGGATTTTTTGTGTTGAATTTGTCCTATTGATTGTGTTACTGTGTTATTCTTTTCTGCATTGTACACTCTGTTAAAACCACAATTATTATATACAAACAAATGGAACAAATATGTTTAATTATGAACAGCTCGAGTATGCGTAGAAAAGTTGGAAGATAAAAACATATTAATATAAAAATAGTATTTAACGAGGTTCATTTAATTGAAGCCTATTAAAGGTAAACTAGTTAGGTCCTAATTTTTAAAAAAAAGGTACATGTAAATTAATTATTATAAGGTGTTAAATATATTTTCGAAATTAAATTAAATTTATAAATGTCTCGGCAATTTTGAATAATTTAATTTAAAGTGTAACTGAACATTTCGCTCAAGCCATTAACAATCAGTGAACGTACATGATTAATCGATTCGCAAGGCAAACATAAAATTTCGACGAGAGAGGCAATAACAAAATATTGTACACAACCTTCCACTTAGAAACAAAGGCATTGTTTACTTTGCTACAATTAACTTTCAATGGAAGGTTTTACTGATAAAGGAAATTGATATATTTTATTTTATGGATACATTTAGTGAGAATAAGTATTAAAAACCATGATACACTTAATGATTCTGTAGTAAAATACTTCTTAAACAGATTGTATAGGCAATAAAATAGTTTTGATTATTTTTTGTTTTTAATGTTGTAGATTAAATGTCACGGTGAAGTTTTTTAATAGTTTTGTTTGCAACAGCGTTACCATAAACAGTCTCTATGTTCAACACCGAGGATTAAAATTAAAAGTTTATAGCCTAGTTTATACAAAATCATATCCAAAAGGGTGTAATGAACTGTGGGAATAGAACAGACAAACGTTGTAGTAGTAGGAAATTTGATACCTGATCATTTAGCACAGGATTATAATATTTACAAATCCCATCTTTCTTTCGAGATATTACACTTCTGGAAGAGTTAAGTTTAAACTAGTATATTATAAGGTAAGTCAAGTATTATAAGTAAGGTATACTGAGGGTATCAGAGAATTATACGACCTTGGATACTGAAAGAATATGATATATTTATACCAATTGAAGCAATCTGTAAATTTGTTGACTAATTCAATACTGCAAATAATGAAATACGTTTGGAAAAATGCGATTTGACAATAAACTATTCGTTTTTTATGGGACATGCCCAGAAATAGAATGTGAAATAAAAGTACTAAGAAAGAATTTAGTATAATTTAAAACGTATTGTAGTTGACTTATAAATGCAGGAAAATAATGAGTAAACACAATACGTTTAAATGTCTGGCTAAAGGAAATTATTTAGTTTTTCTCAGTCCAGCAAACGTTTATAATTTAGACCAAAGTTAATAAGTAATTAGTAAATACAGTTTTAGTATTATCTAAGCCGTACATGATAACAATTCATATATAAAGATGGATGTAATAATATGAAAATAACGTAATTTATAATTTTATATATTATTAAATAAGCAATACATCACAACAATTAAAATGTATTTATTTTTATTTAATAAACTTGTACTGCTTCACTGAATAGTTCATTGTTTAACTAAGTTGACAAAGCATCCATTTGTAATTCATTAGCTTATGTTTATAAAATTCCAGCCACATATAAAACAATCTCGTTTGAACTCATTATTAAACAAATTTTATTTAATCTCTTAGGAGAAATGTCTGACCATTATTATAAATAATTTGTACAAGTTCGTGAAACAATGATTTAAAATTATTAAATGAAAATTTAGTAAGCAATGTCAACTTGTCTTCAATTCATCGTATTCGTATAACATTAAATTTGGAATATTGTAAAGCTTATTACGAAAGGATTTAGGACATCGGCTTATGCTGATAAGAAGAAGGGATTAAGGTCCACATTCAATTTGTAAGATTTACTCAATGCAAAATAAATGTATATTCGTAGTAATCCCTTCTTTATAACGTTCTCTTCTATCTGTCTGAAGTATATTCCAGCAGCATGTTCCTGTATCTTTTATTAATATGCATATAATTTGTGAATTGTTAACTTAAAACTATTGATTCATGGATATTGTAAGACTATTCAAACATGATTTTATTTTACTACTAAAGGAGATTCTAAACATTTTGTTAAGCTTCTTAAATATTCGAACGAAAACAGTTCGTTTCAATCAGTTGATACCTAACAAAGGCATTTTAAAAACGATGATTTAAAACGACTATAGTATTCAAACTGACGCATTTTATTTTAAATATGAAATAATCGTTGTTAAACGTGTAATATTTAGTTACATTTTGTGCACTAATGGAATTTAAAGTAGTATTATTACCCAACATTTTAATTAAAACTATGACTTTTAAAATAGAATCTTATTCACTTTTATTTTTACCAGTTAAGCCACCAGAGTCATAAAATTTATACGCACCGCAGGTATTTTTACCGAGTTACTTCAATTAACACGTTTGTCGTAAACTTAGGGTAAGGTTGGCTTTTTATTATTGTTTATAATATTAAATCCTTATTTCCTGTATTGATTTCAATTCGATACATTGTACACCGAGTTAATAGACTGAATATTTGTTAGTGTATGTGAATATTAACGTAGTTTTTGTTTCTATGGTTAGTGTAAAAAAGCTAATGGGGGAGGGGTTGAATATGTATGTCACTTGTATTGAAAAGATAATTATTATAGTGGACGAAGAACTGACCAATGGTGGTATCCAGAAAAAAATTCTTAAGAGTGGAAGAACCAGTATTTTGAAGGTAGATTATTTTAAATAGTAGGCCAACGTGACATAATTTGTTGCATGCTTTTTAGATACCACTGCTGGTCGTTCTTAACTTCTTAACGATTAATTTAAAAACTTGAATTATTGTTGTTGAATGTTTCTGCGTAATCCAAATTGTTCGTTTCCGATTACTCGTATGAAGAGTGGTTTTAATTTGTAACCTAAATTTAGTTTTCAAACATTCTGTACTTTGGCAGATGAAGTATTCTAGAGAATACTTAAATCTTGGAAATTTCAACCAAATGGTTAAATCAATAAATAAATGGTACAATTTCTGTTGTTGCAATTGTTTTGCCAAATAGTATTAGGTAATAAAGGACTATGACCTTTCTTATTATTATTTCGAAAGGTATTAGTCAAAGTTTGACATCGGAAGTGCACGCGATGTTCTTTTAATTCGCATACTAAAGTAATTTTTGTTAGCACAGAGTTTTTTTATTCCCAGTTACCACAACAACAGCCGTAATATCCGGCTAACACATATATTTGTTTTTATATATCGATGTATTGTGCATTGTATCGAAATATAGCCATTTCATCGATACATTTTCCACCAGATAAACATACCCTTAAACCAAAAATGAATGGTAAGAAATATAATTTTCTTTGACTATATTTTTTGAGTTCAAAAAACGATTATAGTTTAAAATTTGAAAGCATCCTATTATAATTAACAGTATGATATGGTGGGTCCTACTTATAGGTGGTCAGGTGCTTATAGAGGTCTGTAACCAGATATTTGCTTTGACTAATACATTTCAAAACTATTTGAATGTAACTAACCTTTCTGAATATTATTTTTAAAGAAATAGCACATAAATTAGTCGCACATGGAGTATTGTAAATTTCTAAATATTTCCTACAAATAAACTCAAACATAATTGTGTTTATTTTGTGGTTGTTTAATAAATATAAACTTGAACTCTTTATGTAGTATGGCATACTGCTTCATAATCGAAACATACAACAAAATATGATTAATTTTAAAACATTAAGAAGTATCCCGCAAATTGAATCAAACTAGAACTTAGACATACATTTTTTATATAAAATACTGGATGGAAACATGCTTCCTCAACCGAAAACCACACGATTTCCCCAAGGAACTTCTAATACACAATTTATTGTACGTTCTAGGTTAAGCAGCGGTTTATTATCCTCCGTTTAATAGTACAAAGAGGAGCGAACACTATATCTAATACAATCAGAGTCAATATAAATCCTTACTGAGCCTGCAAATCCAATTTAAAATGTTTATGAAAAATGTATTACCATGCGCAAAAAAATTACCTATGTCTTCCATCAATAGATTATTCTCTTTTACAAATTATATTTTAAAGTTATAATCTTTTTAACACAACCAGCTACGTAACTGAATAATGACACTATTCAAGCAAACACAGATAGGTTTATGTATGTTTATGTCCAGATTACAGTTTCACTCGTTTTTCTTTTATTTACTTTTAAAAAATTACAAATTATTGTACCAAATAAACTCTATTTAATAAGCACTATTAATTTGAATAAAAAAACGTTTAAAATTTTGTAATAAGAGTTCATGATTAAGTAATAAAATATAAAGTACTACGTCACCTGATCTCTAGAAATTTTATATTATATCCCGCATAGTGGGGCAAACTAGATGCACCTAAAAAGATGGGTTTAGTATTTTCGCGGTTCGTAGTTAGACAAAAACTTACTGAACCAAATAAACGATAAGCTTATTTAAAAATTTACACAAATTTAACTACACCGTTGGTAAATAATTTTAGCTCTATTTTGAAAGAATGTTAAATTTATATTATACTTTTTTTTCTTATTGTTAAAGTTTATTATTGTTTATAATAATTTAAGATTGTTAATAACTTCAGAAAATTTAGTTATTTATTATTAAGTATATGATGATTTCTCTTAAAATATTTTTTAATATCAATAATTAAGTGACTTAGTTTTATTTGAAAGTATTGTTCCAGTCTACAATCAGATAATACACAAATGCAAGTATAAAAAGCATAAGAAATAAACGGTACCAGGAACTGGCACATACTTTCTCACAAACATATTTAAATTATTAAACAGATTCACGGTGACTTGTAGAGTGGGGTAGGAGAGGTGATTTTGTATTAAAGTTGTTTTCCCATAAAAATCCATAAAATAACGGAAAAACCAACTTTTCTCAAAAACGGCTCGAACGATTTTGATTAAATCTTTACAGTTTATAGTACTTTAGGTCTCTAATAAACTATACAATTTTAATCAAAATCGTTAAAGCCGTTTTTTAGAAAAAAATTGATTTTTCCGTTATTTTAAGGGTTTTTATGGGAAAATTACCCTTAAAAATAAATAATTCACAAACATGAAAAGAACGCCTGGAGATACCGTGGATTAGTACCTCCACACCAAATTTCATCAAAATCGGACGACTGGTTTAGGCTCTAGATCTGATAACATCCACACAGACACACACACACACACACACATACAGACATCCCCACAGACATCACTCTGAAAACCACTTTTTTAGGTTCAGGGGGACCCAAAACGGATATTTCCACCAAAAACTCAAACTCAAAAATTTTGACGAATACAATACTTTCTCCATATACTATGGTATAGGGGGAGAAAGTAAAAAAGGCATTTTATAAATCTGGAAAACCAATTAATTGTAAAAGGAAATTCATAATGATTACAGAAATATTTTCTGCTAACAGTACTACTAATGTCATATTAGAGATATTACTTTAGCTACATTCCAAAGGAAATTACTTACATGTAGTTTCGTCTAAAGTTCTTAAATTAAATATCTTAAGTTTAACTATAAGCTGTGTTTACGACAGTTTCATTACATTTTGTTTCATCTAAGATATTTTGTAAGACGGAGAGTTTACATTAAACTATAAATCTAACATTTTGTTCCGCTTAGTTTTGTACGCAATTAGTAAAATAGTGCTTTATATTTTAGATTAAACAATTTCCATTTAAATTATTGATAAATACATGTTTATATTGGTAGTAGTACATTTATATACTCATTTCAAACGAATAAATATTTTAAAATTATTATTTAAAATAGTTACATGTGTTTGTTCGTTGTGGAAGTTTGGACATAGCAGTAAAAAGCAAATCCCATTATTAATATCTTTTAAAATGTAATTGAAAATATTTTTTAGGTGTTCATAATAAATATGTAGCCTTAAATATATCTGCAATTAATGGGTTAATACTTTGTCTTTAAATGGTCCCACTGAAACAACTTGTAAAAGTTGGATTTGTTTATTAATTTAAGTTAGTTAAAACCTTTTTAAAATTACTGGAAATCAAAACATAGAGGAACGAAAATGGATCTTAAATGGATACTAGAAGTTTCAAAACGATGAACATAGTAACTGGGAATAGTTATTTATTATTTTAGCCCCATCTGGATTTGAAAATTATTACAAACGGCAAACAATATGTGTCTGAAAGAAAAGGATCAGTCGTTGATTACACGGACATGTTGGTTTCAAAATATTTTATCTTAAGAAATCAAAGTCACATCTTCGATGTAGATGGAAAGCTCAATAAGATATTTCAAATGTAGGTCTAGTTTATAGTTGTTGGTGGGTTAAACATACCGATATATGAAGTTTTGTTAAATTAATTGTGATAAGTCAATAGACATTGAATGGAGTCTTTTTAAACATTTAATATCAAAACTTCATTCACAATTTCAATAAACCCCGTATTGAAACTATTGTACATGAGTTTTATTAGTTGGTCTAACCTGCAGCATTGGTTAGAATGTTTATGATTACCAGGTCAATGGCAAAGTACATCATGATATTTTTCAACAAGATGTTGCCCAATTCCCACAATAGCACTTATGTTAATGGATAGGGAGTTCCCCCCTTAAATTTATGGGCTGCAGTGGTCCCCTAGATAGGAAACCACTATAACCTGATTCAATACATATTCTATAATGGAGATTTGTAAAGGAAAAACATATTTTCATTGATTCCGCCCTACCACCCCATAAACAACATGAAGCAAAACATATTTACATAACATTTATTATAAGATTTAATAAATGAAAATACAATTCAACTTACACGAATATAAATACCAGTTAACTCTAATCAGCTGACAATTTTGTTATGTAATTTATTTAAATAAATGAACTTATAATGTTTATTTAAATTGTGGTAATACTTTTAAAGGGCATTTTGTTTTTAATATAAAACGCTTATTTTATGGTGTTGAGTCAACCTATTCTGAGTACATACAGTTTAGGTTTACTGAAACATTCCTATGCCTTGCGAAACCTGAACAAATTATATAGGTAAACAACATAATATGTTAAACACCTAAAATCAACCAACGAAGTAGAGTCTTGCAGAAGTAGAGTTAGATCTCATTACAAATAGCACACCTTAAAGTCTTATAGATCAATTACCTTTATACTTCTGTTTGAACAATGCAATAAACACAATCTGTTTTCTGAATAATCCTTGATCTCTGATTCAACTTTCAAATGTAACCATGTCGACTGTATATGCAAATGAAATAGCTGGTTTGATATTTCAAATTGTTTTTTACAACATGTCGAAACGTTTCCTGACATGCATAAATGTGACTGTGATCATTTGTTTTATATAAATATTATAAATAAAATATCAATTAATATTAGTGCACAAATTCATATAGGACATCTTTTAATACTTATGCTACTGCGCAAAGTTGTTCTTAAAATTTATATATATTTTTGAACAAGATGTTCAAAGGACTTGCATTAAATGTATACTTGAATAAAAACTGTACGTATAGTATTTGAAACAAACTGCATTGTTAAACAACAAGTCTGAGTGCACGAACGTTGATGTACTTTTTCGGGTTAGGATACTTAATAGAAAAAAAATACCTAAAATGTAATTCTTTTATAGCTTTACTTCAAAATCTGTTTTGATTCTATGCATACACAGTATAGTATACCTCAGGTCAAATCACTTATTTCAACATCTACATGATTGAGGTAGGCAGTTTTCAAGCCTTAATTAAGCCGCATTACGTTTAATATTTTCTGTGAAAAAAATAACCATCAGATTATTATTTTTCTTTTTTAATTTTGTCTTGTTGCTAAACAAAATTAAAGTCATGTTAAAAACTAGTGAAACATAAAAAAAATACATACAAAATAATAGTGCAGAAACTGTAGTACCATCTTCAAGTTTAGAATTGATACATAACACGTTTCAAAAGACTTACTTGAAGTATGTTGTATTAAACTGATTTGTCCAATGTTCAACTAAGAAGGCTGCTCACTATATCATAATGTTTACTGTACTTTTTGAACAAACATATTCTAAACAGTTAATATCTTATGTAGTTAAAGTAGTTTACATTATTTCTGACTAGGTTTTCTTGGGAAGACCAGACACTGTCAGGATATCTTTGTTCCACTTCCGGTGCAAAAGATAATACAGGTTTACCTTTTCAACCAAAAGCCAAGAGATTTCCCAAAGGAACTTTCTATCCATAATTTATCGTCACCCCCAAGTTGAAGAGCGTTTGTTTTTATTGCAACAGTGAAAAGAAGAGTTTTTTTAATAAAGATTGTGTACGTAACTACTACCGTAGTTGCTTTTTTTCCTGTATATTAATTAAATTTATTGAACAGATTTCTAATAAATTGTTAATATTTTAATTAAGGCAAAATTAATTACTAAATAGTATACTGAGCTTTTGTAACTATAAACATCTTTGGCCGTTGCTGTTTACCCCTCATAAATATACAACATTTTGGAAAATGTCTTAGATCAATGATTTAGGGTGATACCAAACTAATATATTTGAATGAGCAATTAAAGATATGTTTTATACGAGTTGCTTGTTCAAACTACTGGCATTATACAAATAATACAAATTTTAAAACCTAAAATAAGTTTTGTACAAACTTAAAACATAATATTTTCTCATGTTATACGACTACTTTAATATGAAAACACATTTTGATAGAAACTTGACTGTAATTCATAGTTAGAAACCATTCTTCTTAATAGTAATGATTCAAAGTAGCGTATTTTTTACATTAGTTTAAGTATTAAAAATGAACATCCTATAAACATTTTTTAAATACTTTATTTTTTTTTATTATGGTGACTTACATAATCATTAAAACTTATAATCAAAACAATTATAATATGAAACAAACGTTTTGGAATCAGATTGAAACATCAAACGCAAAGATATAGTAGTTTTTAGGCGTGGATATATTATCAATTAAAATAAATGCTAGACATCAAAACTCAATAAATATTGTTTTGGACGTAACACTAGAAGAAGGCAGGAAATTATTATTTCAAAATAAGTTTTACATAACAGTAATGTAATGTGTAATGCACCAGGCCAAGTTCCATCGCAATGCTCACATTGTCAATTACAAGAACCTATGTGCACAGTTTTTGCCTCCCTCATAACTGTGCTTTTTTGTGACAATATTATGAAATAAAAAATAATAACAAATAGGAAGAAATGATTATACCTAATCTAAAAACGGGAATCTGAGTTGTAAGTTATACATTTTATACTGTGGAAAATTAGACATTTTTTACGGAAGAATAATTGGTAAGAAGTAAATGTTACTGAATAGGCTAGAAACGGTAAATTTTTTAGAAGTTCATTTTATAATGTAGGTATAAATCAGGTGCTGACTGGACATGGTTGCTTTCAGGCGTACCTAGCAAAAATGGGGAAAGTGGAATGTCGTGCGATTCCTTGCAGGTCGATGTTACGCACTCTTTTGTATCCTGTGTCAGATGTGCGAAAGAAAGAAAGACGTAACATCAAGGAAAAGATTGTCACACTTGCCAATATACTACCGAATGAATTCTACGATAAAATAATGCAGAAGTCATGCGATAGAACGACGCCATTCAATAATTAAAATAGAAACATTGAAAGGCACGGCTCTGAAAATATGCTAATACCGGACGTAGAGTGGAGGTACTACCTACAGAAGATATTGAGGTTAAGGTTTAGTCCAACACACTGGATGAACCAAGAAGTCCCACGCACCAGGGGACACATGCTCTCTGACGGTGCCTAATGCATTCCCCCTCCAACGGAAAAAAATATAATATTCAACATTCATTGTCTGTTATATTGTGTAAAACTTACGAATGTAATGCAGTTTACGATTACTAATTTACATGTAAATTAATTAAACTGATCCTGAAATACATTGTTAATCCAATTTATAAGTCTTTTGTTAGGCTGATAAGTGAATATGAAGGTGCTACATTGTTAAATTATAAGACGTGAAATATATAAAAAATTCATGTAAGCATAATAAGCTCTTAGATGCATGTTACAAGAGTGTTCAGATTCTAAAAGAACCATTCACTAAACAATATCGTATATCACGAAATAGACAGGAATATTGTCGTATCATATATATAATGTTGTAGTAATTAAACAACATTTCCAAGAAAAGAGTTTCTGCAATACTCCTATAGTAAAAGTGATACCACAGATCTATATAGACTGGCGTAACCTAACTGATGTAATCACCAGTTATTAAAAACCTGTTGTTTGCTGTAATGTCTTGGTTTTCATTAGTTGAATGTTGTACTAACATAATAATAACATAACTTATTAAAAAACATAAGTATATTGGATTTGTAAGAAAAATTATAAATTAATTTAGATTTACTTAAAACTCAATATAAGCAGAATTTGTTTTCATTCAACGTTTTAATATACCTTTATATTATCGTTAGTATTATTTTAAATTTTAAATAGAGCCAAGAAAGGCACTACTATGAATGTATTGGAAGAATTTCAGATTTATAACGAATACAAAAATAGTCCGGATAACATACTAAATGATAAGTTATACTTTTCTTCCAACCCTATATACGATGTAATCGCTAAACTAGGCCTAAAGTAAACGGTTACTGATAACCAACATCTATATTCAGTGTCCTACCTGCAGTCGGACAAGTACAACGTATGTGATGTGGCTACAAACATTTTTATTATATTATATTAACGAGGAGTTATTCTCCGATTTTGTGTGTGTTAGTGTTGTGTGTTGTTCGAGTTCGTGTTTTATGTGTTAATACAAGCCTGACGAAGCCGACAGTGATCGGCGAAACAACGCTGTAGCTAGTGCTACATTCACAGGACTGAAGACAATTTTGAAGGTAATTTCATTACAATATATAAACAGTCCAAGGCAAACAAATAGTCTATAAAAAATTATAACTAATATTAAATTAACTCTTCACGTTTTCACATAAAGGAGGTAAATATTTGTCTCACAAAATTGTATGCATATTTTCTATGAACTAATGCTTATCTTTAGTTAAGATACACATAATATAGTACTAAAACAAATACAAGTTATAAAATATATTGTGATAAAACGCGGTTGTTTGTTACTATAATGATACTAGCAATGCTAACTGGGCGAGTGTTTCACCACTCTGTTCTCATGTAAGGTTATTTTCTTTTTATTTAGAACCTAATAGTAAATTAAATCTACAAAGATTAATCTTAGGTCAATAAATACACCAATAAATTAAATAGGTACAATACCTGCTTTTTTGTCTTATCCAATCCTAAACTCACTTTATGATTACCGCGGTTTCGGGTAACCTATGTACCCATCTTCAGATCACAGAAATAAATTTAAAAAATTCCCTTCATGAGGTCGTCAAAACATTAAAGTTAACACAAAAAACAAAAATCACAAAAACACGTCACGAAACACATTAAAACACTTTTTCAAAAAACACATTAAAAACATCGATTAGGCCTAATCACGCTAACTGGTCACGGTAAAACTTTTAATACGACTGCCGTGGCGAGGTTTGGAGTCTATCCCTTCCCTTTTCCTTAGTCCTTATCACTCTTTGGTTGAGAAGCGTTACAACCCTGCAATTTTATCATCGTGTCAAACACAATATTCGCCGGGAAGGAAACCTTGTCGTTTAATAGGTGTTTATTTTCTATTTTTGCCGCTTTATAAATAGCAAACTCTTCCCATGAGTCCATATAGCGACCTTTCTTACATACGTGTAGTATGTCCATGTTTCGGGAAAAATCTGTATAACCATGGTCGTTATTTATTAAATGCTCCGCGAAATTAGAAATTACAGTCCCCTGGCTTCTTTTTGGTAAGTGTTCCTTAAACAGTTTTATAAAAGGACGTCATGTTTGACCTATGTAATAACTTGGGCAATCATTACAGGGTAGTTTGTAGATTCCCGTTTGTAGTCTTGAGTCGAGCTTTTTGATAGTAGGTCTGTTCAATATAGACTCAAGTTTGTTAGACGTTCTGAACGTGGTGACGACATCATTTTTTGACATCTCGATGCTTAAGGTGTTGTTCAGCAGGCTGCCATATTTTACAGAGATGTAGGACTGTTTTTTCTGTGGTTTTTGAGTTGTTTTATTATTTTTATGTTTTACCATGAGACTGTTAATCATGGAGGTATCATAACCGTTGGACAGAGCTATATGTTTTATAACACTCACCTCATGGTCGTAGGCAAAGGGAAGGAATAGACTCCAAACCTCGCCACGGCAGTCGTATTAAACGTTTTACTGTGACCGGTTAGCGTGATTATTCCTAATCGATGTTTTTAATGTGTTTTTTTGAAAAAGTGTTTTAATGTGTTTCGTGACGTGTTTTTGTGATTTTTGTATTAACTTTCGTGTTTTGATGACCTTATGAAGGGAATTATTTTTATTTATTTCTGTGATCTGAAGATGGGTACATAGGTTACCCAAACCGATGTAATCACAAAGTGATTTTAGGATTGGATAAGACACAAAAAAGCAGTTATTGTACCTATTTAATTTATTAATAACATTTTCGAATCCGTGGGCTAACAAGTTGAAAATAAATACATGTTTGACTAAGTATTTTTAGCAATTATATTCTCGTAAAAGTATACCTAAAATAAAACTTAGTTATATTAAAAAGAAACAAGTGTAGAAAATATTAAAGGGAAATAAGTGGGACAAATATTAAAGGGAAATAAGTGTTGCAATATTAAAGGGAAATAAGTAGGGCAAATAAAAATATGACTTTATATTACCTACAGGAAGAGAGGATTTTTCCGATTATACACATAAATTCAAATTCTACCAAACCTTAAATGGAAATATTATAATTAAAATTTCGTCGGTGTAATAGTTTTAAATAAACGTAAAATAATTTGTTAATTCTCGTACAGTTGTCCTTCTTTATAGCCACCTTCAATGAAATAATACATTCTTATAAAATTTATAAAACTCAAAATCATTTTCAAAGTCTTCAACTAATTCTTAGTTTATTCAATAACTGTAAGAGTTTATTTTAAGTTCCATACGAAACTAATACATTATTCCTACTCTTGTCTGAGATATTCTGATGTTTTCAACTTTTCAAAATATTCCGTGTCTTAAGGAAGTTATTGTAAAAAAATTTAAAAAAAAAACATGTTTTTAATAGCGTTTTGTATATCTATACACAATTCTGAAATTTAAATCAGAATAATAAATACATTTAGTACTACGTAAATTTGTAGCCTGGAAATAATTCTAAAGTGAGGTGTTGGGAATAATTGGGTAACATGGTTAGGTTAATTGTATGTGAAATATAATATGATAATTAAGGAAGGTTTACTGTAAGATCGTTAAAACAAGAGGCAGAACACGGAAGTATGAAGTTATGATTACGACATGATACAAGAACTGTGGGAATACCTGACATCAGCAAAACACGCATTTAATATTTCAGTTAAGTAGGCGGAAGTTTGCTATATAAACTAGAACCTGACCTAGAATCGGAGCCAGTGAGTGGAGAGCACAGAGCACTAAATAAGAATAGAGTAGACATCCCAATTCGAATGGCATTGGAGGCAGTTGAGGCTAGATCGGCCATCTTAGCTGTGGCAAGTTCTCCCTTCGCCGCATTTTCATGCGTACTCGAGTTAGATAAAGCGATTTTCTTATACTAACATTTAAATTATTTGTGATCATTCAATCAACTTGAAACTTTGCAGGTTTATACTGAATTGATGCACAATGTGAAATCAATAATATTTATTTATTTTTATATTAATGGTAAAACTATTTTTCAACATGATTTAAATAAGTAAATAATTAAAATGACACGAAAAAGTTAGTAAGCGACAATATTTTATATTTTTTGGTCAGAGAAGTTTCGTCTTCGTAAAGTTGGAGGCAATGAGTTGAAATTTTACATTCTGTAATTTTTTTTGAAAAGCACTTATATTTTTGTAGTTTCGGCATTAAATATAAACCATTTTTTATCTGGGAGCTGCGCAACTGCCATTGTGGCTTGTGCGCTTGTTAGTGAGTGGTTATGGTAATTAAACACTTAATTTAATTTTTTTTTTTTTTATACAAAATAACTTAAGTATACAAGAACTATTCAGATTTAACTGTAAGTATATTTGTACTATTGCGTCAGCGCAGTAGCATAAGGAGAGCAGCCATCTTGGCTGTGGCGGCGGAATCAACGCCACAGCCTGCATGCTCACTCTATTCTTATTTAGTGCTATGTGGTGGAGAGACGGACGAACAGGCCAGTGTGTTGGAAGGAGACAGTTAGGGTCTTGGGAGAAGTGAGGCCATTTGTGTTGGTCGAGGATGCCAAGGTGTTACGGTAGTGGTCGGGCGAGACTGGCAGTTACACCAATTACGAGACTGATGAAGGTCGCGTGGTCTCCTTACAGCGACCTAGATCGGCCACTGGACAACGGTACATTCTATGGGACACGAATTCATTAGGAAGACTTTGGGTGAGCAAGTAGATTACATAATTATATATTATATATAGTCACATTGGGGCCTCTTAACAAACGTGTAAGCCAGGGTTCATGTGCGGTAATAAAGAACTTATACTCAGAGTGGTCTGTCTTTTGGTTAACTATCAATAAATGTGTGTCAGTAGAAATAAGATAGAAGGATAGAAATCCATAAGATAAAATTATAAACAAAATTTTAACAATAAAAACACTGTGCTATCACTGAATAACATATAGTATTCATTATAATACAACCCAACCTCGAACTAATATCAACATAATTAACGACCCGTTCTAAATTTCCAAATTATGTATAATTTGACATTAGTTAAATTATTAAAATTTAACTATATTCAATTTAAATAACAATTTAACTATATATTAACATAGTTAAAATTTAACATAATATTCCATAAAAATTTACAATGGGAAACATAATTTCAGTATTTTTTAGGAAACCTACGTTTACGGACAATACCATACATTCTTCATCTCAACATCCTTTTAAGGCTAATCATTCCTGAAAAAGTTGTGTTTTTGGCCCGATAGATGGCAGCACCTATGCGGCAAATTTGTAGTACGAATAATTTCCGTAATTATTATCCGATTTTTGTTTTGTAAGTTATTTTGTAAATGATATGAATAAAACATTCACGCTATTGTGGTGATTTAAAAAAAAAAATTATTTATAAAAAAGTTTTATACAGATTTTTTTTGCTGTAATATTTTGTTTAAATCGCAGGTATTCATTTTGTAAATACAAATTTTAAAAGAATTTTGCCGTTTTCAGATATTAAATCGGTCAAATGGTCGTATCGGAATAGTTTTTTAAAGATATTATCATTATTTCTCTCACGCTCCGGTCCCCTCCCCCCCGCCGCGTAGCGCACCATC
>JAGFPH010000540.1:344960-377009 GCA_018207615.1 Philaenus spumarius
ATAATTTTTTTTTATCAAAATTCTTTCTTTTCAGACCTATATAATATAGTTTACAATATAAAATATTTTTCCAAGCTCTATTTAATTTATTTGGTCAGGTCTCAACTTAGTATACAAAATGTACACTTTAGTCTGAGGAAGTCAAAAAAAAAAAATCGTGAATATTGTGGTCTATTGACAGAAAATACATTTCCAAAGAACTTGTACAGCTGGGATATTTTAATTTAAAGAAATATAATATTATAAAGGCTTTAGAGATTACTTCGAGTTTAATCTGTTTTCACTTAATCATTTTGTGAATCGGTGTGATAAATTGGTTAACGCGGTTCTTGGTTTGTTTCAATTGGAACATCCAACAAGGCTTATGTTCGCTACGCTTTCCCCATCTCTATAGTCTAAGTGGCAGAAAGGAAGTGGTTAAAAAAATAATAAAAAACTTAATCATTTAAAAAAAGTCACATTTGTAAAAAAAATTTTAACTTTTAATCCTGTCATGATATTAAATATTTTACTAACATTCTTAACATCGAACAACAATTTCTTTTAAATTCATACTTTTTAATGTTTCGAAATTTGTTTATAAATTTTAAAACACACTGAACAAAACTGATTTTATTTATTCAACACCAGTTAATTGAAATTTTAATTGTAATTGATTTATTGATAACAATGTAAAAGCTTGTTTCGTTCGTAACCTTTTAGGTCTAAACAAGACCACAGATAACAATGAATCACTATTTTTATTATACTTTCAATTTTACCAATAACAAATCTTATCATTCTATCAACCTACTGTACAATGATTTACCATGTAGAAGCTTTTTGTTTGTTCAATGTCTTAGATAACGTTCTGGTATAATAGCAAAACAACAAAGAAGAACGATGAAGTTTCATTGCCGTATCAATAGAGATGCACATTTCAATCAGACCAATTATTAGATCGCACGGAAATACGTATTTGTCTGGTGATTACAATATGTTGAAGATATTAGTTGTGTTGGCATTATTTCTGTCTAGTGTTCTAACGGCATTGCCTTTGCAGGAGTTTTGCATACGACCGGAATTTCCAGTAAGTATGATTTAAATTGTATTTTGAATGTTTTAAATAATGTGTTTGTGTACTTCTTAGGTCTTTCAATAATTTCAGTTTTTTTTTCTTTAAATTAATAAAATATGTGTTTCCTCAATTTTGCATTGAATCCGTACGAAAAAATTTAATTATAATTTTAAATCGCATTTAAAGAACCTACACAACTACTATTAACCTTAGCTTTGCTTAAAGTACCAATACCTAAATTAAAGGTCAGAAGTTCAGTAATTTAAATTTATTGTTATAAAAGTATTGATAAACTACTATATATCTTTAAAATTACTTATTAGTACTAATTAAATGATTGTGTACTGTAAATACAAATAGTTTTCACTCTAAGTTTTTGTAGTTCTTAAGTAATTTTACCTAAATATAAAATTTAAGGAGTTCTTACTGCCTAATATGGTGATGTAAACTCTTCGATCATCAGATTAGCTTTTCAAAGTTAAACGCATATTATATTAAAATATCATCTAATCAACATTTTTTACATAAATATGTTAAAATTTGCATATCTTAGTATTTAATCACTGCAACTTTGTTGAATATATGCCTCTATGTTGATAGATTCTATTTGTTTTTACATATTGAAAGTAAAATAGTGTACGTAAAAGCTTATTTAGAGCTTTCAAGTAACTCAGCAACTACTCTTTCTACTATGAGGTATTGCTCCACCCTCCCTCCATCATTAGGCAATTACAAATCTGTTATGGAAATATTTATTACGCTATTTACATAAGTCTACAAATTACTTCATGAACCAAGGTTGATTATCAGTTTTTTAAAGTTTGAAAAGAGGCAAAAACATATAAATTAACTTTAGATTTTAAGGTAATAAGTGTACTATCTAATTTCTCATTTATATTTACAACACATTCTATGGTCTGTAGAAAAGCGACATAAGTAACGGAACACTGACAATGAATCAAGTGCTTCTAGCAGGCTGCGTGCAATTGGGCATAAAGGGTCTCGCATGTAACTGTTGATGATAAAATCGCAGATTTTTTTTAAATTTTACTACTACACTTAATTAGGTTTTGAAAATATAAGTCACAAATTGATTGATGATTTGTATACTTATGAACCGATTTTAATGAAACCTAAACCACATTTTTAAATGGTAAACGTGAATATTATGAACGTATATTATATTGAAATATCACCCAATCAACATTTAAATCTGTTAAAATATGATAAAAATTTGTAAATTTTCAAATAGAAATATCATATAGTATTTATAAAAGAAAACAATTCAAAAACCATACAATTAAACAAAATTAATAATTTTTCAAATTCAAAAGTTTTAAAATGGAAGGTATAAATTACTTCGATACTTATTAACCAATTTGTATTAAAATTACACTACAATTAATTGTATATTTTTTCAATTTACAAACATTGTGAAAACGAATCTGTTAAATTCTTTCATCACTAGCTTTAATAAGTTTCAATATAGGGCAAAGTTGAATTATTTATTTCAGAAACAATTTATCTGACAATTTTCTAATTTTTGGGAAACTAAAAAAACCTTACTACTCATATAAAAATTTCGTTATTACAATATTTTATCCATTGAAACTATGTTAGGTTTAAAGCATTTTGCTATTATTTTTAAATACGTTACATAATGGTCTCTTAAAAATGAAAAATGTTCACTTTACACGTTTTTGAAATAAACACTTTTAACAATACCATGAAGTGGTAAATTGACTCAGTTTGACTTGTTTTTGTTTACTATTTTAAGGCTTTTATGATGATAGTTGAGAAGAGTGCGTAGTCCATATATATCCAAGAATTAGTTTTTTCAGTTTTTTAGTTTTTATCATCTATATATATAAAATTCAATGTATGTCCGTCTGTTTGTACGTTTGTCTGTTTGTACGTTTGTCTGTTTGTATGTTTGTCCTTTATGCGTTACCAAACCGTCCATCCGATTGCTTTGAAATTTTGCATAGTAACACAGGTTAACCCTGGGAAGGTTTTAGGCCATTTACCGAAGTCCTAGGACATTAGGGCTACGCCCCAGTGGCCTTCAAAGTTTCAATGTTAATCTTATGGAAGGTCAATCTTAAGGAAGAAGAAGAAAGATTTCTTTTGATTTTATCAGAGGCACAAAAAACAGCTGTTCGTATGAAAAGCTTAAAACAGCTGATTTTGATCAACAACTGATTTGGATCAAAAGCTGAATATAATTTTAGGTTAGGCCTACAATGAACTAAAACACCAATTATTGGGCTAATTATTTAAGATATATAAAAGCCAAATACCACTCACTGACTAAACACTTAAAAAGAATACAATTACGTTAAAAAGACTGAAAATACCAACCACCAAGGGCAACGCCGTACGGGTCAGCTAGTATACTATATTCTTAAAAACAATTTAGTGCAATATCATGTCAATCTGATTTAAGTATTTCCTGATTTGTAAGTGTTTTTTAGTAAGGACACAACACATCTAAAATACCAGGTCTTTTAGCCCTACAGGATTTTAATGTATTGCACATTATCTACTTCATATGATATTGAGTAGGCTTAGGCCTATAGATGAAAAGCTCTTAAAATATAAATTAAAACCAAAATTAGTTATAAAAATATGAGTTTTTAACAACGCGATTTTCACACTCTCCTATTCCAATGCGTTTAGTGGAACAACCAAGGTCAATTTAGTTGTAAATTTTAGTTGTAAATCACGAAAACGAACTTGTTTAGTTTAGTTAGGCTAAATGTAACAAAACAGCAACAAATAAATTTTAGCTGTTTTGGTAGACTCTAAATGATAAATGTAAAATATGATGACTAATGTGATATCAGCAGGAAGACGTGCAGAAAACTTACGCCTATCAACAAATTTTTAAACCACTTTCATAAATCACAACCCTCCGTATGATTAAAACGGCTATTTAACTGGAAGGAATCCGTAGTTGAAAAAAAATAGATATATATATATATATTCTGTCGCAGACTACAGTAGTTAAAAGTATACACTCGTAAATCTACCTTAGGTTTATTTTGAAAAGTCGAATAGGCGTATATTTTATGAACCTTATGTTTATTTTATATATATATTATGTCTGAAGTAGCTTTTATAATTGCCGGATGAGTTAAAATAGTTAAATAAAAACAAATAAGGTCAACTTACATGTAATTTGACTGAAGTTCAATAAAATATTCGTTTAACCAAACCAATAAAACACTTTCAGTTCATGGGTTAAACTGAGCTTCCTAAAATAAAACAATTATAATACTAATTTGGTTACAAAATTCACTCAACGAACATAACCTCAAAAATACCTACGCCTAGTAGAAGCACTAACTGAAACAAATGCTAGATTTTGATAATATTTAATAATATTAATTCAAGACATAAGAAATTGATAAGGTTGTTACTAAGTAATTCTGAACATAGGCAGTAGAGTGTGTTACTGATCATTCTTAAGATAGTTTGTTTTGTGAAATGTAAATAAAATGAATAGGGTGTTTGAAAAGTCTGGAAATAGCTTAATATCTCAAAATGTGCGAGTCTTATGAGATAGAAATAAAAGCAGTTATTCGCAACCATAAAAGAACCACTTTTTGGTGAGTTTCAAATTTGTTTCCGCCATCTTGGAATTAACTTCATTTTTTAAATGGGAAGGTGGTCTTGTGATACATCTTTTCGATGTAGATTTTCAAGAGAAAACCACCGCCTTATGAATTCTCACCCCTACCTGCATCAACAACATTCCCACCTTTACATAAATATCATTCATATAAACCTAGGGAGTGAATTAAATAATTTTAGTCAATAAATCACAGCGTTCATATCTTTTCGTACTATTGAAACAAAATTTTAAGAACTAATTTATTTTGTAATAAATTCTTTCGTGTTTTATAAAATTTTTTGATTGAATAGTCTTTCTTTTTTTTTATTTCAAGCTTTTGCTACTAGAACATTGCAACCTACATATTATTATCTATATAGTTTTTATCTATTTTGTTTTCAGATATTCCTGAACCTTATTTTTGTTTTTCAATTAGGACTCATTTTAAATTTTTATGTCAGCAATTTATGTGTCATTAAATCTAGAGCATTAATTTTACAAACCACAAAAAAACAAATAAAATTTGTTGCAGACTTTTTTAATGAAAAATTTATACGAACAATAACGGGGCTTTACGTAGAACCATAAATTAGAGGAGTAGATTTTGTAAATTTATTCTGCTCTTGTATTTTGATTCGTATTGTATTAGCACTAGTCTAAAAGTGTAAACTAAATTATTTTAAAAGACAATCAACTGAAAAGTTGACATAGCCTTTAAAGTTGTTTATTGGTATAATCAAATCTGTTATTTATTTTACAACTAACAAAAACTTCTAATTATAAGGAATTCTTTTTTGTCTTTTGTACAGTCAATAATATAACAAAATGAAAAGTAGGAAGATTAATTACGTGTTTAAATGTTTTCCATGATTTTAGATATTTCTCAAAAATTAAGTTTACCTGGAAATATTGGTATTAAACCAAATTATGAGGTAATTCATCCCCGTAATATAATTACGAATGTTAAGTTAATTTTTAAATATATTAATAGCTTTTAAAAAACACACATGTGTAATTATATATATTATAAGTAAGTAAATTATAAAGACATTTTTTCCTTTGTTTAAAAGTTTTAGTAATATAGCTACTATTACTGAGTTTATTTCTGAATAAATATTAGTCATTAAACTGAATAGTATTGCTTTTTTAATAGCGAGAGCAAATTTTAGATTACTGATTTTAATTAATAAACTAAGCTTAAATCGATAATGAGAAATCGGCTGCATAACCGTATGCCTCGAGTAAGTTTAAGATTCATTTTGTTTGGTTAGTGCAAACTATAATTAATTATTATTTGGTAAAGAAATTTCTTCCTTTGTTTTCTTACAAGAAACCATCTACTAATTCATCTAATATCTTAGTCAAGTTAGTTTTCTTTTTGGTAGCATGTAGTAGTATTATTTAGTCAATGTAAGTGTGTTTTATCTGTTTTCAGTGTAACGAGCGAACCAATTGCTGCTCTGGTTTCTGTATTATCTATAACAAAGGGAAACAAAATCAATATGGATATTGCGTTTAAGTGCCAATGCACTACCTTTAATACAAAGAAGTTGTTCAATAAATATAAAAAGTTTATTTTGTAGAAATTGTTTAGTTACATACACATTTAATAAAGTCTACTCTTTCATTAATTTAAAACATAGAAATAATGTTTGTGTTAGTTTTACTGAATACATACAAAGAGATTACATCCTTTTGAATTGTCCAGTCGAGTAGACATTGTGATTTAAAGATAACTGCATGCAAATAAAAGTCTGTTTGTTTAATGTATCTTAAAACTTAATCATAAACTGAAGCGTCAAATATGTTGCAGTAAATTGTATAAGGGTCATTTCCTTGCCGTCTTTTTTTCAGAGCACTGTTCACATTTTGAAATCTGGTTAAATAATAATGTGCCACACTAGTCTCAAAACATACTGAAATACGATAGTATAACTTTACAATACCATAAGTAATTACACTAGGTTTTTTGAGTTGCTACTCTGATCTTATTCAAATAGATTTATTTCTTAACATAATTTAATATTTTAAATATGTACCATTAATAGTTATGTAAAATAAACAATATATTATTTTAGGCTATTCAGAAAATAAATTTCAGTATGTTCAGTAGGTTATTAAGTTATGTCCCAAAAAACAACCCTGTTGTAAAACTTTTGCCCGCAAGAAAATCTCTACAGCCGAAAAAAGAATTGATATGAAAGAAATCCCGCCAAATTATAATGTTCAGTGCTTTGCGCTTCGGTCTTGATGTGCACATAGAAACCTGTGTAAAATAGTTAATTTCTTTTACCGCTGATTTAATTGACGGAAAGCTTCAAAATTATTTTACGTTGTTTGGGGAGAGCTTGAAATTTGATTCTACGCTGTTTGGCGTGGAGCTTGATATTTCTTTCAACGCTGTTTGGCGGGGAGCTATTATAACGGAAGTAGGGGATGAGGAGGCAAGATTACTGGAGGCAAGAATTGAATGGTCATTTTGTAAAATGTTTGTAAATCAACTAATCAAATATATATCGTTTGCTGAGATAGCATTGATTTGATTCTTTAATCTCAAAACATTAGTTAATTCAATAAAGAAAAGAAAAATGTAATAAATAAAGTCCTTTAGGCCTAGGATGCTTCATCAATTTTAAGATCTGTTTTAGGTTTACCGATTTGAAACAGAAATATTTAGGTATTATTTACTTACTTAGTATTTATTAAGGTATTTTCTTTTAATTTTGGATATTTGTTTTACAAATAATCATTTCTAAAAACACTCTTTACAACTGATTAAAGTAACCAATGTCCCGGTTTATATTTAATTAATTCTTCTTTATGTATCAAAGTTTAATATTATATCTACAAATGTACTAAGTGTTATGTATCATATATTTCATTCCTGTAGCTTTGTTAGTATAATCTCTGAAGCCAAGTAATATGGTCTCCTCGTCCCCTACTTCCGTTATAATAGCTCCCTGCCAAACAGCGTTGAAATAAATATCAAGCTAAACGCCTAATAGCGTTGAAGCAAATTTCAAGCTCTCCCCAAACAACGTAAAAGAATTTTGAAGCTTTCCGTCAATTAAATCAGCGGTGAAAGAAATTAACTATTTTACACAGGTTTCTATGTGCACATCAAGACCGAAGCGCAAAGCACTGAACATGCTCCTTTGTCGGGATTTCATTCATATCAATTCTTTTTTCGGCTGTAGAGATTTTCTTGCGGGCAAAGTTTTACAACAGGGTTGTTTTTTGGGAAATATTACATCTTTTTGCATGAAGGAGAAAGAGGAAAACTCTATAAATACTACTAAGCTACTACTACTACTAACAAAAGCTAAGTGATGCAGTAAAGACTATTTATAAGTATAAAGATCTCACTTATTTTCGGCAGGATTCCGTCTAAACTTTATAAAATATATTAATGTATCAGAGTATTACCACACCAATTATGCTTTGTTTAAAAGATTATTAAAATTAATGGTTTGCTGAGATTCAAATTTGATCATTATTAAACAATTCCTACAAACTATAATAATACAGTACTTTATACAGAAGAAATAGTTTATACTTAATAGATTTATGTATATATCGACTTATAAATTACCATTGTACAAATAATATAAATAATAGGTACAAATTTATACTAGGTAAATTCGTGCAAAAAGAAATAAATATTTTTGTTTTATTTCTTTTGTAACACACAATATATATTTAATTTCATTATATTTCTTTAAAATTTAATTACCAACTCGATTTCTGTATTATAATTACTGGTGAACTTGTAAAGGATTTTTACAAGATCTCAACCATAGCAGACTTGGTTAATGCCTTCAGCCACTTCCCTCCCCCTGCCCACTTTGTGAAATTATTTTTAGTGGGTAATGTTGTTATAACAGAATGTCTGCAACAGTTTAAAAACAAGAACTAACTGTAAAATTACTAAAGTATTCTTTAGTTAGACAATTTGTTCCAGTTAAGTTTATTTAGTATCGGTTTATTTTGTTATCGGTTAACTTAGAATGAAATTAGAAGTAATCTTAAATTAAAATTTAGATGTAGATGTAAGTCGTAAGTAATTCACATAAAATATTGTGCTTAAGTAAAGCTATTGCAAAAATAGAACATTGTATATATTTATGTTTTTTATAGACTATTTGTTTGCCTTGGACTGTTTATATATTGTAATGAAATTACCTTCAAAATTGTCTTCAGTCCTGTGAATGTAGCACTAGCTACAGCGCTGTTTCACCGATCACTGTCGGCTTCGTCAGGCTTGTATTAACACATAAAACACGAACTCGAACAACACACAACACTAACACACACAAAATCGGAGAATAACTCATCGTTAATATAATATAATAAAAATGTTTGTGGCCACATCACATACTTGTACTTGTCCGACTGCAGGTAGGACACCAATGTATGTGATGTGGCCACAAACATTTTTATTATATTATATTAACGATGAGTTATTCTCCGATTTTGTGTGTGTTAGTGTTGTGTGTTGTTCGAGTTCGTGTTTTATGTGTTAATACAAGCCTGACGAAGCCGACAGTGATCGGTGAAACAGCGCTGTAGCTAGTGCTACATTCACAGGACTGAAGACAGTTTTGAAGGTAATTTCATTACAATTTATGTTTTATTTCCCACAGTCAATAATTGTGTTCATTTAAGTTGATAACTTCCAAAAAGATAAACATATATATAAAAACTGATAAAATATAAATATTTTTGAGTTTGTATTTTATAAAATTCCTCAACTTTAATAATGTAAAACAAACTCCAATGGACATTCATTAAGTATGCATATAGAAATGTATAAGATTTTATAAACTGCAGAAAATAATATTGGATTATGGAACCTAGCCTACATAAGTACTCTGGTTTATTATTACTCTTTGTAAATAGTTACAATAAATGCCTAATCTACTAATGAAATGCTCCAGGATGTTATAATCGAAAGTGTCGATAGAAGATTTAACCCATTTATTTTCATAATCATCAATTGGGGATATTTCGTTTTAAAATGTTTAGCTTAGCAGCTCTGCAAGCCCAGCCTCAATTGGATGTGTTTACCTGCTCTTTGTTCTGTTGTGAGCTGTAAGATGTACAGTGACAGTCATAGGCGTAACCAGGGGGGGTTTTGGGGGTTATAACCCCCCCCCCATTGAAAAAATATTTCGGACTTTGTTTATATTAAAATACCTAACTTGTTTTCAACACCTATGCAAATGTTATGTTACAATAAATTATCAATATATTGCTGACATTATCTTTGGTTGAATTGGGCAACTGACCCTTTATTTTATATATATGCAGTGTAAGTAGTGTATCAAAGTTTAGTGTTCTAAAGGCAGCACACGGCGTTTTTCGCCACAGGTTATTTGCCGTCACCGTCATATCAACAGTGGCATGAAGGAGAGTATTAGTTAGATCATACACATTCGTAGGAAAAATAATCGTTCTGTTCATTTCAATCGATGGATTTTCTATCGTCTCCGCCGAAGCAGTGGCGATTGTGACCAAATGCACGCCAATTTTCCTTATTTTAGTATTTTTTTCGTAGAATACTATCCTTCAGCCGCGTGAGTAGTTCGTCAAATGACGAAACCGACATTCTTAAATAATTTTAAAATGTTTCTTCTAGTTAATCAAATCAGGAAACACAGTGTAGCATTCTCCAAAATCTTATCTTCTTTTATTTATTGATTGGACGAACGAAAATAAGTATATTTTTTTGCTTCCTTTTCAATCGGCGATGGAATAACAATAAAGCGAGAGTTGCTCTCTGTTTATATTAATAAAACATTAAAATAAATAATACATTACAAAACACACTTCGTGATTAATAAACTAGACACTTCAGTTTAATGAATCCCAATGAGGATTTTTATGAGCGGGGACGTTAACTAATCCGCAGTTGGCAAAAAAACGCCGGGTGTTCCAAGCATATGAGGTTAGAGGAAGCGCACGGAAATATTTGGCGGGGGATGAGTCATGGTTGCTATTCTAAAATAGGCCTGATTCACAATTATTACAAGTAGAAAATTATACATTAAAGTACTTTTGGGAAGCCTAAAACGTGTTATTTTGCACCTTAATTTATCCCTAGAACCGGCAATGTTAACACAAATTGGGATAATTGTTAATCCGCCAAAAATAATAAATGAACCATAATCCAAAAGTCTTCCACAGCTTATTTGTAGAGAAAGGTTCAAAGAATTTATATGTGTTAGTAAAAAAATTATAGATGCAAAATTTAAAAAGTTATTAGCTCAAGAAACAAAACATGTTCAGTTACGAAAGGTAAAAGGTAACTTTAGATATACATAAATAGTAGTAAACATTTTTTTTCCATAAATGTAAAAAAGTTTCGTAATTTAGTTCTAAATAGAACTGTATACAAATATTTATCAATTTAAAAAATTTTATTTTTATAACACCAGGTTTTACGTTTCTACTACAAGACTGCTATCAAAACTATGTCAAGTTTGAAACGTAATTTAGGAATATATGTTTTGCCCAAAAATCTCAAAAATTACATATTATTATAACCAAGTGTAGAGAATAAATCAAAGAATTATTGAACTGTATACTTGTAAATTATCTTTTCATAAAAGTGTTTGACTTAGAATTATTTGAATAACAAAAATATAGAAACATCTCACTCATGCTTGGTATACAACGGTCTGATATAAAGCTGCATGGGGAATAACCGTTAATTTGAAATTACAGCCTTGGTTTGAGAACGTCAACAAGATCTCATTCCCACTCTCATAGACAACAAACCTTACGTTGAAAACATATTTGGTACTCAGGAAATGTTAGCTTGAAGCATTCTCTACACATACATATCAAAATATGTCTAAAAGTAGAATTATATCACACAGATATCACGTGTAAGGCTGTTTATTTGTTGGAAAACTGACCAATTGCAATTGTCTACAAAACGACCCACAACTTTAAACCTATTTGTCCGATTTTTGATTGGATGGCAGTTTTAGATAGGGGAAAGTGTTATGCATCCATATGTATATAGATATAACTCAGAAAAAATACTGGGCGGGCTGTAGAGAGGGACACAGAAACTATAAATTAACTGTATTTCATTCGCGTGACATTTGCTTATAGAAAACTCAAAAGTAAAACGATGATTACGTATGTAAATATACTTTTTAGAAAGAAATTGGAAATACAAAAATTAAAGTTTGAAACAATACCTTTCCAAAAGTTTTTTTTTTTTTTTGAGGTTGGAAGATTTTTAGTGGGTCAAATATTCGATGCAATCACGCGTTACAAACGTGTTGTCGTAGCCGGGGCAAGGGAGTGATCGCACGGAACGAGCGATCTGCGGGTTCTAGGGTTAAAAAATCCCCCCCCCCCCCCCCCGGTTGTGTGACACCCCCCCCCCCCCCCCAACGGTAGTCCTGGTTACGCCTATGGTGTCAGTGGTACTGTTATGTTTACGTTTTTATAATCATGATTGAACTCAGTAACGCCAGGTAAGTGTGTTTTTATATTATATAGTAACTTTACGGACCTAGTATGGTTTTAGTAACTTGAGTTAGCACTTTAAATGCAAACACAGTTCAGTTTATAGTCTAAGCAACGGTTGAATTGCTGAATTGGATTTATTCGATTTTAGGTTAGGATCAATAGCCGTGTAAACTCTGATTCTCATTTTTGGATCATGGAACATATACACTATCGTTTACTTACATTGAACATTGATGTTTTATTTTCAGATAAAGCTTACCGTGAGTTTTTAAGACTTGGCGAAGTCGAAGAACTTTTAATTGACCAGGTGTGTATGGATTCAGTTAAGGATGACTCACACATATACATTGTAGAGTTACCTCCCGACAAAGTTGACCAGCTATCGTATTCAGATGAAATTGATGAAAATGCTTTTTAGTGAAAAGTTGAAGTTGACATTATTGAAAGAGAAGTGCCAACGCAACCACAAATATTACAAGACAATTATTCTCGACCTAAACATTAGACATTACCACTCAACATTAATCGTGTGCTTAATACCACACAGGGGAAGTGTAAACTTCTTTTGTGATTTATAAAAAGAAGCTAATACTTTTTTTTATAATAATGCATCAGAAATACATAAAATCAAACACAAAAATAATATTAGGCTAGGCCCAATCAGAAGAACCAACACATGTTTCTTATATGAATGTATTTACATTCATTACCACAGCAACCAATAAAATAACGGATTAAGCCTATGACGTAGGACAATCTGTTATGCTTATATACCCAACTTTAATATCCTAAATTAGCAATGCATTCGTGGCCTAACCGGCTAAGTTCTCTATGGTGATGAACTCTGGTGGTTCGAATCTTGACAAGACCAAAACTTTTTTCAAACAGGTGGAATAGAGCGTTTAGCAATAGAGTGTTTATTAGAGCGTTTCACAAAATAGAGCTTTCCACAAAATGCATGGTGAAACTCATGACGGTAAAATCCGATTCAACCCCCAGAAATAAGTAAACTATATCCTCTACTACATAAACATGTATAAAAGTTTTTTGGACATAGAAGTTTATGGTGCACCTATGGAAGTTTACACTTCAAAAAGGAAAATTTGGGTTTCAAAAGATATTCAGGAACCTTTCTCTTCTAATGAAATCCAACTTTAACAAGATCATCAAAAAAAAAAGCTCATTCAAAGAAGCTTTTGTTAAATTCTATTTGCATTCTGCACCAAATATTTTTAATAGGATTCCCACATTTTTAAAGGACATAACATCTAAGACAAAATTTATAATGCAACTAAAAACCTGGTTATTTTCTCTGGATGATGTGGAGTGTTTTTTTAAAGTTCTTGTTTGATGTTTTGGTAAATGTGTGTCATTCGTTGAGTCTTGCTGCTGGTGTTGGTTTTTTAGTTATTAGGATAATGTTATATCAATATAGGCTGCACTGTCAAAAATTCGCGAAAAGTTTTGAATTTTATTGTATATTTTTTTTTAATACATAATGCATTTTATAAATTCCACCTTTTAATCTTATGTAATAACACTTAATTTTTTAAAATTATAGTCATTGTTTAGCACATTAGGAGTTTGCTGTAGTTCTTTTGTTGGAGAGCCCGAAACAAAATGAGAATAATGGGTTTCCTACATTTTTTATAGAGATTATTGTATAATTTATTTTTATTTTTAGTTTTGTAAGAGTTTAATTTAATTGTCTAATTCAAATGTTGATAGATATATCCTGTATTATAATGTACTTTTTCTCTGTAAAAAATAAAGACCTTTCTTTCTTAAAAAAACAAAATATATATATATATATTGTTAAGCCCTTACAAAAAAATCGTAGATCCTATAAAAGTAAAAAAAAAGTTGGCGAAAAAAAAACAACATACCTAAAATGACAACAAATTAGAGAAAAACTTGACCAAATTTCTTATTGAATTTGCTTTTTGACCATTTTGTTTTGGAAGATAGAGAACAAGTCCGCGTAGAGCTAGAAACTAAAATTTAGATTGAAGATTTTGAAACCTTATTTGATGAAGATCTAATGCAACATATTGTCATTGAGACCATACATTTGGTGTGCCATGACTTTGAATTCACAACAAGTTTTAGGAGTTTTATTATTTTCAGGCTATCACTATCATTCCCTTCAACAAGAACATTTATACTGGTGTGAAGATGAAGGACATTCATATCAACTGATTGTGTACGGAAATGTTTGTAAGACATCGATGGGTTGTGATAAAAATATACTTGCATTTTAATAATAACAATGAAATGCCAACTGACAATTCAGCAAAGAAATTCTTAAAAACTTTGCTGCTTTACGAAATGCTAAATAAAAACTTTTTTAAGTTTGGCGTGTTCTCACAAAATTTAAGCGTTGATGAAAAAATGGTATAATGTTATGGATAAAAATTTTTCAAACAGTTTATTAGAGGAAAACCAATAAGATTTATTTTTAAGAAATTGGCTTTATGTTGTGTCAAAGCTGGCTACTTGTTCCACACAGAGCTTTACGGAAGAAAACAAGGAGAAAATGAAGTAAGAGAAATGGCAATTTTAGATGCTTTTGCTGTAATTAAAAATGTGTCCTTGGTAGATAATACAAAGAAACATTCATGTTATTTCGATATTTTGTTTTATAAATTATGTACAAATGAAGAAACTTACAGAAATTAAGTTTTGTTATACAGGTACAGCTTAGCTCAGAATTATGAAAATTGCCCTCTAAAAAACGACAAAATTATGACATCAGAAGCAAGAAACATGATTATTCATTTGACCTTGAAAGTAATGTGTTTGCTGTTTCGAGGAGGGACAACAACAACGTCAAAGTTATGTCAAACATTAAAGGGCTGCATACAATCCAAAGGGTCAATCGATCGTCTAAAACTAAGCTGAGACAGGTCAAAGTTGATCAGTCAAACTGCAATGAAACTTATAATAAATCAATGGGAGGGGTAGTTTGAATGGATTGGGTAGTAAACAAGTATCGAACTAAAATAAATAGGAAACAATGGTATTCTCCTATTTTCACCTTCTTAGTTGACGCAGCTTTGGTAAGTGTATACATTTTGTATTGTATGACACACACAAAATTCCCCCTTCTTGACTTCAGGTGGAGTATTTCTAGTACCTATCTGGCAAAATCGTATATCTCTGACTTCCGGAATGCTAGGAGACCATCACTTCAGAAGCAATCTTCAAAGTGAGTCGAAGAAGCTGTACGACTAGACCCAATTGGCCACAATCTCGATAGGACGGTTAAAGGGGAACAAAAAATGTGCAGTTTTTAAAAAGAATGCAAGGTAACAATGTGCAAAATGAAATGTTGGCTTTCTTATACCCTGCTTCACTGACCGGAGTAAGATAAAATAGATGCTTTTCATTCTCTAATAGTGTTCTTTGGCCATTATTTTTCATTTATTTTATATATTCATAATTTATTTATCACTGTTATGTCACAGTCTTAAAAGTTTTGTAAACATGGATGAAACTTTGCATTTGAATAAGATTTCATTTTTGTTTTCCGCTCCAAACTGTCATGAGATTTTTTAAAAAAAAGATTTTTGTAGAACAAATTACGACTCTGCTTAAAATAAAATTATTTAATGTTTAATACAAACATTTACAACAATAAAAACTAAAAACGTATGATAATAAATTCTGAAATTTAATGGGTTAAAGCGGAACGAATAGTGTTAAATTTATAATAATTATGTATACACTTGGAATTAATAGTCAATTTAAGTAGGATGGAATTATGAAATACGTAAATGGTTGTTGACCTAAATTAAAGTAAAGACAAGGTAGACCTAAAGTAAATATAGGTACATGACTAATAAAAACACTAAGAAAATACACTGTACATAGGGGGGGAATGATTTAGTGTGATAAAAAAATGACTTAAATAATAATGATGGTGGGGGGGGGGGGGGGGGGGATAAAAAACATGTTCAGTATTAACCTATTATCCAAACTGAATCTACGTATATTTTCAATCCGGATGAATTTTAATCAGTTAGTTGTAAAAAAAACAAGAATACATATTGAATTCATAAGAAAAAAAGGGGTATTTTGATAGGAAGATAATGAAGGTAATGTACTACAATTTATAATTCAAAAGTTTAGAAATGGAGTGGATAACATTTTTATGAATTGAAGTCGACATCAATAGAGTTTTCAATTAAATATAATAATCTTAAAAAAAAAATTAACTGAACTACTGCTATTTTCTATAAGCTAAGTATCAAGCCATAATATACTTTAATTTTCTATATACATGTTTAGTTTAAGATCTATTTTAGAAACGAAAATATAAAGGCATGGAACCTGTTAAAACAATATTATAGAGCATTTTGTGTTAAATAATTATAAAAAAATAATTATTTATTACAACACTTGTTAATCGCCATTCCGAATATTGATATATTGATTAATAATTTGTATTTAAGGTTAAATAAAACCACGGTAAATTAATGATGTGCAATTGGATGCATTCAACATACAAGGGTTTTGAGAGATGCTTAGTCTTTAGGTGTTTTCGCCATGAAAGACTATTAAACTTTAGAATTTCAAGACTATTGTCACTTAAGGCTTCTTCAAATTTTGAGTTAAGTTAAAACTTTAACTTTGGGGCTCCACCTGACTCCAAAATGATAGAAATAATCAAAGCGATGGCTTGATTAATAATATTGTTAAAGATTCTATGAAAGTAAATTCTACAATTCCGATGCATAACATAATCAAAGCCATGGTTTAGAACCAATATTTTAACATGGTTTAGAAACCAAAGTTTTAGTATCTTCCATTTAATGAACAAAGTTACCTATACTTAAAAAGTGATAAACTATAATACAGTATTAAAGAAATGATTTTGTCAACTTTTAAATCTTCTACCCTATTCTAATTAAAAATTTTAAACTCCAGTAAACAAATTCTACTTTACAATATTGACACGAGTAATTATATGTGTCCAATAAACACAAAAATTTACATATTATAACAACTTATGTTTTCTGTCCTAACACTTTAGATTTAATTATTCTGAAATAATGATACTGCCTCGACCTTACTCAAATAACAATCTCGCATCGGTAATGCACTTACTAATTATTCTGAACATTTTGAAAGTAACGGGCTTTGATTACGATGGCTTATGAAGTGTTTGTTTTAAACCCTCACTCCAGCTAATCCTTGTGAACCACCCTTAATTCAGTCGATTTTACTTAAAAGACTTATTTGGTTTTAATTTCAATAACGAGCTACTCTTAAATCCGTTCATAATCTTGAGTATATATTTGTTCGATTAATATCTTTCGAGGTCTGCCTTACAAAATGTATACTTTAAAACTACTTACATATTCAGTGATAACACTCCCTCACTTCTCACTGGACACTTTAACTATATTTTTTTTTTATATTATCAAACAACACTAAACACTTCACTTATTATTGGTGACCCATTACAATACTTTTCTTATCACAAAACAAAAAATATATATTCATAAATTAATGCACTTGCTACCCAGATTTTGTAAGCCTGACGGTATGTTTTCCACAGAAATAGTTCTTGCCAAAAATCTCCCCTTCCGTTTTGGCACGAGACATTCTCAGTCGCAATTGATTTTTCAATATTTTTCAACTGACGTTCAAATACTGCTTTTAAAATTTGTACTTTGTTCGCCTGCAAATTTACTTAAATTCGAATACGTAGTAAAAAGGGCGTACGTTGAAATTGGAAGGAGAGCAGAGTTGGCCTTGCCTTAGATATCTTACTATCGTCTGTCGGCACTTCATGATTCTACTCCGTTCGTTGCAGCCGGAGACTATCGTGTTGTAACTTAAAAGTTAAAATCAACCGGCTTACTTTCATTCATCAGTGGTTTACATTCATGTTTACTGCATTTCTTCAATTGAGATTTTCAAATAAACATAATATAGTATTTTTTTTTTGTTTAAAGAGGAATACAGTTTTTTAAAGGTGCAAGTTTTATAAATTACCTCTTTATATTTAACTGGTAATTAACATGGCGAAAAATAATATGTCCTCTTTTAATCAATATCAAAATGAGATCTATACCTCGGAACAAGACTCCAATGTTTTAGTACCTTCATAAAGTGAACCATGCATGTATGCCTACTTCAAAACTGAATACTGACACTATCTGTGGATGCCAAAAATAGTCAGCCTAATGTAAGTAAAAGCAAATATTCATCTTTGTGCGCTGACAACAATATTGAATTAACCGTAATTGACAGTAATATAGGCTCAACAAATGGCCCTCTATATGGGGAGTAGTGAAATGTCGGTTCAAAAGAAAGATTTGTTTCCTTGGCTCGATAGACAAAATGGTAAATTAGGCTGTACGGTATGCATGGTAGTTTCCCATCACGGTGCTTTTAAAAAGGAGTGCACAGCGATTTCAAAAACAAGTTTGTTCTTTTGCTGTTACTAACCAGCTTAGGCCTACTTCTTTGAGAAAACAAAAATGAACACAAAAAATCGGCAAGTCATGAAGTAGGAGTGACCATAACTGCAAAGGCGGCATCAAAATCGATTGAAACCGTTTATGACAACATTAACTCATGCCATCTGAAATCGACTACGAAAATCTTTAGATCACCATACTACTAGGGAAAATGATAACCCATTTCAGATCATTTTTAGCTAAAGCTGAATGGCGTTTACATATTGGATTGCATTCCATATTTAGTGCCACAGACATTATAAGTTACGTTCCAGAAGAAATGGGAAAAAGAATAATTCGAATGGCTTTAGACATTTCTGGAAAATTTCAATCATAATTGACGTATCTACAAGTTTAGAAGCTAAATCTACTTTGATTATTTATATGAAATGTGAGACTAGTAAGGAGCTTTGACCAAACTCCTTATTTTTAGACTTGTTAGAACTCCCAAACACCTGACAGCTAAAAACATAAAAACAATTTTGTTTCATTGGCAAGGCCGAATTTTTATTTCAAATGTGATTTAGGCATTTGAATTCAAAAAAATGTTTTGGAAAGTACACTCGGATGCAACTCAAAGTCTATTTTCGAAAGCTTGTCAACGATTCCACACTGGACAATTTACGACTAGACCCTTGACCTCTATTTGGCCCACCTTCTTCTGTAAAACCTCTCCCAATTACAATCCCTTATAAACAAGGAGTCTCACCAGTTTACTTCAAGACCAATGGAGCAGCAAAACCTTTTCCCCCAAAAATTACAAATATCTGGAATGAGACCTGCGCTTTCAGGCTTAATTTTGATCCAGGATTGTGAACTGAAAACATACATAAATAAACACTAAGCACTGGTGTACGGCCACATCAAACTATCAACCCCATGTCTGCTGAATTGTATTATCACATTAACGCCCTAATGTTAATTATACGGTAAGTAGACGAGAAATTGTAAATTTAAACACTTTTTTAACTATACCTACAAAAATACCTTACTTTACATCCTCCATATCTCCAATACTATTGATCGCAGCAAAAAAAAAAAGGTATAGAACCAAATTAATTAATTGTAGAAACCTTAACAAAGATAAAAATTTATTGAACAAACTGATCCCTAAAGTTAAGGGTTTACGAAATATTTGCAAAAAAACATCGAAAACACACAGTTTTTGCAACTTCCGCCCCCTCCCACCCCCAAACCCGAAGCTATTTCGGTGTAGACTTTTTTCCACATTTAGAGCAAATGGTCCATCAAACACTCAACCACATGTCTTCCGAAATGTATTATCAAAACATACCCAGTAATGTTAAATATATGCTATATATAGTGCAGAATTTTTTAATTTAAACACGTTTTCTACCATACATACAGAAATACTTTACTTTACCCCCCCCCTCCATATCTCCAAATTTATTGAACGGATAGAACCATAATTGTAGAAAAATTAACATACCTTAAAAAGTTATTAAACAAACTAAGCTATAAAGTCAAGGGTTTACGAAATATTTGCAAAAAACATCGAAAACACAGTTTTTACACCTTCCTCCCCCTTTCACCCTCAAACTCGACGCTATTTTGGTTAAGACTTTTTACCACATTTAGAGCAAAGGGTATTGACCAACTTCCAGCAATCAGACATTGTTTTTTTGGATTCAACAATTTTGTATTTTGTGGTCATATTTTACTGTACTTATGTATACTTTGGGATTGAATTAATTACCAATATCAATTCAACAAAATTTGTATTTTATAATTTATGTATTCATTATATTATATGAATCTTTAGATAACATCAGTAGAACACAAAAATAATTTCAATCTAGAAAATGACTTGGATTTAATAAAGCTACAATGGAAAACATAAGTAAAGGAGAGTTTTTAGTAAGGTTAATAATCACAAGAGAAAAAACGATACATATTTTCTCACAAACATATTTAAATTACTAAACAGATTCACTGTGACTTGTAGGGTGGGGTAGGAGAGTTTTTTTATTAAAGTAGGAGATTAACTAATAAATATTATTATTATTATCTAGAGAGAAAACTATTCGATCGATTTCGAAAAAAATTGCACCAAACACGTCAATTAGGTCTTTATAGATGAACGTAAAAAGGTTTTGATTTTTTTTTTAATACAACCCGCTTTATGGCCAAAAAACCCCCAAAAAATCAGTTATTATTATTATTATTATCAGCTAAACTAGAATTTTTAGAAAGATGCGGGTTTTGTATATGGTAGGGCACATTAAAGGCTACAAATAAGCCAAATTTTATCAAAATCGTTAGAGCCATTTTTTTATAAAAAAATAATAACTGATTTTTTGGGGGTTTTTTGGCCAAAAAGGGAGTTGTTTTTCAAAAACTTTCAAAACCTTTTTTTCGTGCATCCATACAGGCCTACTGGACATGTCTGGTGCAAATTTGATTGAAATCGATCGAATAGTTTTCTCTCTAGCTTTGTATACTTTTATTAAAGTTGGAGATTAACTAATAAATATTATTATTATTACCTAGAGAGGAAACTATTCGATCGATTTCGAACAAATTTGCACCAAACACGTCAATTAGGTCTTTATAGATGCACGTATAAAAGGTTTTGAAAATTTTTGAAAAACAACCCCCTTTATGGCCAAAAAACCCCCAAAAATCAGATATTATTATTATTATTAGCTAAAAGAATTTTTAGAAAGATGCGGGTTTTTGTATATGGTCGGGCACATTAAAGGCTACAAATAAGCCACATTTTATCAAAATCGTTAGAGCCGTTTTTTTATAAAAAAATAATAACTGATTTTTTGGGGGTTTTTTGGCCAAAGAGGGGTTTTTTTTCAAAATTGTTCAAAACCCTTTTTCGTGCATCTATACAGGCGTACTGGACATGTCTGGTGCAAATTTGGTTGAAATCGATCGAATAGTTTTTTCTCTAGCTTTGTATACATACAGACATACAGACAGACATACATACAGACATACAGACAGGCATTTTATAAAAACCACTTTTTTGGACTCAGGGGGTCCCAAAACAGATATTTCCACAAAAATATCAACATCGATATTTTTTGCGATCACTATACTTTCTCTATTGGCCTACTATTGTATAGTACAGTGAGAAAATAAAACGATAATGGACAAATTTTATTTCCCAATTTATATGTCCTTTGCTCTCAAAATATTACTATGGTTATATTAATAAATTACGCAGGAATACCAATTAATTTAACTTATTTTCAAGAATCCCAATATGTTTACTGAACATTACTTTATAGCTACTGACTCGAATTTATCAGGGTACTGTACATAAAACTTAGACAACAAACATTCCTAAGTAATACAATAAAGTTCATTACGTTATTAAAATTAGCTATCTAAATTGTAAACCTAACTACATATTTTGTATTTACTAAAATTATCAGAATCTTAATATTTTATTAGTTATTAAGTTGTGTGGCCTATATTATTATTATATAATAATAAAAAGAAATATATTATATTACTAAAAAGAAATAAACGCATAATGTTAACTGAAAATCCTTACAATTGTTATATTGTGTTTTATAAGTAAACTTGTATTATTAATATTAAAGTAATAATAACATTGCTAATTCATCACCAAGCTCACAAAGTTCAAAGTAGCTAATCTAAGTACAAAACAAATTGCAATTAATCTGAAACACAAATAGCAAACAGACCATTGCTATCATTTCACTGTCGTAAAATAAATTATTATTGCCATATCTATTCTCTTCCTTTCTTTTTTTGCAACACAAAACGGCTAATACAGGTAAAAATAATGTTTACCTTTATGGACAATTTTAATTACTGTTGAATGCAAATCCAGTAAATTTCAGTTTGAAGGTAAACATTTGACAAAAGTTAAAACTCAGAAACTTTTGACGGTTCTCTAATGAAAAGGGAAGTTTGACGGAAGGAAAGAAAAATGTTTTATAAAACGAATTGTGTAGTCTTTTCGTCAATCCTTTAAGAAGAAAAAGCAAACACGTCTTCTATCAATCCAAGCGTTTCCTTATACTCGTTTTAGATACTCCATATTCTAAAATACTGTTTGTAATTATTAATTATTTAGACACTAGCATATTATAATAAGATGGCAAACTAACTAAACAGATACAAATTATGCATTTGGTTCATAAATGAAATTAAAATTGTATATAATCTAGTTATTGAATTCGTTTGTTTACAAAACAAAAATGCTTGACATTCACGTAAGTTGGTTAACATCCAGCATTTTACCACCATTCCTTGACTACTTTTCTGAATAAGATAAATGTCTGCTTACTGGTCAGTGGTCTCCCCCTTTCGAGAGTAGATGGAAGCTATTCGGAAAACAAACAAATTAAAAAGTAGAGTTCAACCACTGTTTTTTTTTTATGCTGTAGCAAAACAAATTGGTAATATTTTATATCCTTGTGGAAATAACATTTTGATCAAGAAACTTTTAATAAAAGTAGCCTATAGATGCAAACTATTTATTTCTCAATTTAAAACAATCTATTATAAATCAAATCTTAAAAATACTAAATAATAATTCTAGGTAGCCCTAAATAGAGTAAAAATAAATATTTATAAATAATTTAATGTGTAAAACATTTAAAGATTTTCCGAAGTACAATTGAGATTTGTTTATATTAAACCTGACATTAGTAATATACAGAGCAATGACTGCTTGTTTAATTTCTTTCATATATATATATTTTGGTTGCATATGAAGTTATATTGAAATTATTTTGTAACGTAAAAACTTGAATTTTTATTTTAAATTTTAAAAAAATACAAAAATGTTTATGAATTAATAAAGTTAGGTTCGTGCATAACATGTTTGTTTTGTTTAGACTGTTTTACATTAATATCAGAATTAATTCGAGATCACTAAATTAATTCTTTAATCACGTTGGGTGATTTCCATAACGTATTGCGTCTGGCTTTAATATTAATATGTATCTATGTAACTTAGGTCAAGCAACTTTTGTTTAGACTGTTGTTAGAAAATAACACCGTTTAAAACAATTTAATATCACTGTGATTAATGAACTATAGACACCGAACTACATGTTTATATGTAAGAAGTTTGACTTATAGTATACCATCTCGCGGTCTAATTACCCATCTTGCAAAGGCTACAGCGGTTTCGAAAATTCTATGTTTCCATCATTAGGCCGTGCAAAAACAGTCAAATCGAATCGAAGTAGTCACATAAGTATAAAACCAATTAAAAAACACAACACACAAACGTTAATAGCACGTACATATTACTTTGGCCAAATCTCTCTGTATTACTATGTTATCTGTCGTGGCGGTAAGATATGATGTTTGTTTATATATATTTTGGCTGTCTTTAATGCGATGTCGTAAATTAAATTTGATTTAAAAAATAGTTTCTCACTAAGGATTTTGATAGGATACATTTTTACACCTTCGTAGATCTCGAACACTTCCACGGAATCCATGTACTTACAAAAGTGTAATATTTTCATGTTTTTTGTGAATATCAGTGTATTTATGGTCCTTATTGATAAGACGTTCACCGAAAGCAGAGTTTGTGGATAGTGTCCTCTTAGGCAAGTGATCATCAACTCTTTTGTTAAAAGAGCGGGAAGTCTTTGATATATACAAATTAGAGCATTCGCTACAAGTGATTTTGTATTTGCCAGTCTCATCGTGCTATTCACTTACGGTTTTTATTAACTTAGAAGATTATAATTTATTAGAGGTGCTGAAAGCAAAGGTGAAGTTATCTTTTGCTAATTCATATTTAAAAGTGTAGCTTAATTCTGACCCGCATTCCACGGAAACGTAATTACATTTTTTTCTTAATAATGCATTTCTTATTTTTATGTTTTCTGATGAGCTTGTCAATGACTGAGCTATTGTATCTATTGGAAATAGCTTTGTATTTAATTGTATTCACTTCCTGCTCATACTTCATCCAACCTGTGAACGAAACTATTGTAAGCTGCCATTTTTATATTATTTGGGTGATGAGAAGGAACATGTATATAGTCTGGTTTGTTGTGGTAGGTTTTCTATAGATGTTGAAAACTACTATTTACTTTTGGAATTGAAAGGCCTATAAACTTTAATTTGTTATTGGTTTCTTATTCTAGTGTGAAACATCTAAAACGAATATCTTGATATGAAATTAAATAGGTATTAAATAGTTTTCTATTACAGATACGTGGATGATACTATCCTTAACTTAATAAACACAATGTATCCAAAACTCCAATTCTCACCGCCACGACAGGTAACAGAGAGGGGATAGAATCTCAATCTACTTATTTCTGCAGTCTAGATTTGCCCGTTACCGGTATCACACGCGATATTTTGGCCAAAGTTATATGTACGTGCTATTAACGTTTGTGAGTTGTGTTTTTAAATTGTTTTTATACTTATGTGACGACCTCGATTGAGTGGTTTGACTGTTTTTGTACGGCCTGCTGATGGAAACCTACAGTTTTCGAAACCGCGGTAGTCTTTACAAGGTGAGAACTTAGACCACGAGACGGTGTACGATAAGGACAACATTCTTATGTATAATATTACTACCTGATATAAAATTAATAGTTTAAACGTTAAATTCGTTACGAAATTATATAATCAAGCACCTCTCGCATATTTTGTGAGAATAATAACCACTACTTCAAACTGATGCAACATGAACTCTTACCCTATTCGTTTTAGGTTACCAAAAGCAGGTGTAAATTTCGTGTAATTAGTTTTGTTCGTTTACTTTTAGGAAAATAATTGAAACTTATTTTGTATAAGTTATTTTTTTGTATTAAAATACTTTAATATTTTAGTTAGGTATGAAATTAATATATATTTAAATGGAAATATTTAATTTTAACACGTGGAATTTTAGGTAAAATAAGTTTTAAAAAAACTTGTATTAATACTTCGCCCATTTATTATAATATAAAACAAGATACATAAGTTTACAAGTTGTTGTAATAACCATAAGTATTTTTTTCACTAAAGATGTTTAACCCTAAAACGGTAATCATGAGTCAAACTGACGCATACCGTTTGAATAATGGATGTTGAGGGACGAACGCGCAGGGCCAGCCCCCTCCACCAGAGTACCTTCCTATTGGTTAGTTAAACTAGACTTCGAGCGTTATTTTGTCTTTGTTTTACACCATTTATTACAACACCGTGAGTCAAATTACGCATAGTTATAAATACCGGCATATTTGTATGAATTAATGTGACTCATGGTTACCAATGATAGACGATTCTAGTGAGTCATTCTGACGCATGGTTTTCTAAATATGCAAATTTATTTTATTTCACTTTGTATAAAATATGACTGAAAACTAAAAAAACTTAAAAAATTAGAGATGATTTTAAAAGAAGACTTCCTTACTGGCGATGAAGACAACGTAGTTTTTGATTCTGATGACTCTATAAATAGACAATCCTGATTATTAACCTGACCCTACTACTGATGCTAAACAAGGAATTGAAGAAACAGTAGGATGCACCATTGAAGAAATTGAAAAGAGATTCAGTAAAAAACCAGTTCAGCCTAGGAAGAAACAATGCACGACAAATAATCTGCATGACTAAATGCAAGCAATACGATTTACTAATACGAGGTGTTTGGAAAAGATGTGTATCGTTGAAATTCTGCGACTAAGCTTCATGACACATCCAGACCTAGTGAAATATTGAATAATATGCTAAACCTGAACCCTCTGTAGAAGTGTTATTGAACCTTCAAAGTGCTTTAACTTTTTTCAGACGAGATTAGAATCATAATCCTAATACGTACAAACGAAGAAACTGCTGACCAGCGTGTAAAATATTCGTCAACAAATCAACTCTTGAGGAGCTTCGATCGTTAATTAGTCTATTTTAGCTGCTGCTCTAAAAATAACCATTTAAATAAAACTATAGACACTTTTCAAAACATCATACTGTGGCTCACGCTTTTCCAGTGCCATGTCTGGACGCCGTTATAGCTTTTTAGTGAACTGTTTGCGATTTGACGACAAACGGACCAAAGACGAGCGGAGGGATATTAATAAGTTAGCTGCAATATCTGAACTATGGGAGTTGTTTCTAAGTCAGTTCCGTATAAATTATATAAACCTGGATTGTATGTTATAATTAATGAGCAACTAATAGTTGCCGTCAACGGGAAATGTCCATTTCGGATGTACATCCCATCTAAACCTGATTAAATTTGTAATGCTCTGTGATAACTCAACGAAATATATGTTGTATAGATCATAATTCTTTTAAATACGTTGAAGAAACACATTTATTTACAAGTGTTTCTTTAATTTAATATTTACTAACAGAAGATCGTCTAACGGTGATAGGGACTATAAAGATAAATAAAAAGAAATTTGCGGAAAACTTTACCAATGCAAAATTTCAAGACAGAAAGGTAAACTCATCTCTATTTCTCTACCATCAAGAGATGAGTGCATTGTCATATAAGAATACACCTAATAACGTGGAACCGTATTGCTAGTTCCATCTTTAATATGTGTCCACCAAAGTTCTCTTCCTTCAATCTTAAGCGACTACAATCAAACAAAAGGAGCAGTTCAAACATTCAACCACATTTGTTATTATATGAATTGTGTAAGAAAAACAAATATGTACCCCATGTTTTTTTTTTCAACTTGCACAACATTTTCTGTGTAAAATCTGATTTTATCCATGTTTATAATTGATACAGGCAAGCAGTTCAACCAAGACATACATGCATGATTACTCTCCGTTCCCAATAATTGGCTCACAACTTTCAGATTAACAGGCTCTCAATTCCAACCCTGCCTACTTATCTAAACAGTTCATTGAGAAAGATGTTATTGTGTAAATCCAACCAGATTCAAGAAGTGACAAACCCTCAACATCGGACGATGTTGGTAGTGCCAATAATTCGATAAAGTACTGCAATTTTAGTTCCTAAAAAAAAAGAAGACAAACTTCCACATTTTGTGAGAAGTGCAATACTCTTAGATGTGGAGAACTCATGATAAAACTCTGTGTAAAGTGAAAATAACTCTGATAATATATTTAGTGATGGTTATTCTCAAACAATTCCTCTATCGAACTTATATGATATAAATTACTGTTACATAACACATAAAACACATTTTTAATTCTTTAATCTTACATCTTTAGTTTATGAGTTTATACTTTTACAATATAATTGATAATGTAACTTTTAGGTGTCACACTTTAAATATTTGTTATTAACACTTTACAATTTAATTGATGATTGTTTTATTAATACTAATTTTATTTCATTGTAATTATTTTGTTTTTTAATCAGTCGTTCCTACAAAAAAATTGTTATGCACATTAAAACTTTTGCTGAATAATTAGCATTACATGTCTGTTAACACGGCTTAAAAGTTGTTTTATTGTCATTCTGTAATTGTATTGTTACAAATTGTTGTTGTAGGTTGTTTGAAACCCAATTAAGTTTACTGTCATATTTGTGTTGTTGTATGTTATTAGTTTATCTTTACTACTTTATTATTTAAGTGATTACCTTTATAGAAACATTGAAACATATGTTATATATGTGTTTATTATTGCAACAATAGACCAAAGTAAAGTTATGTGAGAAACTTTTAATAAAACCAATTCAATTGTTTTTATACTTTCCAAACAGTATGTTTCCTATTTTTAATAATTTGTATTACTTAAAAAAATTTATGAAAATTTTTTTTTAAATATATGTCAGTATGACTAATGGTTATTGATACAGAGACACCAAAGTAAGGTTACGATTCTAGGGTTAAGCCATATCTTTTGTTGGCTACCTCTTAAAAATTAACTTGCCCTTCATATTATTGTTTTGCAAACGGCTACTCTATAGTTAGATAAAATTTTATGGTTTTAGTAAGAATATAAATATATAACTTAAAATTATATTGTATCCTACGTTTTAACCCTTCTTGGATCTATTCCAAGTGTATGTATTTTATTGGAACAAAAATGGACGAAAGAACTTTAACACTTTAGCAAGGAAAAGTGTTTGTTTTATTTTTAACAAGAAAGAGAAACACAGCAATTCAAAATATTTGGAGGTGCAGAAAAAATATACGTTCTGTTTAGTAAATTATACGTTGTTAATATTGCAACTAAACTAAATAGGCTATATTGACCAGTAATGATTAAGTTTTGTGTTAACATATTTATGAGTATTAAAGTTATTACTTTTTTTGTGAATCAATTACAAGTAACTATTCCAAAAAGTAAGCCAGTACAATACATTGCGAGCATATCGATCTAAACGATAGTTTTTTTTTTAAATTGTGTTTTACGAAGAGGTGTGTTTTTAAAGTATAACTTTTCATCACTCCTAGGTAAACTAGTGGAATTATGACTTTTATGTATCTGTTTAATTTGTGCCAAACTAAGTAGTTATTTTGTCACTTATTAAAGAGAATATGAATATATATAATTGCTTACCTCTAGACGACCAGTTAACTATTTTAGTAGACACATTTTGTAGATGTACAACGTTGCTATCACACACCAAAGGACCGATGATCCTCAACTTTGTGTTTACCTTTTGTTGTTCTTCTCTGTCACTTTCCAGTTTATGTAACCAACCATTTTTTGTTATTTTCTTAAGTATAATAAAACATGTTTTATACACACAATTAATATAGGAAACTTCTCCTTGTATCCTCCGATTTGAACTTATTTCACTGCTAAATTAGATTTACTGATTTTAAGAATATATCTCAATTTATCATAATTTACTGAAAACCCTTCGATTGTCTCTTCTAATTTTTGAGGCAAAGCTTTATATCACTTGCTTAAATCTTGTAAGTATGGAGTAAGAAGTTAGACTTTAAAACAACTTAAACAAACAAATAAAAGTAAATTCATGTGTTCCTTTAAACCGTGCATATAATTTTGTTTTTGTAGCCTACATCGTCAGATATCTTAAGGGCAAAGACACGTACACTAAGGTATTTGAGAGGGACCAGCACATTCCTCACGATGTCTGAGGATGAAAAGAATGTTGTTGCAGGAATATTAGTTTCATATGACAGGATAAGTGGAAGTAGTAATCAAGATAATGAGAAGTAAATGAAACATTTTAGGAAAACGATTTATAATTAATGAAATAAAGTACTCTTTTTTTAACTTCTTTACACTGTGCAAGTTTATTACTTTCTCCACCCTATACGTAGTATATGGAGAAAGTATTGTTTTCGTCTAAATTTTCGTATTAGAATTTTTAGTGAAATTATCTGTTTTGGTGCTCCCTGAACCCCAAAAAAATGTTTAGTGGAATTATCTGTGTTGGTGCTCCCTGAACTCAAAAATATTTTTAGTGGAATATTTTGTTTTGGTGCTCCCTGGACCCAAAAAGGTGTTTTTTTGGTGATGTCTGTCCGTGTGTCTGTGTGTCTGTAAGGATGTGTACAGAGCTGGAGACCATACCAACTGTCAGATTTTGATGAAATTTGGTATGTAGGTGTAGTTCTGGCATATCTCCAGGCGTTTTTTCATTTTTTCAAATTTTTAATTTTTAAGGGGTTTTACCCCCCAAAAGTTGCCAAAAAACGAGAAAAGTCTAAATTTCTCAAAAACGGCTCTAACGATTTTGATAAAATTTGGCTTATTTGTAGCCCTTAGTGTACCCTACCATATGCAAAAAACCGAATCTTTCTAAAATTTCTCGTTTAGGTAATAATAATAATAACAACTGTTTTTTTGGGGTTTTTGGCTAAAAAGGGGGTTGTTTTGCAAAATTCTAAAAAACTACTGAACGGATCGGAATACAATTTGGTATGTAGCTTCCTCTAGGGCCATAGGGGTCACCAAGAAAGGTTTTCAAAAAATTCCAAATTTTAGGGTGGTTTGGGGGGGTTCAAAGTTACTAAATCACGATTTCTCTAAAACTACTGAACGGATTGGAATAAAATTTAATATGTAGCTACCTCTAGGGCCATAGGGGATCAATAAGAATGGTTTTCAAAAAATTTGAAATTATAGGGGGTTGGGGGGGGGGTTAAAAGTTACTAAATCACGATTTCTCTAAAACTACTGAACGGATTGGAATAAAATTTGGTATGTAGCTTCCTCTAGAGCGATAGAGGCTCACCAAGAAAGGTTATCAAAAAATTCAATTTTAGGGTGGTTTGGGGGGGGGGGGTTCAAAGTTACTAAACCACGATTTCTCTAAAACTACTGGACGGATTGGAATAAAATTTGGTATGTAGCTTCCTCTAGGGCGATAGAGGCTCACCAAGAAAGGTTATCAAAAAATTCAATTTTAGGGTGGTTTGGGGGGGTTCAAAGTTACTAAATCACGATTTCTCTAAAACTACTGGACGGATTGGAATAAAATTTGGTATGTAACTACCTCTAGGGCCATAGGGAAGCAATAAGAATGGTTTTAAAAAAATTCGAAATTTTATTGGGGTTTGGGGGGAGGGGTTAAAAGTTACTAAATCACGATTTCTCTAAAACTACTGAACGGATTGGGATGAAATTTGGTATGTAGCTTCCTCTAGGGCCATATGGGATCACTAAGAATGGTTTTCAAAACATTTGAAATTTTAGGGGGTTTGGGGGGGTTCAAAGTTACTAAATCACGATTTCTCTCGAACTACTGAACGGATTGGAATGAAATTTGGTATGTAGCTTCCTCTAGGGCCGTAATTGCTGAGAAGAAAGGGTTTAAAAAATTCGAAATTTTTGAACGGTTTGGGACTGTCAAAGTTACTAAATTACGATTTCTCTAAAACTACTGAACGGATTGGAATACAATTTGGTATGTAGTTTCCTCTAGGCCATAGAAGCTCACTTAGAGAGGTTTTAAAAAAATTCGAAATTTTAGTGGGGTTTGGGGGGGTCAATGTTACTAAATCACGATTTCTCTAAAACTACTGAACGGATTTTAATGAAATTTGTTATGTAGCTACCTCTAGGGCCATGGTGGCTCACTTAGAAAGGTTTTCAAAAAATTCGAAATTTGATTGGGGTTTAAGGAGGATCAATGTTACTAAATCACATGATTTCTCTAACTCTACTGAACGGATTAGAATAAAATTTGGTTTGTAGCTTCCTCTAGGGCCATAGGGGCTCACTAAGAAAGGTTTTCAAAAAAATGTAAATTTTAGGTGGGTTTGGGGGGGTTCAAACTTACTAAATCAAGATTTCTCCCAAACTACTGAACGGATTGGAATGAAATTTTGTATGTAGCTTCTTGTAGGGCCATAGTGGCTCAGTTAGAAAGGTTTTCAAAAAATTCGGTTTGGGGGGGGTTCTAAGTTATTAAATCACGATTTCTCTAAAACTACTGAACGGATTCGAATAAAATTTGGTATGTAGCTTCCTCTATTGCCATAGTGGCTCACTTAGAGAGGTTTTCAAAAAATTCGAAATTTTAGGGGATTTGGGGGGGGGGGGGG
>JAGFPH010000540.1:387563-427244 GCA_018207615.1 Philaenus spumarius
ATTATATTATATTATATTATATTATATTATATTATATTATATTATATACTTGTAATCACTAAACTGTGATATTGATTTGTATTTACTGCAAGAACACTAAGCTGTTTTAAATGATACATGTAATGTCACTGAGTATTATGAAATTAAAATGGAAATTGGCACATAGTTAATCTCCCTAACAGGAAAGTTTATTGAAATTTATTCAAATGTAAATCCTCTAAATGTAATTAAATTACCTATACCAGTCAACTCTAATCCACACGGTCATCTATTAGTAATGGTTATTGTTTTCCTATCAAAACTGATTTTTCAGTAATTTTTGAGTAACGTGTTGTTTAAAAAAATATATTTCAGTTGTTTCAAAAAATTTGCTTAAATTTGGTACGGATATAAATTATCTATGCTATAATATATTTTCAGTACATCTATAAACAACAGAATATGGTTGAATCAGAAAAAAACAAGTGATGACTACATGTGTCCTTCAGATTTTACTCATACTTCTTTAATTTGAGTTCTTTGAGATATTAAAGTTATTGATGAGAAATTAAATAGTTAACGATTCTGCGAATTTCCATTATACAAACTAATTCCGTATTTATTTATAATAAATGTAGCAGAATTTTTAAACGAATGTTAAAATAACTAATATTCAATAATTTTAACATTTACTTTTTGAACGTAAAATTATATTTAAAACTTATTTGTTTTTGTCTTTTATGCTTAATTCAGAAGATTTTAAAAACTTTAGTTATACTTTTGAATATCTTATTTTTATCTTTATCAACAAACATGCATTTTTTCTTCAAAAACTTACATATATTAATTTACCGCACAATATACTCAGTTTACCATAAATATAGTTTTACTTAAATACTTATTCATACATTATCAAGTTCAAGTTATGTTAATTGATGTATTATATATATGTATATTTATATGAATTCAAACGACTTATTACGAAATCACAAAAGGGGTTATTAGTTATGTATTAACCGTAATATTCCAGCATTAGTATTTTGATAAATTCCACATTTTACTATTACATTTACTGAATGTTTAACTTTAAAACTGAAAAAATTCAAGATATTAAAGTGTTATAGCGCACGGTTTTAGTTACATAAAGAGTAGGCTAGTATTACCCGCGCAGCTGATCTTTTCCATTTCCAACAAAACTAAACTTTAATGAGGCTTTCCATTCCAAAACTCATTTACCAACATTCTTTTCGAATATTTATGAGATATTGGTATAACTGGAATCAATAGACAATTCTGCATCAATGTTCAACATAAACTAATCCAAAACTCTCTTTTTTCCATATTTAATGTTTTGTTTAATATTAGATATCTTTCCAAAACTTACTCATTTTATTAGTAAGTTGTTCCTCGTGGTTTATTAACTCACTGATTACAATAACTAATCAAAATGCTTGATTTTCATAATATACGCCTGAAAATACTGTTTTTTTAAAAATCACCCTTTTCATTTGACCAATGAGGTTGCTCCAATAGTCACGTGATTTTGTCTAAGTGTTCATTATGATCAGTATTTTCATAAGCAAAATGAATTTGAATGATGGTTTTATTGCACAGAACATTACACCGGTTCCTGCTTATAAAGCAAGAAAGATAATGTTTAACAACAATGAATGATCTGAAAACAAGAAAGGAAACAAAAGTAAGCATCTTTTGTTCCTTTGAAATTAAGTTTCTTAGGTACATTGTTACAATAATCTTAAAAGCTAGCAAATTAATATAAAATATTTTGTATGTTGTTCATTATGTCTCACAATTTCCAATCTATACATAACCATTAAACATAAAATACGTTAAGGCCTAATGTATCCATAAACCTATTTGGCGAAAGTTTAAAAAACGCCTTCACTTTCACAAGGCAAGGTAGGCACTTTCAAAATGCCTTGAACTTTCACTTCAAACATATTCTTTATGAAACATAAATGTTTCAAGACTTGTTTGGTTTCATTCACAGTTCACAAGGGCTGGAGCAATATCCACAATGCAAACACAATGAAAAAAAAAAACGTATTTTTGCACAAATCTGAAAAGATTGATATCCGTGAGTTCAGTTTATTATTATATAAAATTTTAACAAAACTGATCAAGACTTTTTTATTCTGAAATATTTATTGGTATCTAAAACCATTGAAGAAACAACACAGTGTTCTTTCTTCAATGCTAAAACTAAGAGATTCTTCTGAAGTAAAAAACTAAATACAAAATAACATTGTCATCCACTACTTTGTAATAGTTTACATTACTAAAATATTCAAACTTCAAATGTATGGCTAATCGTTTTTTGCAATTTTAGGTGTTAGTAGGTTTTAGGTTCACCGAATAGAGAAGAACTTTGTTCTTACTAAAGAAATGCCTTGTAATAAAAGAGGTGGATTGAGAAATATTAAAAAATCAAACAAGAGTGAAGAAGAATGTTAAAGCTTTTATAGAAAAGTTACGATTTTGAGAATTACATTATTACCGTCGTAAAAGTTGCTGGCAATATTACCATCTAAGTTAAACATTGTTCAGTTGATACATGTTGATATATGTAAAGGTGTATAATAGTAGCGTTGAGGGCCATCTTAAAGTGAAAAAAAGCCTTTTTACAAAAGTGTCAATGCTAAAATATTGGCTTTAACACACCTGTGACAGATGCTTGCTCATGTTGTATTATTGAGGTTAGAGAAAAAAATTAAGTTGAAAAAAATAATCACATTTCTAAGGGTGCGTAACCTTAGAGGCAAAGTTTGTTTCTACAAATTAAGAGAAGAAAAACTTACATCGTCATTTGACTGAAAGAAAAACCTGATCAAACCCGAGGCCACAGACCAAATGGCGTATTATCCTCACCAACTGTACAAATTTAATTTTAATATTGTACAAGCTTCCTCAAAAAATTTAAATGGTTAGGATAATGTTTCTAAAATTTATAATACTATTATGTATTATTACTGTATACGTGTACGATTTTATGTTATTTTAATTTTTTTAGTATTACCTATTGTGTGAAAAAAGTTACCTACACGTGGACCGAAAAAGAGTATGCAAAATAATAAATTAAAATCTGCTCACCGTTATGTCATGGCCTTACACAAATCGACATTGAGAAACTTGTAACTTTACGAAATCTAGGTAAGGGCAGTGTGGTTAGTGACTCTAAAGCAGAAACAACTCAGTTTCTAAAAAAGGTTGGGTAGTGTCATTTCAAGTTTTCCTTTAGGAAAATGCAATTTTTTACAAGAAAAAAATAGAGTACTTCTAAAAGGAGAGCCTAATTACAGCAGTGACGTGCAAAAATTGAACTGCTAAATGCTTGATGAAAACCGGCAAATCCATATCCCCACTGGCGCCAGGATATGACCCAGTAAAGTTAGCTAATATTAAGGACATAGATCAGTTGTAACAAAACACTTCAGGAATCAATGGCATAAACAGGCCTTTTTCAAAACTCTTGTTGACCAATACCTAGTGCCAGCATTGCATACAGAAGAAGTTGAAGACATCAAACATCTAAACTATACAGACAAATGGTGTTGGGACAGACCAGTGATTGAAAAGAACCAGAACAAATTATTTAAAGGCTGTAACCATTTTATATTGTATTTTATTTATATTTATTGACTCATGGGGAAACATTTTCTTCTGTAAGGGAAGTATTTTAGTAATTTGGAATATGAGAAAAACATCAAATGTACATTATTTTAGTGAACACATGTAATTTTTATTTCGTATGATTAATAGGATAAATTTATAGATACAATGGGTTAAATACAGTTTTATTTAATACTTAAAGAGATTTTGTCGTTGTTCACGTTTTATTCTATCAATACATCTTCTCACAAATCAAGCTCAATATACACACTTATAAGCTACTAGCTGAACGATCCGGCTTTGCACGGGTAGACAAATCAAAGTTAAATGTATATTAACAAACAAAATATATCAATACATATATTACACTATGTATTTTTTATGGGGATTTTTAGTAACTTTGACCCCATAAACCACCCCTAAAATTTCGAATTTTGTTTAAACTTTCTTAGCGAGCACCTAGGGTTCTAGAGAAAAATACAGACCAAATTTCATTGCAAATCCGTTCAGTAGTTTTTGAGAAATCGTGATTAGTGAGTCAGTGAGTGAGTGGTATTTGACTTTTACGTATACATATAGATGAGTAAGTTTTGGAACGAAACTCTTAAATTTACTAAGAGTTATAACAAGAATGCACCCGCAGTAAACAAAATAAATAAAACGTATTCCTAACGTTAAATTGCATTACTAATTCAGACATAAACTATGAAGATGCGTCAGAAATCTTATCTTCTAAAGCGAGAGATAATTGTCTGTCTGCTAAATTGATCTGGAATCTCCGTCTAAGGATTTTTGATTTTTTGATTTTATATGTGGCTTTTGGCCACGAGAAATCGTTTGGAAATGGTCACCAGTCTGGGAAAATTCGTTTTCTACGTCTTTTTATTAAATTAAAAAGTGAAATTTGTCCATTTTAAACAATACAAAGCACAGCTGATGCAAATGTTTTCAATGTCATTACAATAATCATCTGTTTTCTTTTAAACGAAGCACAGCTGATGAAAATGTTTTCAATGCCATTACAATAATTATCTGTTTTCTTTTAAACTGTATTTTATTAGAGGTAAGCCTAATGTTGTATCTATTTATAGTTACCATGGCAACGAATACTTCTGCTAAATAAACATACCCTTTATTAGTTGTTTAATGTTATAGGCCTAACCTAAACGATGTTCACGGAAATTTGCAATAATAGTTATTGACGTGAACGAACTAGGCCCTGCTTATAATCGAGCTTTAGCTCGGTCTCCTGGTACTGTATATTTAATGGACCATCACATAATACATTGTAAATAAAAAAGTTGTTTGTTAATTTGGGTTGGTAATATAATAGTGTATACATTTTCAATTCATTTCTAGGAAGGAATACAGCTGAAGTACGACAACGGGAAGAAGTGGCAACTTGTCATTTGAAACGTTAACACTTAAATAACGACAACAGGAAATTACATCAAAGGTATAACTCATTTCAAGTACTATAGCTCTAGATAGGCAAAACTGACTGGAGTGTAAATAAAACTGTCTATTTGGAGTATTGTTACTTTAAACATTAATAATGCAATTTGAACTGAAATAATAGAACTACAACAGGAAATATAATTATTGATATATTTAGCTGTCTCTAATAAGGTTAACTAAACTAAGTATAGTATTCACATTGTATTAAGCATATTGTTTACAAGTTATTTCTATTTAAAGAGCTTCTGACTTTTCAGTAAAAAAAAATTGTAGATATTTATTAACTATGATTGAATTGTATTGAAATAAATTATCTTGTAAAATATTTTAAAATTACGTAATTGTTTTAAAATATATTGTGTTGTATTCACATTTATGTATTTAATAAAGTAAGGCATGAATTTTGGGGAATAGTTATTTGTTGTTTTCTTGTACTCTATGTAAAGAATCAAGTTGAATAAAACAGTAATCAGTTTAATTTTACTCTCGGTACTGTATACAACTGCAAAGACTTTAATTGGTTCCGAAGGTTTTTGATTTTGTTCTAGTTAGTCTTTTGCAATAAAAGTTTCACTAATTTAACTTAACAAATAAATATATACTATTTGCAATGATTCTAGTTATTTTGATTGAATATAAGTGATAAACTCAAGATGGCTATCATTGGGTTCTTGGAAACTACAATGTGTAGTCATTGGAAACTATCAGTTCTCGAAAAACTTTAAATTGGGAACTTATCTGGATGTATAACTGGATGTATTAAAATTACTGTGTTACCGTATTTTATACCTTCAACATTTTTTCAAATACGACTACCATCTTTAGTTTTTTAATTACATACAGCATATGTTTATTTGCATTTTTTGGTAGAACATATTATTTTATGACATTTTTTCTTTTCTATTTTCCGAAGCAGTTACGGAGCTACGATATGTCATGTGCAAAAAGAAATATGGCTGACATATCAATTATTTTTAATGGAAATTAACTTAATTTAAAGTTCTACATGCAGAACAATGTAAGGGCTATAGTTACCTTACAGACAAGGAACAGTGTGTTCGTATTCGGGTTTGTCTTTGAAATATGAGAAAAATCAAATATGGAGTCCTTCAGGTATTAATGCTAAGACCTATATTGTTTATGTTAACAGTTGGTATAAAGGTAAGCTGGAGGGTAGTTTTTATGATTTTGCATATAACACTGTGCTGTGCTACATCAGAAACACAATGCAAGAAGTGGAAACTGCCTTGCAAGCTGATCTTATTGCCATTCTGGGGTAGTTTTCCAAACATCATAGTGTTTTAAATACGGATACAAGTTGTTACATAGATTTTAATCTGAGAGGAGAGTCTAAATTTAAAGACAATATATTGTATAAACGTATGGATTGCGTAGATCGTCCATATTAACACTGCCCTTGTTTATAAACGATTCCAGAACCATACTTCTCCTAAGTTCTGAGACAGAGGAAACACACTTAAAGATTTCATCCCTATCCACAAAAAAAAAAAAAAAAACGGAATGTCATCTGTAGATAACATATTGGCCGTGGAAATTTATAAAATATAATATCAATTAGAAATTAGTTTAATAAAAAAAATGAATTCAATAAAACAATTGCAAATAACGTAATAAAAGTTTCCGAAAATAAAATTCCTTTTTAATTTTACCAAATATTTTTAATTAACCAGAAAAGTTGAACACTAAATGGCCAAATTAAATCTCCACTAAACAAACAACTGACAAAAACCAGGAAGCTGCACAAAAGGTCTGTTCTCTCTGTCTTCTGATACTTAAATGATCAGAATGGATGGATCAGATTATAATGGAATATGAAATATGATCAGATTAAAATGGAGACATAGAGCTCCAACATTGGTAGTCTCGCATAAAACACGTAAAGGAGATCTGTAAATTAACAACGTCAAAGTATTAGTCAATAAAACAGTTTTGAAATAAAAAGAAATACAAAATAAATGACAATACATAATCTATAATATTATAATTACAAATAAAAGTAGCAGTGTCACTATTGCATCAATTTAGTTTTAATCGGGAGAAGTTAAGCCTAGTAAAGATGGCATTTAAAAATAAATATAGTGTTAGGTAGGAAGATGTAATATAAGTAGGTTTATTATTTCATAATGTATAGTACCTCTACTTTAGAAAGACTATGCAAGAATTGAAGTATTGAAAAGTATTTATACTTTTATTGAATAGATTATATAGTTTGAGCTTCCTTACTAAGGAAATACTTACTTTTTATTCCATACGATTTATTTGCTCTTGTATAAATGAAGCGTGTATAATCTTTTAAGTTCTTTAATTTTTACGAATTACTCAATTTTTAGTCTTTATATACAAATGTTTTGAATAATTTACGATTTAAAATGGGTTGGGAAATAACATTTTTGTATTTTACCGTTATAAATCACATTTCCTTAACGTATTTATTCCTTTTGAAGTTTTACCTATTGTTTATTGTGTGTTACGGTTGTAACCTCTAAAGAACCAAACCCCATTTTATAGCAGTGCCACAATCCAGTTTCACCTGCACTTGATATGACGTGGTAACTGCACTTTAATAAAATAATGAGAAAACAAAAATCGTTTATTTGTTTATTTCACCAGTACATAATGCACATACCTAATTTTGTTAAAATAATAAAATTGTTGTTTGACTATGATTTTAATTATTTTTCTAACTAATTAAGTATTGATTTCACAAAAATAACATATTGAATTAGATTTTGTTTAAGTGCGTAAGTCAGAAACAATAGAAAATATTTTATAAAATATTGTGTATGATAACGTGAATGTCTGAATTTTGAAAGATTGTTGTTAGTTATTTTAAAACATGCAAACTAATTGATTAATTTTATTGATGATAATATTAGTTGACGTTAAAAATAACTAATACTTGTGAGTACGAGGATTACTAAGTTAATAACTACGTTAAACTTTTCTGACAGTATGAACAAGTCAAGTTCAGTTAGAAAACTAATAACATTGTTATGAAATGTACAATGTCACACTCGCTATTGAGATAACTTCATTTTTTGAAGTGGGCAACAAAAGCAAAACTAGCTGCACATTTGTTGAACAAATTGTATTATAAATATTAATGTATAATATATAATACGTGTCTGGTTTGTATCATTTGTTTGTACTTTTGATCTTAAAATTCGCGTACATTCCAATAATGGTAAAAAAACATAAATAATAATAATAATATTACACAGTAGAGATTAAAAAAATACTACAAATAACTATTATTGTATTACTTTATGTAAATAGAAAGATAAATAAAACATCAAATACTATCAATAACAAACTTTAAAATAATGAATTGTATTGCTTATAAATTCAGTTTGATTTAACATAAAGGAAACGGAGTATCCGAGATGTTAATAGAATTCGTCTAGTCTGCCACAATTGCAGTTAAGTTGCGTAGTTTTGAAGCTATTAACTGGCTTTTGATATATTCCTTTACTCTGCTTCTCGTCTTCGTTAGTTCAGCTCGCATAGAGTGGAGAAGCAATAATACTCTGCATTAAATTAACAATAAATTAACTGTATAAATTACTTTAAATAAAGTTATAGAAATACTTTGCTGATGTGTTTGTAACTTGTACTTCAGTTGCGCTTTATTTTCACTTCATTCAAGATCTTTAAAAAAAAAAAATTTAATGAAGGTTAAAACAATTGAAGAAAGAGTGGAATTAATGTTGTTATGCAGGGAGAGAGGAAGATTAGCACTGCCAATCGTTTTAACAACGAATTACATCCCGAAAGAACATTCTGTCATCAGAGTGTATCGAAATTAGTAAGCAAGTTTCTTCGAACTGGAAGTGTTGAGGACGAGAAAAAGTCTGGTCATCCTAAAGTTGATAAGTTAACCGAAATTGGAATTTTTCTTTGAATTACAAGAAATTCTATACAGTCAGGTGAGGAATTGCTCGCATAAACAATCTAAGCAGTAGTACAGTTTTCAAAACTCTTAAATATTACCAGTTTCATCCGTACAAAGTCATCCTTGCACAAGAGTTAAGCGACTATGATTTTGACAGACGAATTCAATTTTTTGAAGTCGTATCACAAAGAAAAAACAATGGAACCATTTATACAAACGAAATTTTGTTCTCAGATGAAGCTAGTTTTATGTTAAATGATACTGTGAACAGGCACAACATTCGTTATTGGGGTCAGGAAAACCCTCATTGGTTTCAAGAAGAACACACACAACATCCTTTAAAACTGATTGTGGGCTGGAATGATGAAAAAGGGTCCAATGATGGCAACACCATCATTGGACCCTTTTTCATCGGGGGTAATCTTACTGGTGAAAAATACTTGCAGCTTTTGCAAAATAAAGTTATACCTGACCGAGAAAATTTGATTGAAAACCAGGTGGGCAATGATGTTGACTATTTACAAAATGAAAGAACATTTTCCCCAAGATGGTGCTCCGCCTCATTAATAAACCGCAATTTCTTAAATCAGCGATTCCCCGAACGTTGGATAGGTCGAAGTGGTTGGATGGAGTGGCCAGCCAGGTCACCTGATTTGAATCCATTTAATTTTTTTTCTTGGGAACACTTAAAGTCAGTTATTTATACCACTAAACCAATTTCTTTACATTAGTTACAAAAAAGAATTCAAAATGAGTATAGAAGAATAAGTAGTGACTAAAGTAGGGAAATAATTTGAAGCTAGACTTTATCATTGTATGGAATCAAATGGAGGTCATTTCGAGCAAACGCTATACATTTGAAGTATTTTATTTTGTATTTGTTTATTCACTTTTATTATTAGTACATTTAACTAACTGTAATTTCTAACAATACTAATTATGATTGTAAGACATGTTATTAAAACTAATAAAACACTAAAAATTTAGAAATTACATTTAGAAAATGTTTTGTTATTACCAAAGCCTTTGCATCACACAGCTATCAGTAGCCTACCTTACTTTACTTATATCACGTAAACAAATATCGGCTGGATTTGAATTTTGCCATTATTGAAAAGCTATGGCGATTAATTTTTACCTCCGTACGTTTCACATGATGCGTTACTAGACCCAATTTTCTTAAAATAATCCCGCTCCTCTCAAAGAAACCAAAACCAAAATATCACTAATCATGCAAATTTGTTGTGCAATTCAATTGAAGTTCACGTACATTTTTTGTTTGTTTTAAATCACTTAGAACATTTTTGTACAACCTCATTTGTTTCTAATTTGATACGTTTTTTGCCGCCATTTCTAAACGAGGTGAGATTTTTCAACTTTATTTTCGCCAATCATCTTCTTTTCAATAGATTTTTGAAACGAGCCCCCCCCCTTTACTATTTGAAAATCGTAACATACCCCCTTTCACCCAGTTTGGAAAGGGGTGACTATATAGCAGCAGTCAAATAGGTGTCCCCCACATTCGAATTATAAATGCAGCACATTGCAGGTTCATATAATTAATTCAAAGAAAAGTATAGATTGTGTCTACTTACACTCTGTATACAATATAACAAATTTATAAAAAAATAAAGTCTAAAGCAAAATCATATTTAATAATTATATTTCTTTAATTTCTTCAAACGTTTAAAAAAAATAAATGTAGTTTAAATATATATATAAGTTACGTCTCGTGTTGAGGCGTTTGGATTTTAAAAAAACAAATATTATTCTTGTATCTACTTAATAAAAATCTTTTTTTATTTATTACAAACAATTTATTATACTTGTAAACTATTTATAACAAATACGTAAACTACTAATATACTTGTAGATGTTCACGGAGCGAGCTTCTAACTACGACTAAGGAATAATGGCTCTGGGCTTCTACATCTAAAGAATGCTTACTCAGCTAACATACAGTAAACGTTAACTTTATTTATATGTACTATAGCCCATCTCAACTTAAGTTGAGGCAAGGAGGGTGGGTAATTAGGGTCGGTCTGGTCGGTCTCAACCGTCATAAAACTGACCCTTATTAATGCCGCCTGAGTGAACCTGTAGGACATTCTAGTATAAAATTGCAATTCAGTATGTCTTAAGTCAAAATGAAAAAAACGATATCATATTTCGTTTCACGATACTTTCCTGATAATTTTGATACCAAATTTGATTAAATTTGGCCAACTTTGAGCTGTACTAGCATTATAAACTTTCTTAGTTGAATTAAGTAACATTACTAACATGGTTTACAACAATAAAGCCACAAAAATGTACTAGAGAAGTTCATATTTAAATATGTAACAAATAATCATTATTTGAGAAAAAAAACTCGATACTGTATCGTTATTTACCATAATAGCCTACAAACAATTGTGTGTTTGTACCATGTCAATCGGCCGACGGGGGCGCTACCCCGTCCGCCATATTGAATCTGATTCCCATAAGAGCAATGCTACAGAATAAGTCATTTTTTCTGTTAATTCGTGGAATAAATTAAAAAATTTGGTTTCATTTTGAAGTACTGTCATATGCGAATGTTGATTGCTAAATACATTTTCAAAAACTTTTTTATTGTTTTCATAAACGTATGATACAAATAGTAAAAAACAGTAAACTTTATTAATTTTTTACTCAGTTGCAAAAAGAGATATTGCACAAAATCTTAGCAATCAACACCCACAATCTATTTTACTTCAAGGAAAAAATACAGCTTTCGTTTTTTGACAAAAACAACACAAAAATATGCTTAATAGAGAAGGTATGTTTTGGTTATTTAACATTGAAATTGGTAGCCAACATCGCCGTTTTGAATGTAGGGAGCCAAGACAAATTAAGCTCCGAAACGCAGAGAGAAAGTTTTAACTATCCCATATGGTAATTATAATATGTTATTACTATTTATTATTATTATTATGTTGCGTTAATTAATGCAATATAATTAATATCGCTTTATCATTAATAATAAAAATTTAATTTTGTAATTTCTTGTATTGAAAAGCAACAGTTACAACACTTTAAGTCGGCCGATTAACATGGGACAAACACACAATTGTTTATATTATGATAACTAACGATACAGTATCGAATTTTTTCTCAAATAATGATTATTTATTACATTTTTAAATATGAACTTCTCTAGTACATTTTTGTGGCTTTATTGTTGTTAACCGTATTAGTAATGTTAATTCAACTAAGAAAGTTTATAATGCTAGTACCGCTCAAAGTTGGCCAAATGTAATCAAATTTGGTATCAAAATTATCTGGAAAATATCATGAAATGAAATATGATATCGTTCTTTCATTTTCACTTAAGACATACAGAATTTAAATTGTATACTAGAGTGTCCTACATGTTCACTCAGGCGGCATTAATAAGGGTCAGCTTTATGACGGTTGAGACCGACCCTAATTACCCACCCTCTTGCCTCAACTTAACGTGAGACAGGCTATAGTGACTTAGTAGTTTCCAGTGTAGTTGGACTTTCTCCTCTTATACTCGGAAAAACCAAAGAGAGTATATTGTTACTGATAATGCAGTACAATGATTAACCTTTAGAAAATATCTTTCAAATTAGGTGTCAGTAGCCCGATTTTCTTTAAATACTTTATTCAACGCCCCCCCCCCCCTTCCCAATAGCCAAACATCACGGTTTATGCAAAATTGTTGTGCAGTTCAATTGAAGTAAACAATTACTTTAAAAAAATACACTGATAACACTGTTTGTTGTACAACTTCATTTTGTTTCTAATTTGGTACGTTTTTTGCCGACATTTCTAAATGAGGTGAGATTTTTCAACTTTATTTTCGCCAATCATCTTCTTTTCAATAGATTTTTCAAACGAGGTGTCTCTGGACCCCCTTTACCATTTGAAAATCTTAACTTACCCCCCTTTTGCTCCCTTTAGAAACGGGGGCACTAGAACAGCAATCAAATAGGCGTCCACCACATTCAAAATATAAATGCTGCACATTACAGGTTAATATAACCAATACAAAGAAAATTATAGAGGGTGTACACTTACACCCTGTATCTGCTCGTGCACCTGTTACAGGTTAATATAGTTTTTAAGTTTATGTTTCTTGAAGTTGAACCATGTTGGTTGCGTTTGAGTAGAAAAATACAGTAACATTTATTGTTGAAGTATAAAATGAAATATGTTTCTTTACGAACACAAGTTTACGTAAACAAACGGTTTTACTCCTGATATTATAGTCAGTGAAGCCTTTTACTGAATAAGGTTGCCTTTTACAGTTTTGTCAAAGGTTCAATTTGGTTGTAAGGTTTACAGGGAATTGAACAAACCACACATAATATGTTGTAACATGGACGCCTTTGACTTGATGGAACGCTGTAAATGTCAAGCTTGTCCGTATAGAATGTAGTGTTTGTAGAAAAAATTACTTATTAGGTAAAAAGTTCAGATCTTGTTAAAATAATTCTGGTTTGGTTACTGTTTTTAAACTTTATAAACTAATAAATATATTTATTATTTTATAAATTTGTGTTGATAATACAGTTGTGTTATATTATTGATAATGTTAAATTAATTAATTGATAGTAATTATTTTATGTTAGATTTTTCATATTATTGTAAGTATTTTATAAGATCCTACCTAAGCAATGTTAAATATAAATACTCTAGAAGTTTTTCCTTTACAATAGTATTTTATGAAACTAATGAGACTCTTTAAAGTACCATAACCAACATTGGAAGTGAATTACCAAGTAAAAAAAAAAGAACTAAAAGATATAATTCACACGACCAATATTTGAATAAGGTGATGGTATATGATTCCCTTATTCCTAATGCAACCTTAACCAGACACTGATGTCTTCTAGCTTCAGTCAAACTTATGCCTTGGTCTAACTAAATTGGAACTTTATTTTTTTTTATGAAATGCAAGCTCTTTTAACGATTGCAACTTAGTAGGTTTAATTCGGACTTAAGAAACTGCTTAAAACAGGATGCACAATAAAATGCAAAGATATTTACTATATCTTACCTCTTATTATTATTTTAATTATTCGAATAACATTATAAACCTAGCGATTGTGTAAATTTATAATGTAACAATTGGTTCAGCTTACTTAAAGAATGTAAGCAGCTATTTAAATTAAGTATTGGTTGTTTGTGAAAAAAATCAATTACGTATTCACAAAGCGTATATATGATGTATGAATTGACGAAGCAATAAATTTAATGACATATTCAATTGTGCACTAATATAAAATATGATTGAAAGCTACAATAAGTAGGGTGGCCACAGAAAGGTTACAAGTTGTAGTAGCACATAATACGAAGAAAGATTTTAATTGTCTGTTTTGAAATATCTTTTAGTTTGGATATAGCGAGATATCGTTGATTCAGAAAATGTACCTAATATATCAATCTCAAGTGCATAAATTAGGTTAAAGTAAGACTGAATTGAGTTGTCAGGTAGAAATTGTTTAAAGCCTTGTAATAATACTAGGTTATCGAAACTTGCTTGCCGTTAATAAAGTTATTATTGGTGTAATCAAATTCAATACGTAGTAGTTGATTTGTTTGTTTTTCGTGTAAATAATTAGAAATATATTTGCATAAATTTAAACATGCAACTTCATTTCTGTATATAGTATTAATTTTATTGTATAATGCGCAGGTATTTAGAATTGAAATAATAAATAATGTTCTTTTGCAGTTTATGTATTGATACAATCTAGAGAAGCGAAACCGTCCCGCCCGCCATAAAAAGCGAAAACTCGAAAAAGCGACCAAGACACTGTTTACACGACAACACAAGTAGGGGTTTTCACCCACCTTTAGCTCAGCCCCATGGAGGCCTTGAGGGTTGATTTTGCATACACTCATTTTCGAGTGGCCCGTGAGGACGTATAACAAATTTCAACTCTTGGGACCATCAGGTGTCGGAGCTATAAAAGTTTAAAAATCGACTTTTTTCACGTTTTTCTCCTTCTCCTTCTCGTTCTTTGACAGGGCTACAGCCTCGTAGACTTAACGGATCGAGCTGAAATTTTGACCATAGATTTCAAGGATTCCAAGGAGGTGAATTTTGTGGAAAACGGAGCGAGAGCCAGCCGATCTTTTGCGGTGGGGATCATAAACTGACAAAACAGTTAGGTAGGGCCGAGGGCCAGTCGACTCCCCAGAGCGGAAGTGATTCAGGGGAGGGGTAAGATTAAATGCATAGAGTACGACTCTAAACTAATTTCTATAGAAGAGTTTTTAAGGTTAATAATTATACAAATATTATAATCATATTGTTATCGGCAAAATACTGTGACTAAACAGTTTAGGTAAGTCCTCTAGTTTTTTTTTAATTCTAATTATATAAAGTGATAATACGACGAAATATTATAATTATACAAATATTATAATCATAAAGGTAAGTCCTCTAGTTTTTTTTAATTCGAATTATATAAAGTGATAATACGACGAAATATTATAATTATACAAATATTATAATCATACTGTTATCGGCAAAATACTGTGACTAAACAGTTTAGGTAAGTCCTCTAGTTTTTTTTTTATTCTAATTATATAAAGTTATAATACGACGAAATATTATAATTATATAAATATTATAATCATACTGTTATTGGAATACATAAACGATAATTAAAACCTTTCCACCCCCACACCCACCGCACAGTAGAACAGGTCACTGATCCCTAGCCGGCTGGCCCTCGCTCCGCCAAGCCTCTGGCTGTCAAATTACCGTCGTCAAAGTTTTTAGGCAACTGGCTCTCGGCCCTAGACTCGCCTTTTGTGCATTTTGTCACCCCCACCCCCTACACCCTCCCCCAAGGGGTAAAATATGTTTATTTCATAATAAATCCTCTACTTCAAAACGTTGGATTTAATTTTAAACTTTGCACACTTATCAAGGACCGATGAGAATGCAATATTAATTTTATAAATTTTGTTGGGTGTAGTAAGTGAGCACTGATCATGGTCTCCAGAACATAACGTGATTTTCACCCCCTTCAAAACGTCTGATTGATTTTAAACTTTGCACACTTATCAAGGACCGATGACAATCCTATATTAATTTTGTTGGGTGTAGTAAGTGAGCACTGATCATGGTCCCCAGAACACGACGTGATTTGTAACGTCGTGTTAAACATGGGTTTAACACGACGTTACAATAATAAAATAATCATAGTTTTAATAATCATGTCAAGACACAAATCACCCACCTATTCTATGCATACTAGCTCATTATAAAATATATTTTAAAACATAGAAAAAACAATACAATTTTCATTATCAGATTTTATTAGGAAAAATGTGTACTATTAGAAACTTAGATAACATAACAGTAACCAAAATACAAGCGATGATAACAACACAGGTTTTTCGTCTTAAAAAAAGATGAAAAAAAGAGAAATAAATTAACAAAAATGTTGAAATGATAAGAAATCCGACCTTTTAATTTAACTTCATTTGATAGGGAATTGTATCAGAAACCATCATAAAACTTTCAATGCAAAAAGATGTGATATCTCCGCTGTTGGCGGTAGTTTTGTTGCTAAGATGATATAATGGCTCATTGAGTTTAACTTTAAATTATCACCACTACATGATATAATTCTTTGAAGCCTTGTAAAAACTCCCGCCAACAGCGTTGAAAGAAGCGAAAATCTCTCAGCAGGTGAAACAGAGCAAGTTTAAATGAAACCAATGACAAAGAATGGGTGAAAGGGGGTTGGTAGAAGGAAACAGGGCATTGGAAACACACAATGCAAGGAAAACAGAGGAAACTTAAATGAAACCGTGGATAAAGTGATGGTTGAAGGGGGTTGTGGGGGAAGGAGGCAGGGAAATGGAAACGCATAAGTGGGGATGGTTAGGGTAGGGGTTAGGTTTCTATTTGCACATCCAAGAGCGAGGTGCTAAGTACCAACCATTCTACTTTGGCGGGCAAAACGGATATCAACCCTTTTTGCGGCTGAGGGTTTTTTTGGCGGGCTAGTTTTTACAACAAAGTTGTTTTTTAGGAGATACAAACTACTTGAAACTTTTAAGTTTTAAGGCAAACTTTTTCTAAATAACTTCATAGTTGTATATACAAATTCATAGATAAAGTGAACTAACTATATTTCCGTGGATACAATATGACCTTATAATTTATATTATGTTAGTATTTTTGTCGTACTATTTCGTGATTTTACTATCGTAATTTTATAGCATTTATATATAGTTCTATAATATTCTTTTAATACGGTTCTCAGATAACGTCAGTATTTAGAATGTATAAATCAAAACATATATTACCTCGTATACATTAGCACGAAGCATACCATCTACGTAGTAACATACGGTTTACTTAAAATCCATTGAACGTGATCAAGTGTTGGACTGTCAGAAGCAGCTCTGTATGATGTGCAGGAAGCGGATGTTGCATCTTGAATTTATGATGACGTACTTTACAATGAAAAATGATATCAGCATCAAGACATAGTCGTTTGTCTCTTTCTGCCACTGAAATTTCGTAGTTTTATAATTTCTTATTTGTAAGTGGATTTAATCGTATTTTCATCATAATTGTTTAAACAAATACTTCATTAACTGTTAAAATTTTAAACATAAAACAAAACAAAAATATTATGCTATATTTCTGAAATAGTTTATAGTTTGAAATAACTAGTAGTTCGAGTGGCTACCGATCGGTTTTAATACACTACGCTACTTCTTCGTTCACATTAGTCGAATTGGTTTAAAGTAAATAATATGACAAACGAAAAAGATAAATTCAAGTTATTTGATTTGCAGTTTTGTTTGCGTTACCACATCAACATTGAAGAAGTAATTTGTATCCCAAAAAAATACCAATTAATATAAATGTAAGGATGAAACTGAAAATTAAACATTCGGATAAAATAAAATCAGGGTTAAAAACCTATAAAAAAATTAATTTAATATTTAATTTTAAGTGTATAACAAACAATTATTAAAACTAATGATTACATCAAGTGGATTTAGATCATTCCCTAAGTCATATTGCCGTTAATTTTTAATGCAGGGAATACACATATCCTTTAATGACACATTTTCAATCACCCTTTAATTAACTGCAGATGTAATTTTGCTATAGAAGCAAGAATGATATTGCTATGTGTATTTATTTGGACAGTTATGATTATCTAGTCTTAATTAGGGTGAGAATTAATTAATGAATAGATATTCATTAAACGTTTTGTAATACTAAATTGTGTTTTTTTATTTATCTTTAGGTGAAGATAAAAACCAACATTTGCAAAATTTTGTTGTGTATATTAGAAATTAGAGTATACAACAACGAGCAGCAATAGTGGAAATTTATTTTGATTTTAAATTACGCAGTTATAACTGCTCAAAGCATATTTCACCATAGGTTTGGTGTGCTATATATGTTCAACCTCAAAGGAGTAGAGGCTGTAGAATTGCTGCTAAACAAAAGGTTAGGCGTAGATCTGTAGGCCTACGCAATGAAAACGTGGTAGCTGCAATCACAGAGAAATATGTAAGAAGGTTGTCACAAGAAATTGGTATCAGTAAAGAAACAGTTCCTGAGAGAAGTTCTGAAGTTGTTACCTTATAAATTTCATGTATCCGACAAGTTTAAACCAGCAAATTTTCAAAGTCGTTTGGACTAAGGAACACTATAATTGGATTTTGGAGAGAGGCTCATAGTGACTGATGAAGTTCACTTTAATTTATCAGAATAAACAGAAGTTACAATATGGACTAGACAAAACCATTTTTAAACGAATTTTACGTGGTGCATATGTTACTTAATGGTACACAATATGAAAATCATGATTAGTAATCCCACATTGTTTTTGATAAAGAAAATATTGTTTCTCTAACTGTTAACAGCGATTGTTACAGTCAAATGATTAAATTGATTGTTATTTCTTAGCTACAACGTTGGAACTCAAACTTTGGGAACATGTTCTTTCACGAAGACTGCGCAACAAGGGAATTATTGCAACAGACATTTCCCAATCATGTTCTTTCAAGGTTTGGTACATGAAGGCCTCCTTGTTCCGCAGATCTAACTGCTCCACAATTGCATATGATTTTGTATAAAGTCTAAAGTATATTTCAATAAACCAACCAACAAGGGAGGATCTGAAAGCAGCCATAATTAACATGAGCCACAGTTGAGTCATTAGTAAAAATTTTTGTTTATTGTTTTGCTTTCTATTTCCTTTTAGGAATTTTGTGCCACATTCGTGGTGTTCGGTCAAGATATCATGATAGGCTCTGTGCCAACAATTTGTAAAAGGCAATGGAGCACATATCAATTTAATGAAACGCCTTATTTTACAATTTCACAAAATATTGTATTTTATTATAAAACAAAAGTTATAATGTTAATATGTATATCCAAAATTTGGAGTGGTAAAATAGTTGTTAATTTTTTATCAAAACTGGAACTAGTTGAAACTGTTAAATCTAATACCAATTTATGAATCCTTTAACATCTTTTAAACTATACAGACTTTCTAAAATTTGTTGTTTAATAAGTATGGTAAAGCATCACGGAAAGTTTATACTGTTAGCAACATAGTTTCAGCCAAGTTTTAAATCTACAGTAAATAAGGCCTGTTTTTCATGTAACAAAAGTATTGATTGTTAGAAAAAATAATTTCGGAATGAGCTTGAAGAAAATTTACAGTTGTCTGTTTTCCAGTACTACTTCAATTGAAAGGCTGGTTTGTTAATTTGATTTAGTTCCAGTTTTAATCTTTTTGTTTCCATTCATAGTGATTTAGTTTTTGTTACAAAAGTATTTATATCAGTAAAGTTGATTTAATCTGAATTGTTTTAATAAGATATAAAAAATAAAGATGAGACCGTATTTTAATTAATGCATATTTTATATTGTCTATTAAATCTTTATAAAAACGCAAGTAACATACTAATGCTCACTCAGCCTTTAAACTTAACGTAACCTAATTTTGTTTTGTGTATTTGTGAACTTACATTTTAGTTAGACAAATTTAATATGAGCTATTGTGTAAGATAATGTTGGTTTAATTGTTTCCCATTTGTCTTTTTTCATGAAATGGTTAGAGATAAGGAAAAAAAGGTAAACTGTTATGGAAGTGAACAAATTAAAGATGTGAAAAGGTTTTAATTGCCTATTTTTAGTGGCTATTTTAGATACTTTGCGCCTTAAGGGAAGTATAATTTTGGCGATTATCAGATTATTCGCACATTCTCTTGGCCGACAGAAGTCGCTGGTACAGGGACACATTGGTGCCGCTGTAGGTGTTGCCGCCGCTTATATTTATAATGAAGCAATGTAAAACAAAGAAGAAAACAATGTAGTAGGAAAGAAATGTTTAAAAATCAAGACAAACCTTAATTTTATAAATTTATTCACTGAAGTTTTAATATTTTTTTCTAATTCTTTTAAACATGTCTTTCGGATGACTAAATCAGACTTTAATAACTAGTTAGAGCAGAACCTAAGAAAATGTATTCTAGTTTTATAGCTCGAGCTCCTATCTCCTGAGTTGAAGTTAACGGTGATTCTACGCTATATTCCTAGTAATGGTTCAAATACAAGTTTTTGTAGGCCTATTTTGTCTTGTGATATTAATATTGTAACGTTAAATAATTACAAAAAAAGGATAAATACATTTCATAACGGAACAATATAATGTATTACCTCATTATCAAAAATTGTACATTTAGATTTTAATTATGTTAATATTGTTTTAAAAAATCAAAAACTTGTGTACAAAAACCAATTAATTTTGCAGTTATTATTATTGCACCTAAAGATCTGAGTAAATGTGTTTCCAAGAAATATCAGATGCTAACCAACTTGGCGATCTAAACAAATTATGTGCAGTGGTATCTGAACTGACAATTCAAGAATTACTTCCACCACCACGTAATGTGGTTATAGGTATATTATTTGTCATTCTTAAAATGAACATACGCAAACCTAAGTTGTTATTTTAAATTTAACAATTTTAAGTTCATTTAAATTTTAATTATCTTTCGAAATTTTATTTGACAACAAACACTATTATTTGTTTAATTCAAAATGTTTTATTAATGTACAACCATACAGCGATCTGTCGACAACAATATCTTTAGAAATTTGATCCCCCCCCCCAGTCAGCCCCTTAATTTCGTTGAAATCGCTGGCAACATCGCCGGAAGACTAAAGTCGGCCGATAACAATCTTGAACCTGACAACTGTTTTTATTAAAGACCTCCCTTTATGATTTTATAAGAACTGGTTATTATTTTTATTTGAAGTCTGGTGTAGGAAGGATTGGAGTTAATTTTTAAAATGAAATCATAGCTGTCACACTTAGTCTGAGAGGAGTGTATTAAGCATGAAACTGAAAAGAGCTTTAAATATTAAGTGTTGATAAAACTTCAAAACTCAAATAATATTGGAGGATTAGGAATTATATAATAATCATATGTAATAAAGATTAGTTTAAGATTTGTAATTCTCAAGACTAGAACACAGAACATATAACAAGGTTGAGTAAGACTGTCAAATATTGTGTAAGTGCTGACAGAAGCCAGACATACTTTAAAAACCTAGTTATGTCAACTTAGGACACTATAAAAGGGATCAGATACGGGGCCAGAGTTTTGGAAGACGGCCGGAGCCCTGTTGGTTCCAGAGCTCTTCGGGGATCCAGCTGAGACATACTTGGGGAGTACTGGTTGAGAAGGTAGGCAAACAGACTGTCTAATATTCATATTTAAAGAACAGAACTGTGATTTGGTCATTGTCAAGACAGAAGCCTATTCTAGGAGATATGCAGTAGCATTACGTGACATTGCTATTGTGAGTGTTTCGTCTTGGGATATAATTAATAGTAATAATAGAATAGGTAGATGTTGTTAGGTAAAGTCAGTCAGGTATTGTAATTGTTTGTTAATTGTAAAAGTAATCAATTAGAACCACTGAACCACCAGGGTATGAAATATAAAGTTAGTAAAGTAAATGACTTTGGTTAAGTTTCTGATTTTATAACCCCTGAACCTTAGTAGTCCGTTATTTTGAACCCTGGACATTGGGCTGTTGTTTCCACCCCTAGCACTAGGTTAGCCACTGAAGTGAATCGTCTTAATAGCATTGATTGTTGGAATGGTACAATGAGAACAGATTTAAGCTTTTTAAAAGCATGCTGCGTAATTGTGGAAAGTGTGTTGCATAAAACATATGGAATTGTCGGAGATAATGATTTTAGAGAAAAATAAGTTTTGGTTAATATTTTGGCTTAAATTCTTTAAAGTTCTTGCTTCTCTGACGGGGGAAGTTAAGATGAATTAAAAAAAAAAATTGTCAACTGCTTCAATTTTGAAGCTTTATAGCGTGACAGTAACTTGACGTGAGTGACAAAAACGTAACATTTTTGATTATTTAAAAAAAAAAAAACACGAACTAAAGTCTCGGAAACGTGTTCTATCTTTTCATCTTGTTTATGGTTTAAATTTAGAGACAGTATCAAATTTGTATCAAAACAAAAGAAAAAATGTAAACTATACATGCAAAAAATGAATTTGTAAATAAATTTGAGCTCTACAAAATCGTTCAGTTTACTTCAATTTATTTTCAAATATGCAAAGTGAATTATAATTATTTTAAATTACTTAAAGTGCATGCAAAAAAATGCCAAACCTAAGCTGAAGAAAAGTCAAAACGACAGATTAAAGTAAATATTTTAGAAAAATATATTTATATTGCCTTTATATCTAACACAAAAACAGTAAAATTGTTTTATTTGCAAGGCTAAGTCAGTGTATGTATACAGCTACAATCCTTTCTTAAAATTTGTTGAAAGTGATGAAGTAGCGGCTTGTGCAACAGAAGTTCCCCTCTAAAATATCCGTATGACGTGCAGGAAGTAAATGACAGCTCTTGAATGTATGATGACATAGTTCAAAATGAATAATGACGGAAGAACCGTATGCAGTAATTCGCCTCATTTTCTCACATTCTTCTCGTCACTTTACGTCAAAAATGTATGCTAGTTGTAGGGTTTCTAATAATTAGTTCAACAAGGTCTACACTATTGTTCGTGAATAAAACCTAACCTAAACAATTAAATGTATACTTCTTTTCTGAAATTGAAACATGATACAACCGAAAGATAAAATGTAGAAAACTAATTGAGAAATCAACTAAATTCGTAAACAAAAATAATATATACTTTTCACTATTAGATGTTATCTCAGTGTTAAACGTTTGAATATTTTTGTACATATTATGTCATCTGCCTAAATATACCCACAACAATATCATTATTTCTTAAACATTTCATAGTTTTATAATAATTAGTGTTAAATATGATGATTATTATATATTTTCAAACTTTTCGTCAAAACACTTAGCTGGTGCGACACTAGTAAACAAATCTCCGACATCACTTTCCTGCTTCAAATTAAATCAAGTTCGGTATTTTCGTAGCTAAAATCCGAAATGAAAGTGATGTTTACATAATTTAAATATTGTATTGTCACAAAATAATATTAAAATAAAATGTTACATTTCATAAAGTATAAAAAAAAGAAATAATGATATTTTAAATGTTTTCAATATAGCATAAACAAATTAACTTTTATAACAAGCCACTTTCCAAGGTAAAACAAACAAAGCATGCGATGCTTGATATTGATTTTGTTTTTATTTATAAGCTACTGATCCTTTAATTACGTAAACTGATTCCATAAATATATATTGACTCAAAGATTCAAAAGTGTCATTTATTATTTTCAACTTGTAAAAGTTTACACAACATTGTTTGTTACGCCGATTATATGAGTACTGTATGTTAAAATATTTGTATATATATTCAATACGAACTTAAAACCACACTCCAATTATGTATCAATACTTTATTTACTAGCTATAGACCTTTGCTTTAATTAGTAAATTAGACTGAAACAGCATGGTGAGACATCTTTCTGTAGAAATACGAAGTCAAGTCTGTTATAACAATGTAACGTTTCCAGACGTTTATACGAAATTAAGTAACCTTTTGTTTTCGTTATATTCACAATATTATAGACTGGAAATTTGAAGAGCTTGTATAATGAACCTATCACTATATCAAAGTACAAGACAAGTACAACAGCCACAACACATCAAAGTATCTGTACAACCAGCTACCAAATCCTAACGCAAGAACTATGTTTTTAAACTATGTTTTCTATTGGTTTTGATGTAATCTAACTTCTTTAAATATTTGTGTTTTTATGCAAGCTATTAGTTATATATGTTTTAGTAACTTTTGTACATTTTGCTCATAGGCTATGTTTTAAAGTTACAACAAACTTTATTGCAATTTCAAAACAAAGTAGAATTAGAGTTCAACTCAATAACCTAACTTCAAAACCAGTTATTTGAAATTTAAAAATAGTTTACATGTTATACAGTCTATGATGCTTGTATCAACATCGAAACAATCTATGAACATGTTATTTTTTTAAGATTCTTTCTTTTGTTAGGTATGAAATATTGAAAACTATGTGTGTATATTTATTCACAATTTAATGACTATGTACGTTGGATGAACTACGAGATAATTTATTAAAAAAACAAACACAATATTTAGTAAGCTCTAAAAAATTTTATTGTCTTGCCAACTATGATTTCACTAGTGACGGCATTGATAAGGCAGGTTAACACAGATTGAGTTAAGCTGCCTCAGTCTTTGTTAAGCTGCCTTGTCAATACCGTCACTGGCATAACTATGGTCGGCAAGAGTACAGTTCGAGCAAACTAGGAGTGCACTTGGCCTAATGGGTGAGTCATCCCTTCTACAGTCTACTTCTCCTTAAACCTGCCTTGGCGGTACAACCAATTCCACAAAAAAATAGGTCCACAAATAACATGTAATTGAGGAAATAGACAGCGCTCACATTCTTATAACTTTACGTACTTGCTTACAACCTTTTTATAAAAAAGTATTTCACATTTTAGTGAAAACTATGACAAATATCTATAAATAAGTAAGGTTTTGTTTCATACAAAATTATAAAATGTTATAACTGTTATGCAAAATTTTAGTAAGATTTTTATAAAATAAAGTGATGACAACAAAAATGTTCAAAGCGAGAAATGTTTGTATTTTTAGGCAAAAAGAAAACTTTTTCGAGAAAGTTGTTGATAATTAGTGGCATTAAATTTTTTATTTAAAACAATTTTCTGTACGACCTTTTGTTTAGTCAGGAGGAAGGTAATTCCTGTAATGAATACATTTTGTGCTTGTTTGACATTGATTTGGTGCGATCCTGGCTGTTCCGTAGATCCAATGACACCATAATACTATCTTGTTTTAATCATACTGTATTATTTAAAGTTTAGTTATGTTAAAGTTAGTTTTAGGTTTTGCATTCTTTTAACATTGTATTGTTAGTCGCCAGGTTGGTGAAAGTTAGTTAATATACATACGAAATTTGTGTGGGATAAGTAAATAGGATGATGTAACGGGAAGGGTATCTCAGGAAATACTTCCTACCTTCCTGCTCTCTTTATTTGTCGATTCCAAGAACGCATTCTCCTCATAATTTTTAACACATGCGCAAAAGATTTGTCAACCCTTGGTTCTCATATTTCCAGTATAAAAAACTAACAAAAAACTAAAATAAACTAACCCGAATTCGTAAAATGTTTCCGAATATTTTAATTTATTGTATTGCATAGAATCCGATCCTGTATTATAGCACGATAAGGTTTTTTTGTGACACTTGTATATATTTATAAATAAAACAACTAATTTTTACACGTCCTGTTCACTAAGAAAAATGTGTTTATCACTTTTATTTACCGTTACATTACAGAGACAAAATAGGGTGTACAGTGAAGAACAGAGATCTATTTTTTTTTTATTGAGGTTGTACTGGACACAAGAAACACAGCGTGGGGACCGGGCCTTACTTCCCCTCTCGAGGTGCATTGCCGGCGTGAGGAATCTGTACTACCAAGTAGGTTTGGCCATTTGTGTAAATCGTATACGATATAATTTATTAGAAACCATTAAGAATTACTTTATTAATAGTATATGAACAACATATTGCAATATTTAGATTTAAACAAATAACATAATTACATAATAATATATCGATCCAAACGAAGAATGTCTACAGTTATTCGTTTATTTAGGTTAACTATACACAATTTACTTGAAAATTATGTTATAGCTTTTTAAAGTAAAAAACTATTAATTGTAACCAAATAAATCACTGATTATAACATCTTGCCATTCCAGTTTACAAAATATCTAGTAATATCATTTTCATGAAATCCCAAAACCTCATCAAATCAATGAAGCGAAATACCACTGACTGACCGACTCATCACAGTATTTCAAAAACCATATCACCTAGGAACGTAAATTTGGTACAAATATTGCTCATAGGCGTTACAGAAAAATAGGCGTTAGAGGAGCACTTTGAAAAGATTTTAAAATATTTGGCCTTTTAGGGTTGAAACTACCCCTAAAACCATAAATATTGTTTGTTATATATCTCAAAAGCCCTAAAGCCTAGGAATGTGAAATTTGGTACAAATATTGCTCATACGCGTTACAGAAAAATAAGAAAGGATTTCGAAATGTTTGGTCTTTAAGGGTTAAAACCACCCCTAAAAAACCGTAAATATTGTTTGTTATATATCTCAAAAGACCTGCCTTCTAGGAACGTGAAATTTGGTACACTTCTTTGCTCATATATATGAGCTAGAGACGCATTAAGGAAGGATTTTTTAAATATTTGGTCGTTAGGGTTGAAACACCCCTAAAACCATAAATATTGTTAGTTATATATCTCAAAAACCCTACCGCCTAGTAACGTGAAATTTGGTACACATATTGCTCATAGACCCTAGAGACGCACTAAGAAACCATTTGCCCTTTAAGTGTTGAAACAACCCCTAAAACTATAAATATTGCTTTTTATACTTTCCTTAAAGTTAGAAATTTGAAATTTTGTACATTTATTTCTTACAAGATACATATAAAAAATAACAAGTTTTAAATTGTATCACGTTCTGTTAAGGGGAGAAAATGTAGCAACAACCTCTACAACTATTAATATTAATTGAATACCGCCTAGGAACATGAAATTTTGTACACATTTTCCTCATAGGAGCACTAAAAAGGGATTTTTAAATATTTGGCATTTTAGAGTTGAAAGAAACCCTAAAAAAAAAAAAATATTAATTGATATCCTTTCCTAAAAGCAAGAGAGTTGAAATTTGGCACTCATTAATTTTAAGAAAATATTTAAAGACTGATCATCAAAGGCTGATCAAAACTATCCCGATCTATGGATTCGCATGTTAAAGACATATCTGGGCGATCTGCAACGTCCAGCTAAGTCTGTGATTTACCAGTGTTTTAATTTAGCGGATAATCAAAAAGAGACGGTCTACACTCTGAATAAAATTATTTGTTTTTTTAATTTTGATTTAATTTATTCAGTCCACATAACGTGACGAAGACGATTGACGTGCCACCAGTGAAATATAAATACCAAACTAATTCAAAATACATGAACTAATTCACTTTCATGAAATAAAAGATTAAAGAAAATGAAAAATTACAATTATATAACTTAGTGATTCAAAAAAATGTTTCCAAATTTGAAGCAATTATTTTTTTATTTCTAACTTTTAGGTTAGGTTTTTAAAACGTATACCAAGCCTTGCTGGTTATTGTCTAGAACAATCCGATATGATACTACTGACATCTTGTTTAAATGGATATACATCTAATAACATCCAATTAAGAATATGACGATATGCATTATTAACTTCAGAGAATGTTTAGTTAAAGTATTTATTTGCTTTAGGTTAAGGAGTTTAGTTTAAATATAAAATTAAAAAGGATTACCTAAAACTATAAGTTTTTACAAAAAACATCGCAGTACTTTAGAGTTTACTGATAAACCTCTAAAATCTAAAACCTATTATAAATAAAAATCAAACATGGCGAGCGTTGCGCATTGGGGAAATTTCAGATTTATTAATTCAGTTTGTGCCTAGTCTAGTTTCTATTTAACTCTCTTCAGTAGGATACAGTAAATTTTAGAAAATTATAAGTTGGTTTACTTTGCAGTTGTATTAGATTATAATTGAATATTTCTTCTATTGAAACTGAACTAATTCTATTAAGGATTGAAGCCATGTGATATAATACACTTATTAAATTGTATATTGAACACATATTGATGAATATGTTACATATATATATGGAACAGTTTTGAAAATATACTGATATTAGTTCATATAGTTTGCTACGTGTAGATTGTAGGTTTCTTGAAGTTTACTCAAGTTGTTTATGTTTAGGCCTAATATTCTTTATTATCCATCTAATATTATATTAGTTTCTTTACAAAGAAAATTAGCTCAAAATTGCCTTATACTTATAATATGACTATAATTTTCTTTTATCTTGTTTCCTTTTGAATTTTTTGGATTCTTTTATGTGATCGTTTAATGTGGACTGCACTGACTTGACTGTTAATACTATAAATATGTGTAGAAGGAATAATGTCACTATCAATAAAGAAAAGACATAACTGGCCATAAGAATTAATTTCAGGTTGGTGATTGTTCGGCAACTTTTTAAATCTAATTATGTATACCTTAATTTATCATTTTTAAGGTATAACACTAAGGATAATGTTGTGATATTAAGTGAGATGATAAACGCATAGTGACTATTTTATACACGTATAAAAATGCAATTTATAATATTGTATTAAGTTAGTGTGCTGATTAAATTATGTATTATGCTATTTATAATTTATTGTTTTTTTATACACGGACTACTTAAAATTACCAGTTAAAACTACTTTAATACATTCTGACTGGTTGAGCAAGTCTAGTTTTGTAAGAAAATTATTGAAATACTGTTTAAACATACAATGTCACACTCACTGCACGGAAAAGCCTTATACTCTAAAGTATTATACAAATTGTATTACAAATTTTAAAGTTCAATACGGCAGATGAGGGTAACAACCAATTCTGACAGAATTACAGAAAACTTCCCTGTTTCCTTTATATATTATAAAGCAAGTGTTCACTTTATTGATGGCAGGAAATAAAAATTAACAAACTAAAACAAGTATTACAGAACAAACAACAAAACCAAAATTTGAATAGCGAATTAATATAGGCAAGTTTCAGCCTATTTTGTTGAGATCATACTACAGAGTTGCCAGATTTTTCTGAAAGTAAGAAGTAATACCAAAATATTTATGTTTATAAATTAAAAACATAGCATCAGTAAAAAACTTGTTTTATGAAAGTAAAACGTGTTACCATCTTATTAAATATGTTTATTGCATGTAATTCTGTTACGTTTTACAAAATCCAAAAAGAGTTATATATAATTGGAATTATATCGTTTTGTATTATTTACATAATATAAATAACGTATATTATATATTTATTTACAAGCGACAAATACATTTAATTCTTATAAGAATCGCATAATGAACAATTTGGTAAAGTTGTCGAGATTCGATTTTTCATACCTTTTATTACGTTCAATGTCGTTTTCTAAGTTTCACTAATGATTGAATTATTTAACTTTTGATAAGATAATACAAAATTACTAAAATAAAATATTTTTTTCGTTTATTTTGTTAGCATATTTTAGTATTGACCTTTTTGTCAGGGAAATGTTTATTTCTATAATTTAGAGTAAACCGAGCAAATACGTTAAACCGAACATTTTTTTAGTTTTCTTTTTCTTGTAATTTCTGTAATTTATTTCTTAAACAATCCGTTATATATTAGTGTCAGTTTAACGTCTTATTTCAGAATATAATACAAATTTCGCTTTACCTCTATCCACCCTCAATGCGTTAATACTTGTTAGTGCATAATTAGCATACATACATTCCTATTAACCACAACTTTCACAAGCAATATTACTAAGTTAGGTTTACATTATATATGTAAAAGAAATAAGCAAACACCAAATACTATCATTACCAAATTGTATTGATTAGAAGTAATGTTTGTGCAATACTTTTAAATACTTCAACAATAAAGAAGGCGATTAGAAATTGCAATCAAGGCTTTTGTCAAAATAGTATCGGATGGTGATCCACCTACTGACGAAATCCAAGAAAATAAAGCAAATTTTCTTAATGTGTCCCCCACTAAAGTAACCGAACGTAAAGAATTGTAACTGAGGTGCAGCATATTCAAAGAACGTTAGAAGCTGCATAAATTAGACGTAATTTATAGAGCAATTTCTAGTTGTATTTAGCGAATATTTGATAGTGCAATAAAATAAAACACCCACTTATTCTACAATCCACTAAAAAAAAAAACATCAAAGTGGCGGTGACTATTGAAACTCTGCCGGAATAGAAATGGTGGAATGGTTAATCAAAGAGACAGTGGCTTATCTGTAGTACTATATACGATGGATGTGAATTATACATTACAAATGTCTTTTGTTTAAATTTTTTCCCTATAACTTTTGGCCAAATGTTCTTAAGTATGAGTCTAAACGATAAAAATTAAAACTCAAGATTATATTAAGCTAATATGTTGTTTCTTTACAAATTTTTTTGTGTAAGCTACAAACCACATTTTCTATTTTATTTTATGTTTACTTAATACGTGATAAAGCACACTTTTTGACAAGAATACCGCACTTATGTATTTCTGTTGGCAAGCAGAATACATAAATTTCAATTTGAGTAACGCATTTGTTGCAATACACCTTTTCCTTTCCAAATAATTATTGTACAAAGAATTAAAAAGGTTTAATATAGGTACAATGTATATTACATTTTTGAAACATTATCTAACAAATATTTGTTTAGATTTGTTTACAAAAAATCAACAAAAGTTATTTCAGTATTTGCTGTCAAAAAAACAAAATTTAAACATTAATGTAAAAGTAGTTTTAGTTTAAGCAAGACGTATCACACTTTCCTACTGTACAGCAAATTGAATGAGGCTTTTATGCCTGGGATCAAAGTTTACAACATTTATTATGAAGTTTGTGCTTTAACTGGTATATTAAATGTACAGCTTTATTTATACGTAATTAAAACGCGTTTTACAATGAGGTATATTACCAAAAGAGATTATTATATTCATGCTCTAATAGCATGTGGAAATAGAACAAGGTGCATTCTGTAAAGCTTTTATAAACTCATTATAAGCTATTATGACTTTAAAAATTTTAATGAAAATTATTTGTCTTACGGTTATTTTTTTCGTTTAATTTACGTTTATTCACTTTATTTAATAATAAACAAACGGGTCTTAATTATTTTTGGTTTAAAGTTTTTTTTTTAATTCAAGCTACATGTTATATTAATTAAAACTGTGGTTTATTATTTTATCTTCATTTATTAGTGGGAAATTAAAACATAATTAAAAATTTACTACGAACTCATCACTATAAGAATGCTTCATTCCTTTTAAATGAAATCTTACTTCTGAATAGATTAAAACATCAGTGATTTTTCATACCTTTCTACATAGTCTTATAAGTAGGCCTACTATGATGGAATAAGTACAATATAAAATAAAAGTATTTTAATAGAACAACTATTTTTCTCTTTAAAAGACAATATTTTAGTAAAAAATCGGCAACTAAAATATTAAAAACTCTATACAAGTTTTTATTTGACCATTTAAAAACAGACGTTTTACAATTTTCAGTCTGAAAATTTGACAATTTAAATACAGATGTTGTAAGAATTGAAATCCATAGTTTGCTAAAAATTCAGTTTGAGAATTTAAATAAACACGTTGTAAAATTTTTAGTTTGAGAATTTAAATATAGACATTATAAAAGTTTCATTCTAAAAATTAAAAATACAGACGTTTTACAAGCTTCAGTCTGAAAATGTAAGTATAGACATTGTACATTTTTTAATTTGAATGTTTAAATAAAGACGTTTTACAAGTTTTAGTCTGAAAATTTAAATATAAACGTTGTAAAAGTTTTAATTTTAACATTTAAATACAGACGTTGTGCCAGTTTCAGTCTGAAAATTTAAATATAGATGTTGTAAAATGTTTTATTTTACCATTTAAATACAGACGTTTTACAAGTTTCAGTCTAAAAATTTCAATATAGACGGTGTAAAAGTTTTAATTTTACCATTTAAATACAGACGTTTTACAAGTTTCCGTCTAAAAATTTCCATATAGACGTTGTAAAAGTTTTAATTTTACCATTTAAATACAGACGTTTTACAAGTTTCAGTCTGAAAATTTAAATATAGACGTTGTAAAAGTTTTAATTAGACCTTTCAAATACTGATGTGTACACAAGTTTCAGTATGAAAATTTAAATATAGACATTGTAAAAGTTTTAATTTGACCATTTACATACAGACTTTGTACAAGTTTCAGTTTACAAATTTAAATATAGACGTTTTTTAAGTTTTAGTTTGACCTTTTAAATAATAATTGAAGAATTAAGAATTGACCGTTGTAAGAATTGAAATCCATACTTTGTTAAAGATTCAGTTTGAAAATTTAAATACACAGGTTGTAAAAGTTTCAGTTTGAGAATTTAAATAAAGACGTTGTACAAGTTTCAGTCTTAGAACTAAAATACAGACGTTGTACAAGTTTCAGTTTGAGAAGTTTAATGTATATGCTGTAGGTATAAAATTTAAATTCAACACAGTTTTAAAAAAAATATTGAAATGCGTGTTAAAATACCATATGATGAATTTGGTGAAGCACCATAATAAAGCATTTTGAAATAAAATTTATATATTAATTACAAAATATTAGTTTCTCACACAATAGACTTATTGGTCAAAGTATATTTATTTTCTAGACTTTTCTGACATTTAGAGGCATTTATTGAAAAATAGGAAGATACAAACATCTATATTTTGAGGATTCATATCCTCTATAGAAAAATAAAAACAAACAATTAATGTTGTGTTTAGATATGGACAGGTATGCTAACACAACTATTTCAAGATTTTAATTAAATTGTACTTTTAGTTCATAATTAAAAGTTCTAGAAACACATAAATTTACCAATTGAAATAGGAATTGATGAATGCTTCAACATGAAGATTCTTAAAGTAAATACGATAAATGGTCTTTGCATTCGTATACGTGTGTTGTGGCTTCAAAGTATACATTCATGTAAGTGCAAAGGCTTGTTTCGATTCCAAGTCATTTGACATTCCCTTTGTTTGGGAGCACTTTTCACATTTGGAATTACAGTAGCTATCTTCCACCTTGCCAACTGTTTATTAATTCTATTTTTTATGTGTATTTACTTTATTCAAATGGTATGGACTTGTACTATAACATATGTGTATGCGTGTCACAACAAAAGGTACTTGTACCAAATTAAAGTGTTTATCCAACCCTTATCACTGAAAATAAAATATCAAACATTGTTATGAAGAAAAATCATAATTAATAATCTTATGCATGTGTTAGGATAGATATGAAAATTGAATACTCCATTCAACATTGAAAATGTTCAGATTTTGTACAATACTCCAAAGACGAAGAAAAACTAATGCATATTGAACAACTCAATATACAGTATAATCAATGGTTAAACAAACAATTTAGTTTAACCACAGTTATTGTGCTTCATTATGGCAAATAATATATTTGCATAGTTTAAATTTTAGTTTCTATATATTATATAATAATTTGATATTCATTTTTGGTGCCAAGTCACAAATAAACATAATATATTAATTACCCTAATTAACTTCGAAGCTAGTCAAGAACAACTCACTTGAAGTCAGAAGACGGACCAACAAGGTAATTAATATATTACATACAATAATAAATATTAATTTGCTTAAAATTTACAATAAAAGTCATAGAATAACGAAGTGATTGAGGAAATAGAGAAACAATAAGATGAAAAAAAAACAATAAAGTAATGCAACAAACATGAACACATCCCTTCTCTAGAGTTCTCTCATTTAATTTTATTGTTTAGCTTTTCAGCAGTAGATTATTTACTTTGTAATGATTTTATTACAGATTGTAAATTTTATAGATTTAATTCATTATTTTGCATGACCAATTAAAAAAAACATAAAACTATTGATTAAACTATTAAGTATTGAAATATTTTTTTGTTTTAAAACAATAACTTTGTTCAATCGTGTATTAATTTTTAACTACTCCATATGTGTTTTAATCATTGTGATATTGCACAATTTTCTAATTAAATTATGAGAAGAAAAAATTGTGAAAAAATATATTAAAAATATAAATGCATAATTTCAAAACATTTATATTTTTATAATTTGAATACCACTATCATAATAGTTATAACTACTTTTTAAACAGATTACCTTTTATAATTATTTTACGTTTAGGATCAAAACTTTTATTTACCCAAAGTCGGCAAAACATGAAAAGCATTTGTTTATATTTCAGGTAAATTACACAATGGTAGGACACACATTATTACACAAGGAATTGTAACAAGGAAGTTTATTGAAATATCTAGTTTTTCTTGTTGGATTTATATATATTATAATTAAAATTTGAAGTAAAGAAAAATAAGAGGCCGCTATAATTCCTTCAAACCGAGTCTTCCTGTCGTATTATTTGTATTTTAATTTCCCTTGATCATTAGATCCATTTCAAAGGAAATTATTCTATATCTTTAAAACAACTATGCTGTTGACTACCAATAGCATTATATTGTTCTATAAAATAATGTAAGGCTTTATTCTTTACATTGAGAATTACATCTTTGAAAGTAAGTACTATTGTATAATATCAATGTTTCACTTTAAAGTTTATAGAGAAAAAAACTCACATAAACGTATGTTTTAAATTATTATTTTTATAACAATGTTTAACAAATTAAAACAATAATTAGAAATAAAATAAATCAGCAAATAAACTTAAACCAAAATAAAATGTTTATGAAAGCAAATTAATAGAAAAATCAAAAACATTATAACAAAGGTGCTACATAAAAAACCCAAAAAGTTAATAAACTAATGAAGTAATACAACCTCATTAAGCCTTTGGGTTTTGATACAGATTGGAATTATAAAATTCTGTAAATAAACTTAAGGCTTTTGTTTGTGACGAGATAGTTTAAGAGAGTAAACTTAAAAGTAAATAAATAATAGCATACTTACAGATTAGTAATCTAAAATTAAATTTACAGTTAAGTATTATATTATGTTTACTAAAACTTAAGTGTGTACTATATATTCCACGTGACTATAACAATACACAAACGTGTAATACATGTGTAGGTAAATTTAGGTAAACATAAAATTGGTATATTATACTTTGCAATGTATAAATCCACCTATTTGTCGGTATTAATATATTTCAAGGAATAATATCATAATTACCGTTGAAAATAGATTTATTTAAACTAAATGGATTTTAAATGGAAATCATTTACTAATCAAATTACATATAATATTATATTTGCATGTTAATTATTCTGTTGTTAAGTATACACTATGATTAACTAAGTAAATAACTTTAATTACATTTCAAATTAACAGAGAGGGTATATCATGAAATTTATTTTCAACGTAATGATCGTTTTAGATTATGTTGGCGTTAGATAACAGCAGTAAATGATCGTAACTCTTGATAAAATTATAATTATAAAAAAAATTCTAATAATGATGTTTTGAACAGTGAAATTTAGTATTTAGTAATTTTAGACACGTAGTCCTAAAATTAATAGAGTTTATTGATTAATTGTTTCAAGAAAGTAAATATTTAAATTGTTTGCAATAAATCTAATTAGTCATACATCAATTTGTTACAGCTAATGACTAAACTCATTATAATGTTTGTATGAATAAAGGTACCTCTGATTTACAAAAAATAAAGATATTTTATGTGTTACTAAAACGGAAAACGACTTCCGAAATTATATCTTATTCCATAGTTTCAATGAAATTACGAAATTGTGAATACATAGACGTATATATGCAATTATTTATTCAATAATAATTACTTTGAAATTATTTTTATCATTGTTGGAAAAATAATGGTTAATTTTTACTAAGTAGATCTATATATATATGAATAAATTATACATAAATAATCTGGTATTTTTGAAAATCACTTCTAACCCTTTCTTTTAAATTATAATAAAAATATATTTATAAAAATTACTGATTGTATCCTATAATAGTTTGGGCTAAATTGATGATACTTTAAAGTATTTTAATGTAATATTCTAATAAAACTGAATAAAGCTAACTTTAAAACATTTTTATTGCAGAACATTAATATTTCAGGCCAATAAACGGTTATTGTTTTTTTATAGATTGTTCGTTATTTAAGTACTTTTCAATACAACACTAGATTGGTAGAAACCTAAACTCTAGATTAACTTAAGATGTTGGATGTACACATTTCATTTACACTTCAAATAAATGTAAGTAATGCTTAAGAAAAACTATATTTAATACTATTTGGGAAATTATTTTGAAGGGGAAATGAGGTAATTACGGCATTCTGAAAAAACATTTACGAAATACAAAAGTTGAATTTCTATGAACCTCCAATAGTTTAGACATATACAAAAGTATTTTGCTTATTAAAACCCCTATTTATTTGTCTTTTTAATATTATTATGCATTATTTTGTAAATGTAAAATACATCTGCAAAATATCAAACATAAGTTTCGTGTAGTACTGAAATGCCACAAAACTTACAGTCATTCGGATATTTTGTTTTTAGCACATTATTTATTAATTGGTCTTCTTTGTTTAATATTGCTATCGTTGCGTATTGCTTCTTATGAATTACCTAACAAATACTTTTTATTCTGTAACTAAGAATTTGTTTTAAATTCTAACTGAAAACTTTGAACAATAAATTGAATTAGTGAAGTAACATTACTTAGTTGCAAAATAGTAGGAACAAAAAAACCGCACAGTTTTCATTGATGGTGGTTTCAAGAAATTAACCGGTTTAAAAAAATAAGTATACAGATTTCTACGGATTAGCTTTAAATCTGATAATAGGAATAAGGAAAAAACATGAAATAATATAAAACCTTGTAAGTAGATACACTGAATAACAAAATTATAAATTTGTATAAATTTTCTAGAGAAGTACAGTTCGAGTAATTCTTAACATTTTAATTTCTGTATTTTGTTTATACTTTATTTTGTATGTTGAACATGAATACAAGTACATGGTCAGTAGTTTAAAATATTATATTACTTCAAAACTTTACTAAATTAAACTATATAAAATAAGATTTTATTTTAAATTTAATCCGAGTACACTACAAAAATATGATTAAAGTATACGTAAAATGTATACGTCATTTAGTCCTTTCCACAGGTAACATTCGATGATAACCACCTTGCTTTTCGCCTTTAAAAAAAAATCCACAGGTAACGATTACTTCATTTCCACTTGATTTTTGGAAACTAATGCCATTTAAATAGTAAAAAAAAAACACTATTCATAATCAAAACACATAAAACTCCATGAAGATGTCCTTGATAATATTTCAAATACTCACGATTACAAATACATAAAGTTTAATAATGAACCATTTTTTAACATTAAAACCATATTTTTGCTAGCGGGGGTGTTTCAAATTATTATAATTTTAAAATATTCCATTTCTCTGGTTCTTGAAACAAACTAGTAAAGGATATAAAAATATATATTATTTAAAGATAAATATGTGTATTCCAACTGTAAAAGCAAATATAAGTGAAGGTAACAGTTTCTTTAAACAGTTAAATATATTAAAGACAAATTACATAGTTGAAGGACATGATTTTATAAACATAATAGATTACTTGATACACAACATTACCAACATTATACCTTATCAGTTATCTCCATCCTAATTCGATTCTCGAGACTCTCTAGGGTTTTGCCAATTATTTGCTTTGGAACATCGCAAACGAGAAACTTTAACTCAAATCATTAATTGCTGGTGTGAAACGTACTACAACGAGGTTGGATGCAGCAACCCTCGGGAGTTAATGCGGTAGTGTTGCATTATGTTCTGGAGCGTTTAAAATGAAACATTCAATTACCCGAAATTTTTATTCGGTTAAGCGTTTATATAATATTTAAACATATTATATAACACTTCTTTTATACAAATCTTATGAGTTAAAATTTATCTACCCGCTTCCGTACCGTGTTAAATGTATTTATTCTTTAAATACCTATCTTTCGTAATGTATTTGTAGTTATTAATATATATTATATTTCTTTAAATTGTGTATAGACGAGTCATATACCGTACAGTACCAGTTTTATTTATCCACCTTTACCACATATAGTGCATTTTTACATTTGCAAAGGCTTAGAAATCTTTTATACATTTTAGTTACAAATAAAATACTTAAGGTTGGCCGCAGTCCAAGAAACGTTAAGCTCCAAGCTACAGTATCAATTTAACGAATCCTGATGTGCCCTACTTTCTATTCTCGTATCGCCTTTTTATATTAAATTATGGTAGTATTTGCTTGCACTAATATTTGATATGTTTTAGTGTGTTGTTGTAACAGAACACGTAAATTGTTTTAAGAGTTATTTTTAAAATAGTTTTTTTTATATTGAAAATTATTATATGTTCACGACTATTTATGATTGTTAGTTATCAATGAACATGCGTATGAAAATATTATCAACACTGTTAATTTTGTGCACTTGTTTTATACTCATTTTTACAGTACTTGCTATATACAGTAGACTTGTAAGTAAATTATTTAGTAGAAACCTTTAAATGAGTGATGATACACAAGATACTGAGTTCAAGGACAGTTCGAGTAAAAGAGAATGATTACTGCATGTAAGTCTTTCACCATTATTCATTTTGAAATATGTCATCATACATTCAAGAGGTGTCGTTTGCTTTTAGCTCATAATACAGAAGATTCAGGGAGTTGTTTCTGGTAATGAAGTTTCAGTTTTATCACTTTCGTATTACTTTAATTGTAAGGGTTTTTCGTACCCCAGTCGGTTTTTCGTCGTGTCCGGATCGCTAAGTCGGTGACGTGGGGTTTTATTCCAGGGTCAGTCGGTCGGCACATTGTCCATATAAAACCATGGCAGTGTCAGGTGTAGAAATCTTATCACCGCACGCCAGAGGAGTGACATCCCAAAATCCATTTAGTTGCAAACGTTCGATAATCCTGAAGTGATTTAACGTAAATGTTTGTTCCTTTTTTTTTCGTAGACTTTAACAAAGTCCCTGTTCGGGCGCCATAAATATGTAAGGGTTTTTCGTACCCCTGTCGGTTTTTCGTCGTGTCCGGATCGCTAAGTCGGTGACGTGGGGTTTTATTCCAGGGTCAGTCGGTCGTCTCTTATTACGTAAGTCAGCGACTCAGGTTTTAGCGTTCTAATGGTCAACGCCGAGGCGTACCAGTTATAGAACCTTCATCATCATTGTCGCAAGGGGATATTGTACTTAAACGGGCTATCTCCTAACACGAGAAAACGTAATGATACTACTGTCTTTACCTTACCACTCGAACTAGAGGAAATGTCGTATACTACAGCTTATAACAGATGACTTAATAAAACTTATGTCTACGTACCTGGTCTTTACTATCGCTGTACGACGTGTGGTTTGAAATAGAAAGTGTATTCCACTTATAGGACCCAGTATATGCTACTAGTATGATAGGTAGACGGGTACAACAGGTTATATAAATCGGG
>JAGFPH010000540.1:437921-453646 GCA_018207615.1 Philaenus spumarius
AAAGTTTCCCAAAATATAAAGCATGCATGCAAATTATAATACAATATTAGAATACAAATTAAATTTTTTAGTTTTTTCTTTCATAGTATAACAATCATTTATCTAAAACAAATAAACACTTGTTTTTAACGGTGTCACTTAAATAAATACTTCATTTTTATTCAAACAAGAATGTCTTCCAATTTCCCGTAGAGATAAAAGCCTGCCAAAAGCACATCCTGCTTTATTCAAATTAGTGTCATTTATGCGACTACTGAATATCGACCTGCTTCCTCTCAGCTTCTTATCTACATTCGTTCATACCATTTCTTTAAAGTAGTAAAGATTTTAAACTCTCTTATTTATACACTTTCCTTTTTTTAAAGTGTTGACACCAAAAGTGTTTCACGTCAAATAAGTAAGACAAGTTGCACGAGCTAAATAAGTAAGAAAATGTGCACAACATTTCAAAGCTTGTGCATTACAAAGTATTTTATTGTTACTATTAAAATATAATCTAACTAGGTGTTAACAAAATTAATAATTAATTGTATAAATTACTTTGCACTATTGATATATAGTGTTGTTTACTTCATTCTAAATAAACTGATTTAATGTTACAACTAAAATTTGTTTAAACCAATGTGTATTCACAGATTGCAAATAGGTTAAAATAAAACATTACAAATTTAATAGAGTTTTTTACTTACCTAACATCTCCTTTTTGCAATGTCACCTCCTCGAAAACAACCCGGATCCTCTCTTTTGCTCTAAATCAACACGACAATAAATTCGTTGTATAAACAATACAGACATACCTTAATACATACTGGAAATATGTAACTTTATAAGGCCGTGTACCACAGTATGGACTATTATTGAATATAGTATTTAATATAATATATTGGCCGAAATCTAGCTTTATGGTGAAATGCTATAACAACTTTTCATAATATATATTACAATAATATTATCGAAAATAAATGAGTATAATAAATAATAACCTTTTAAAGAAAATAACGCCTTTAAATTTCAGTATTTTGTTTACGTTAGGTCGGTAATATTGATAATATCAACTTAAAATACAAAGGTCTACAAAACAATTTATATTTTGAATCTAAATGTTTAAATGAGTTTTAAGTTGAACAACGTAAAATAAAAATGTTTTCTGAATGCATAAAATTTAAAAATGACACTCTTTAAGAAGTTTTTAGAATGTTATATTCACTATTCCACCTCTTACAAAAAACAAGCAAAATTAATAAGAAATCGACATATAAAATTTACAAAGATTTTTTGGTAATATTTAAAGTCTCAATTAATGCGACAGTAAAACTCATAAATTAAACTAAAAATATATTTGAATGTATCCAACAAAATTTTAACTTTTTCAACACACATTTAATTTGATAAACAGTTTGTTTGGGCCTACAAATTTTCAAGACGATAGGTAAATGCATGATATATTACATTTTCTATATTCATGAACATTTTCAGTAATACTTTCGAGAATACAAGTTTGCAAATATAAATAATGTTTTTAACTTGTCTTAAAAGTAAAATCAAACTTTGATATTTTTCCGAGAAGATGTATTTTTGGTAAGGTCGATAAAACGCTTTGCATCGCTAAATATTTCATTACCCAGAGTCGCAATGCAGTATGGGAGGAGAGTTTCGTTGGATTTGAAGCGGGGGTTCCCTTGGGGCCTAGATTAGTGTAGCCTCTAAATACAGCTGGCCGCAAAGGACCTATTGCACCAATATTGATTTATGTGAGCCTAGTTCACTATAGTGTTATATAGTTAGGTTTTACAAATGAACAGTGTACATATGGAATAATTTAAATATTATTTTGTGTTTATAACATATAACTATGAGTTGCATGTAATTATTTTTAATAGTTATTTTAATCTTTTAAAAATCTAAACTTACATATTTTTAGATCTAAAATATCATCAACTATGAATATTTTTAACATGTGTTTAGCTTGACGAGCGAAGTCAAGATTGATTTCAATTTTACTAATAATTATTTCTGTCTAGAGCCATTACGCTTTATATGTATGCATTTTATAAAACATAAGATTTTAGCCTATCAAAGAAGTTATTACAAATTATTTTTATTTTATGCATTTATAATATATTTAGTATATAAATATATGTATTTTTTTATTATTTTGCGCTTTTTAAGAATTTGTATTTCAAGCATGTTTTAATAAACTTATAAACACCTGTGTGTTTATATACACCTATAAAAATTGAAATGTTTGCTTATAATATATTGTGTTATTTCAAATAATGAATATAACAACCAACAACTAAATATTGAAATTGTGTTTATAAGATTTCCTTTTGTTGAAATAGATTTTCTGTTCAATGAAGTAGAGATTTAAATCTGCTACAACAAAAATCTGGTAATTTTGATTGTGTTTAAGAGCTAAGTCTTTATCTATAGTTTGATTGCGTACGTCTTATTATGAAAGTGCATCCGACATCATTTATCACATTATAACTTACCTAGCACGAAACCTGTAGGCACACCTGATATTCTTCGGATAACTAGAAGGATATCTTGGAGAATAAAACCTCCCGTGGCTGAGAGAATGGTTGTTGCTGACGAATTGATGGTCACACATTGTCCCCGGCAATTTCTGACCGTCATTCTGGAACATTCCTGAACACAAACCAAAAGATTAGTTTTGTTTGCAATTTCGTATAAGAAAACCATTTTAGTGTTTAATTGTAAAATTATTTTATGCAACATCACAATTCCAATACTTTAAATATCTTAACCCCTTTAATAAATTTGCTTTTATGCTTTACAATGCAATTTGTACATTTTCTAGTAGGAATATGTCTATTTAACTTATTCACGTAAAAGTTCGAATATTATAATGATTATAAAATCACATAAAATAAAAAACTATTTGTTCTTTGGTAAACAAGTTTAAAATGCTTTTGTTTCTTTTAAACGTACATAGTAAATATTCTAGTATAGTATACAAACTATTCAATGGTTATAATACATACAATAATAAATAATTGTACATTATTAAGGATGCATTACTATAAATATAATTTGTATAATTATAATATAAAATGAAAAAAAAAACATAAATAACTAATATGGATAAATTAAAGTATAAAGATAAAAGTCAAAAGTTAAATTGTGCAATATTAGATCTTATATTTCACTAACAAAAATTAAATAGAACATTCATTTGATATAAGTTGTTCTAGTAGTTTTATTGAAATTAGAAGTTCACTATAAGGGACTTTTATGCAGGGATGTCGTTTGGACTTAGTTTTCTTATGTATTAATTCCAAGTTAAACTTGGGTGGGTTCAGTTCTACTATTTCAAAAATATTTACCAAATTAGTATTAGTGACAGTAACACTTAAAACTGTATATATGCAAAACACAGAATTAACAAAAAACATAATGAAAAGTACTTATGTTTGGTGGGGACTCCAATGGAATTAAATACCTCAATTACAAAGCATGACTGAAAGTGATATTTTAAAAATGATAAACGACTTATATTTGACCTAAGCGTATATTAAAATGTAAATTTAATTAGGGAGACAAAATATATTTAGCTAGTAAGTATTAACTAAAGTTCGAAATTAATATACATATTAGTATATTAATATTTGAATATATTAAACACAAAAAGAAACCCTTGGCATTGTCATTAAGTGCATCATTTGTTCACTTTCTATTCTTGGAATTACTAAACTATTGTTATGATTAAAAATTAATAGTTGATATAACCATGTGATTTCTCTAATTCTTTTGGATGTTTTCTGGAACTATCGAGACCAGTCATTTAAACTGCAAACCAGCTACTGAACAATAATAAATACATAGACTATTAAAACCAAACCATTAGGTACGTTATTCTCAGATTTTAAATGTTATGTTATCATCATATTCACGCAATCATTGTTCGCAAGTAGCATGGTAATTTAGAAAATAAAGTACTAAAAATTTGTTTACATATGAGTATTTTAAACATGGATATGACAAGTTGCAGTATCTGTAGTTACAGTTTAACATATTTTTTGTAACTGTATAATAACAAACAATAATCAATATTTAATACATGAAGAATAATTTATATAAAAGTTATTTAACGTACTTTAAACACTTTGACAGTTCGTATTATAAATCACTAAGTTTAAATTCATTTGAGCGAAATATAAGCTTAAAGTAATTGCTAGCCTAAACTCAGAATGTCACTATCCAGTCTAAATTAATATATTTGACTCTAGAAGTAGTTTAAGTTATAGTTTAGTACTATAAAGTACAAGTGTTTAAAGAGGGCGTTCTTATATATTTGGTTTGTGTGTAATTTAAACTATGTTTTTCAAATGAGTTTTAATAAATGAATATTGAATGTGTATGATTGACAATAATAAAAATATACATGACGAAGTAAAATTATCAATAATAACTAGATTAAATTATTAGTTTGCTTCAAGTAATCGAGTTTTTTGTTAACATAGTCAAACAAAATTATTGGCACAATGTTCAAATTATTAAGGATAAGAAAATAATTAAATTGGTAAGAACAAATATTTTATTTTACAACATATATATTAATTAATATTATTACAATACTGGTTTGAAGATATAACTTCATAGAAACGTACAAAATTTAACAAGTTTAATATTTGAATCAATTTGTGTTCTTTAATTTTAATTTTTTTAAACATTTAAAAATATTACATTTAAATCCTTTGTTTTCTTAGTTGCTTGTATCAACAGTTCAAGCCTCTACTTCACCGCAACTTGTTTTAAATGTTTTCTATTAAACATAGGTACCGATATTATTTTCACTTATATCAAACTCCCATCTTATAGTAAGGCTATTATAAAAACAGTAGAAAGGTGTACAATAATTTATTTACTGAATTTTAACAAACCCAATTCAAAATATAGATAAGTAATAGTCCTAAATATATCCTGTTTTAAATCTAATTTCTTAATAAATTTTCATATACAAATAAATATATTTTAATTTTTTATCGGTATTAGAAAACTCTTTTAAACTTTCACCAGTTTACGTTATAATCATTTCCTAATAACCTAAACAATATCCATACGATATAGTGAGAATATGTGCTATGTAGTTTTTAGTCTGATTAAGTGTTTAATGTTAACATCGGTTTCAGGTAAAACAGGTTTAATATTATAGTAGAGATGAAAAAAGCCTTAGACCAAGAGACATAATCAACATTAAAAATACAGGAGAATGAGTGTAACAAAAATAAAAAATACATTATGTACTCTCTTTAGTTCCCATTAAACAATTTGTTAATACATTTTTTTTTAAATTATTATTATTATTATAAACAGAGCTTAATCAAATAAACGTTACATATCTTAATTAATCTTTTAGGATCGACTAAAGACTTATTTCTCTAATAAAAACAAATTGGCATAGTTAGAATTTTCAATATGGACTCCCAACTTTTGTTCATTAGCTCTTGTTATAATATATAAAGTTTTGTTATTCTTTTTGCCGAGCCAAATCCCTGAGTTTGGTTCTATTGAGGCGGCGAACATCATGAATGTCAGTCACAGCTAAAGTATCATGGACTTGGAGACGTTGATTATACACTAAGACCTTCTTTATTTCACCTTTCACTGAGATCAAGTTTAGATCACGATGTAGATCACTGTTCCGGGTGTACCATGGAGCTTGAACTATATCTCTGAGGCCTTTATTTTGAAACATTTGTATTATATTAATATTTGTCACCTTCGTGCATCCCCAAATTTGAATGCCGTAGGACCATACAGGCTTTAGCACTTGCTTATATATATATATTAGGAGTTTGTTATGAACCGACAGTTCCGAGTTCTTCCTGTAAGCCAGAAAAGCTGCCTATAAGCCCGTAAAGCTGCCTATATTTTATATTCAGTTCTTCTTTATTTTTATTGGCAAGTTCCTTCCACTTCAGCTTGATATCGAGGGTCATGCCAAGGTACTTCGCAGTATTTGAATAGAATAATATTTTGTCATTGATTATAAGCGGCATTGAAACTTACTTTTTATTGGTAAAATGGACAAACTTAAGTTTTAGTAAAATTTTCTGCCAATCCTAACGTAACACTTTCACTTAAATTTGTCGACGCGTTTCATAGTTCCTCCATTATCTAGATCTATTTCAGTACTGGATTCATCCGTTATGGAATCGTCTAGATATAGTTAGCCACGCCCCTCCTCCTACTACCGGTACTGATTCTTATGTAACCTGTTATGTAATATGTTATGCAACACGTCATGTAACACGTTATGTAATATAAACCTACTCTTTTATTTTATTTTTTTAATATTTTCAACAATTTCAGATTTTGGAAAGTTATTTCTGATTGAGTGTTAGTTTTTTCATTTATAATATTTTTTCCGTTCATTTTTAGTTTGAAAATTTCCATGTTTCCATTATATTTAACCGTATTCCTTTGTTACTTTGGTGTAAGAGCTTTATTGATTCTTTCATTTCATATGGCAAATGACCCTCATTTAATAGATGTGTTGCGTAATTTGAATCTCTTTTTTTCATATTTATAAGATCTAATATGTTCCCTAAACCTTGTTTTTAGTTTTCGTCCTGTTTTGCCTATATATGCTGCCTTACATTTGCACTTTATTTTATATATACCATTTTTATCGTATGCTTCCCTTTCTTCTATAGGAACCTTTTATAGATTCTTTCTTTATAGATCGGATGAGTTTCTTCAGCTCATTACTAAGTTAGTTGGCCTTTGATTTATCTTCAGGGTATGTGGCTTGTTGTTATTTCCTGCGGGCTTTTTTTTCCAAGATCAACTCTCTCACTTCCATTGGATAACTTATTACTCTATTTTTATTCCCAATGCTATGGAGAAGTACTTTCCTCCACTGGCTGCTGTATGTGCGCAATAAACTGTTCATATTTAACATCAATTTGTGCCTTTGTATCAAATTTGCAAGTCCACAAACTGTTCCAGTTTACATCTGAAAATGTTCCAGTGTGTCTTATTATTGGTCAGATCAGGTAAATGTTGCTTCTATATGTTATATATTCTCCTAGAAAGAGAACCACTGGTGAATGATTGGACGGGAGGTCCTTATTACTTTTCATATTTATAAATTCACTATTGATACCTTTCACCACAAAAAAGTCTATCAGATCACGGACTTCAGTTGGCTCAGACGGCCAGTATGTCAGTGATCCCGTGGACTCGAAACGGCATTTAAGCTCTCTTCGTGCTTGATAAAGTTTCCTTCCTTTTGCAGTCACTAGTCTGGAACCACAGAACTTGTGCTTTCGATTAAAATTGCCAAAAATTATAAAGTAATCGCCAAGATTCTTAAAAAGATTCAGGTAGTCGTCTTTCCTCGGGAAATGCCTAGGTGGACAATAAATGGATCACACTTTAATATGTTTATACATGATACATACAGGCTGTACCCTCTTTAGTTGTTCCCTTCAAACAAGAAGTAAAACAATAATAAACAAATTGTGTACCCTCTTTAGTTGTTCCCATCAAATAAGATGTTCAAACATATTAAATATATTTTCTACCACCTTTAGTTGTTCTCTTCAAGCAAGATGTAAAACAATAATAAACAAATTGTGTACCCTTTTTTAGTTGTTCCCATCAAATAAGATGTTCAAACATATTAAATATATTTTCTACCACCTTTCTGTTGTTCTCTTCAAACAAGATGTAAAACAATAATAAACAAATTGTGTACCCTCTTTAGTTGTTCCCATCAAATAAGATGATGTTCAAACTTATTAAATATATTTTCTACCACCTTTAGTTGTTCCCTTCAAACAAGATGTAAAACAATAATAAACAAATTGTGTACCCTCTTTAGTTGTTCCCATCATATAAAATGTTCAAACATATTAAATATATTTTCTACTACCTTTAGTTTTTCCCCTCAAAAAAGATGTTCAAAAATAGTAAATACATTTTGTACCCTCGTTAGTTATACTTTTACTAAAAATAATACTTAATCTATATAATAAAAATGAATTGCTGTTCCTTTGTAAGCGCATCACTTGAGAACGACTGAACCAATTTGGCTATTTTTTTTTTAATGTTCTTAATCGTCCGAACTAGGTTTTTATATAGGCTAAAGAAACATTTGAAAAGTTTCCTGAAAAAGTTTCAAATTTGGAAAAACTAAACAGCCTGTTTTGTATGGACTCAAGACCATAGTGCACAAAAACAGCTGTTCGTATAAAACGCTTAGCCACACGTCATGTTTGTTTACATTCATTACTATAGAAACTTTAATAAGCATTTATAATCAGTTTATTATTGTTCAAAACAAATAGCTGTTTTAGGTTAGACTGAACTTAAAGCAAACAAAAACAAAAATCAACTAAAATACTAACTAATTAATTAAAATACTTACTATATTTCAATTCAATTCAAACTTTGGTTGTTACATAATATATATAAAACAGTTGTTTTGGATCAAAAACTGAACATGATTTTAGGTTTGGCCTACAATGAACCAAAACACGTTTATTTGCAACCAATTTAGAATCATTTTTTTACAGCCTTCACAACTGTCAGTTTTTTTTTAGATTAGGTAAATAAAGGCAAACAAAAGGTTTACTGTATTATCTATCAAGGTTTACAAACTATAAATCTAAATTTGTGTGGTACATTTTTAAGTGGCATAAAACCATTTTGCAATTCGATTACTTAAGTCAATGTAATGGAATGGAATAACTACCCTTTAAATTAAATCAAGCAATAGCGAAGCGTTGCTGAGTCCACTAGTACTATATAATAATTGCAGCCTATGTATACTATTTAATACAGTTAAGTCCTGTGATTATTGTACAGTAATATTTATAATTATTGCGACAAATTCATTTTAAAAATATGTTAAACTTAGTTTAAATTCTCCTAGCGGCCAGATTTAAATTACTTAAACAGATTAAACTAAACTAGTATTTCTGTGCTCAGTAGACTCACAAAAAAAACTTAAATCTGCACTTTATTGCAGATTTTTATGAAAAAAACTGTTTTGTCTAATGTGAGTGATTCTCAAAACATTTAACAGCATAATTTTAATTTAATATTATGACGATATAAAATTGGGAAAGATATAGGTATAATTTCCTCGTTTCAATCAAATAATGTACAAGATCTGTCAAACAATTCTATAGTTATTTTGCATCAATTTATTCTAATCCCAACGCAATTTGCTGAATACGAAAGCGGCTTTCACAAACCTGTTTCGCCTGTTAGTTCGTATTTTGATCTTGTAACATCGGCGACATTAGTAATATAATTGCAAATCTCTATGTCAAAAAACGACAAGATTCGATAATATTCGAGCTAAAGAGTGAAAGAAAACTCACAAATATTCACAGAAACTATTGTTATGCAATTAATTGACATATTTTTATTTTAACACAATGCATTTGAATAAACAACCGTAAATAAATAAACAATATTTCTATTAGTATTTCTACGTTCTACATTTATGTAGTAGGATATCGGACAGACATATGAGAACTAATTAATTGTTCTTGTGTGGCCAACTGTCTTTTTCAGAATGAATAATAAGTTAGGGAATACATAAACATTTAAAAAAACAGTTTATAAGTGTTATTGATCAGAAGACATCTTTATTAAATACATTTTAAATGCACTAGTTTCTTACATTGAACGCTCATTTTTGATAAAACAGAATTATTTTGTCAGGCTTTTGGTTAAACGTCGTTTAAATATCTATTTCCCATTTTGAGGTCTGTAAATACTCATGAATTCAAGTATGTACACAATTTTTTTGTATGCAATAAAAATAGCAAACATTTATAAAGGATTCAGAAAAACAAGAGTTATGTAGATCTGTATTTGAAAATCAATAAATTAATGAAAAAAAGGTTGAATAATTTTAAACCCAAGATTGTATGAACATCTCTATCTTTATCTTTGTCTTTCAGACCATACAAAATATTGAATACAAACATGTTTGAACGTCATTTTTAGATTATTGGGGAACAAACTTAAACATTAAGGCCTATAAAATAAAGATTTTTGTAATAATTAGTATTATTGTTTGACTTGATAAAACACTTCTTTTTAGGGTTATTGTTTTATCTCCTTATCCTAAAAAGGCTTTTAAAAAGATTAGTTTAATAATTCCAACTCCAATTTACCAATGACAAATGTTGGGTTTATTACGAAACAAACAATGGATTCCTAAAACAGTAGGTACTAGTAGTTCTGTAAATAGAAGGCCTCGCAAAAAAATCAAATCTGCTCTTTATTGCAGATGTTTATAAAAACGTTGTTTGGCTAATAATAATATTTCTTGATTCATATGGCATACTATTATTTTACTGTTAGGAATATACCAGACTGGGATAGATACAGGTATAATTTTCTAGTTTGAATCCACTAATGTACAAGATCATTCAAATTAATCATATCATTATTTTAGATCCTTTTAGATAACAACAAAAATTTGCTAACTGCGAATGAGTCTTTTCATAAACCTCTTTCGCCTCAGTTCACATTTACTTCTTTTATCATCGACGACATAAGTATTATAAATTGCAAATCTTAATTTCAATAAACTATAGTATTCGATAAGATTCGAGCTAGAGATATAAATGCAAATTTACAAATAATAATAAAAGTAATAGTAATAATATAAGTAATAGTATTACAAAGTATAGTATAGTATAAGTAATAGTAGTACACAGTATATTATAGTATAAGTAATAGTAGTACACAGTATAGTATAGTATAAGTAATAGTAGTACAAAGTGTTTTTACGACTTTACTGTATTAGCATATAACTAATTTGTATAAAAGTTTGTAAAATATTGTTTTGTTTTATTAAATACATTTCCTATATATTATATTAATTTATTGCTTATATTTAAATTTTTTTTTTAAATTACATTTTTAAATACCCACTAACTAAGTTTTATTTGGTATATTTGGTTCATTGTATTAGTTTTGAATTTGTTAGTTTCTTTTGATTAAGAACTTTTTACAGCTAACAAATTTATAATTAATTTTGAAATAATTGTGTGTGCTATATTACACTATGTACGCAGTTTTGTTTTATCGTATTATTTTACAAGTTTTTTAAAAAGATTTATATTTAGGGGCACAGAAATCTAAATTTAGATAATATAAGATTATGAATCATATTAATATTAAAACATTTGAAAAAAAGTGTATTATTCATTTATGGAATCGAAAAAAGAGCTTTAAACCACTCACACTAACATACTATTCTTCTACATTTAACACGTTGAATATTTTAGTAATATTCGTTGTGGCACATTTACAATGTGAATCATAGTATTGAAACTGTTGTGTTTTATAAACATATACATCGTTTTCCGCACTTCCAGGAATATTTATGCCAAATTTGAAAAAATTTACAACGAGTTTATCGTAATCGCGTAACAAATCCACAGACACACACGAAGACAGACAGGCAGACGATATAAGTACGGAAACAGGACCTTGCTTCACTCATTTATAATATAATATTACGTTTAGTTTTATGAATCAACAGCAATTAAACCTTGTTTGGATCCTCGTCGTTGAGATACTAATATTAACTAAGATTTAATGAAGTATTAAACTTTATTGTGTATTAAATTTACATATAATAAAATATACTCAATAACCCTTATGTAATATCTTATATATAAAATTCTGGTGTCACAATGTTCGTTCCCGTACTCCTCCGAAACGGCTTGACCGATTCTCATGAAATTTTGTGAGTATATTGAGTAGGTCTGAGAATCGGCTAACATTTATTTTTCATACCCCTTAGTGATAAGTGTTGTCCACCCTTAACATTTTTCTTTAATTTTTAGACATTTTTAAAATATCTATATTTTTTTTATTATGTCGCATTAAAAAATACATAAAACCCTAAAATTTTACCCTTTTATCACCAACCCCTAAGGGGGGGGGGGAAATTATAATAACTTAAAAATACAACCCTAAAATTTTCATAATCGTTCACAGCGCTCCATGCCTATTTCACGCATATACCACATTCTTACACACTTACAATAATTAAGCTATTTTTTTTCTACACTAGAAATTACTTGAAAATTATTTATATGGCAAAACAACGTTTGCCGGGTCAGCTAGTAATTATGTATAACCCTACATCTAAATCTATATAATCCAAAACCCACTCACTCACTCAATGACTGATCACAGTTTCTCAAAAACCATACCACCTAGGAACGTGAAATTTGGTACACATATTGCTCATAGGCCCTAGAGGCGCACTAACAAAGAATTTTAAAATATGTGGCCTTTAAGGGTTAAAACAACCCCTAAAACAATAATTATTGTTTGTTATATATCTCAAAAACTATACTGGGTAGGAACGTGAAATTTGGTAACATATTGCTCACAGACGCTAGAGGCGCCCTAAAAAAGGATTTAAAAATATGTAGCCTGTAATGTTTGAAACAACCCTTAAAACAATATATATTGTTTGTTATATATCTTAAAAACCTTACCTCCTGGGAACGTGAGCTTTGGTATACATATTTTTCATAGGGGCAAGAGGCGCATTAAGAAAGGATTTTAAAATATTTAGCTTTTAAGGGTTGAACCAACCCCTAAAACAATAAATATTGTTTCTCATACTTTCCTTAAAGAAAGAGAGCTGAAATGTTATACATTTATTTCTTACAAGATACATATAAAAAGTCAACCAGTTTTACATTCCGTTACGTGCTGCTAGGGGTGAAAATATATTAACAACCCTTAAAAAAATAAATATAAATTTTTATACTTTCCTTAAAGCTAGAGAGCTGATATTTTGTAAATGTATTTCGTACAAGATACATAGAAAAAATATAGCAGTTTTATATTTTGTCACGAACCTTTATTGGGTGGAAATGTTGTAACGACCCCTAAAACTATAAATATTAATTGAATGCTGCCTAGGAACGTAAAATTTGGTTTACATATTGTTCATATGCTCTAGAGGCACACAAAGAAAGGATTTTAAAATATTGGCCTTTAAGGGTTGAAACAACCCCTAAAACAAAAAAATATACATTTTATACTTTCCTTAAAGCTATAGAGCTTATATTTTGTACATCTATTTCTTAAACATATAAAAATAAACCGGTTTTACATTTTATCACGTTCTGCTCAGGGGTGGAAATGTAGAAACAACCCTTAAACCAATAAATATTAATTTTCATACTTTCCTTAAAGCTAGAAAACTGAAATTTTGTACATTTATTTCTTACAAGATAAATATGAAAAACAAACCATTTTAGTAACAACATCATAAAACTATTAATAATAATTGAATACCATGAAATTTGGTGCACGTATTTCTCACAGGCACTAGAGGTGCACTGAGAAATAATTTTAAAATATTTGCTCTTTAAGGGTTGAAAACCCCTTAAAACAATAAATATTGTTTGTTATACTTTCCTTAAAGCTATAAAGCTGAAATTTTTTACATTTACTTCTTGAAAAACTAATATAAAAAGTAAACCAGTTTTACATGTTACGTGCTGCTAAGGGGTGAAATGTGATAACAATCAATACATTAAATTGTGTATGCTTTTCTTAAGCTTTTCAAGCTGATATTTTGTACATTTATTTCTTACAAGATACATATCAAAATAATCCAGTTTTACATTTTGTCACGTTCTGCTAAGAGGTGGAAATGTAGTAGCAACCCCTAAAACAATAAATACTAATTGCTATACTTATAATTAAAGCTAGAGTGCTGAAATTTTGTACATTTATTTCTTGCAAGATACATAATATAAAAAATAATCCAGTTATACATTTTTTTACGAGTTGCTAAGGGGTCAAAATGTGATTGCAACCTAATAACAATAAATATTAATTAATATTCTTTCCTTAAAGCTAAATTTCTGAAATTTGGCCCTTACTATTTTTAAGAAAATATTTTTGAGGTAAGCTGATCAAAACTATCCGATCTTTGCATCTGGATGTTCCAGATGACATATCTGGGTGATCTGCAACATCCAGCTAAGACTGTGATTTACCAGTCTGTAAATTTAGCGGTTGAAAAAATAGACGGTCTTTACTCTGAATTTTATTTATTATTTTTATTTTTCTATATTTATTTTGCCCACATACAGTGACGAAGACGATTAACAGGCACCCAGTGATCAATAAATACTAAACTAATTGAAAATAAACGTAATAATTCACTTCGTGAAATAATAGATGAAAGAAAATGAGAGAAAAATAATATTACAATAATTATGTAACATAGTGATGGAAACAACAAATTTCCTGTAGCGAAGGATGGGTATTCTGCTAGCATAATATAACATACTCAATGTAGTAAAAATCTTCATCGTTGACAGCCATAACATTACATTTCATTTACACTAATACTTAAACACTTTCTAGATAATCTTCGTTGTCCGCTAAATATAAACTTCAATTTAAATGGCCTTTAAGAATGAATCTAAAATATTATAATAAATGTATTTACCAATTAAAAATAGTTTGCATCATCGAAGTTGACAGCTTATTATAAACTTATATTTAAAAGGCGTTTAAGGATTAAACTATATTGCATAATATTACATTTTGTTTAAACTAATAATTGAATCTAGTCGAGATCCTTGTCGAAGTCAGCTAAATATAAATTTGCATTTTAATAATGTTTAAAAATTAAACTAAAATATAATATTAAACTAATTTTACCAATTAAACCTAGTTTAGATCATCGTTGTTGTCAGCTACATTTAAACTTAGATTTAAGTTAAATTTACGAAATGAACTGAATTATTTAATAATGCATTGGGTTTATATATTAAACACAGTTTACATCATCGAAATTGACGATTTAATACAAAATTAGATTTAAATTACGTTTAATAATAATCAATATTTTATAATGTTACATTGGGTTGAACCTAACAATTTAACCTATGCGTAACTGATAAAATGAGCCTAAGGAAAAGGAAGGTTTTAAATAAACCTTACTTGTATCATACAAGTTATTAAATGTAGCGCAATATTAACTATAAAACACAATAAAGCGCAATGGCAGTGAGAGTGAAATTCTATCACAAAGTTTTCTTTGTCTGAAAGTTCCTGCAATTTGAATATTTAACTTGTACAGCTCATTGTATATTAAAAAGTTTTACTTCCCTTTCGAATGAACGATGGATTGTCTTAAATAATTATTAGAGTTAGTTTTACTAAAGAATACATTCTATTATAAAACCATGGAAGACCCCTGCGAGCTCCGCACGAAAAACTATTTGGAACCTTCTATACACATAATTATATTACTTTTTTTAATAATAAAAGTGTAGAATTAAAAATAAACCCATAGCTAAGATGGTAAATTATGTTAAATGTCCAAATCAAATTATTTCGGATATTTTTTAACAGCAGTTATAAGGTTATAAAGGTTATAAGAACCAGTAAGGTTCAGGTCTACACTTTAATAAAAACCCAACCTAAAAGTTTCAAATACAAATAAGTGCTTCAAGAAGTTTGACAGCAGCTGTTAATTGATATTAAAGCAAACAGCTGATTACTTTATCAACAATAAACATATTTATTTATTATTTAGTATGGCGCTCCCATGATGTAAAATATTTATTATATTTTTTGTCGTTTTTATGTTCAATAGATGATGCTGATGTCTTATAAAAGTATATAAAAACATGCTTGTAATCGAATGCAATGTTGTGTAAACATTTCAAAGT
>JAGFPH010000540.1:462245-484962 GCA_018207615.1 Philaenus spumarius
AAAAAAAAAAAAATTATTAATTTTAGGTGAGGTATTGGGGGTTTGAGGATGGTGGGTTGTGGCAGATTTAATAGACAATTGAATTATCTGCAGATATAAGAAAATAGACGCCCTAATCGCGACCAGACTATGATTTGAGGATATTATATTGATTCTACTGGTTTTTAAACTAGGGAGGCATAACGAATGCTGTATTCTCCCTGGCACTTGCTTTTTTAATGTTTTACGGTACGTTGATAATTTAATTGTGATATGGTATGGATTCTTATAATATGGTTAAGGTTTTAGTGTTAGGTAAGTAGTTTAGGTTGATTCTATTACTTTTCGTGGTGATGATAAATTTTGATATGGCACATGCCTTTGATTTATATATCCCTTTTTTGTGTGGTTTTGTGGTTTTTTTTTTTTTTTTTCGGGATTTTAAAGTTAAAAGTTATTAAATTAAAGAGTGATGGAATAGTTTGGGGTTATAGGGTGAATTTGGTGGTTCTTACATATAATACTATGAACTATTTTTGGTTGGTACTTAACTGAAATTTTTAATCTATGGTTTTTTAGGTGGGAGTATTATTGAGGATTAGGTGGCATGGTGGAAGGATGGATTGAAATGTTTTTAGATATTGGTATATTTTGGTGTAGGAAAAATTTGAAAGGAGTAATATCATTTTGGAGAAATTGGTTATAGTTGAAAGGATTAATGTAGATTTAGGATTTAGTAATAAAATGGATAATTTAGGATGGGTGTAAATTCGTATGTTGACTATTGCGTAGGAAGAAAAGTTGTAGATATATATATATGCTCATTAACCAGCAAGAAAGAATGATGATATTGCAGTTGGTTTCGAAGTGTATTACTTTTTATGGGTTTTTTTTTTTTTATATTTTTGGCTCTATTGGTTATTGATCTTCCGCTGGGCTTCTTTACTTTGAGTCATATATGTGGAAGTTCTTGATGATCTAGTGCTGTTGGTGTTGTTCTTTACGAATTTTTGGTTTAGGTGAGGTATTATGATATTTTGGCAATTTAGTTTTAGGTTTTTTGGTTAGGTGAGGATATTTTTTGAGTGAAGGTTAGGTAATGGTGTAAATTAGGTAATTAGGTATAGGTGTATAGGTATTGATTTTATTGTAGGAAATCTATTTGACTTATGAACTAAAATTTTCTCTTAAAACTATTGAATTTACTAAAGTTATCTTAAAATTAAATTACCAAAATTGTTCATCACCAATGACGCGACATGATTGAGATAAATTGAAGTTATATATTGTTAGGTTTTTTTGGGTGAAGGATGGTTATAAGGTTATTTGGTTTTCGCGTTATATAATAAAAGCAAGTGCGGTGATTAGTGCAGAAGAAAAATATAAAATTGGGTGTATGCGCTAAAGTTAATAGATTTATAAAAAAGATGACCAAAAATTTTATAAACATAAAGACACAAACAAGAAAAAACACAAAAACCAATATATGGTTTAATTACTATTTAGGGCACAGTTTCGGCTGGTAGGCTGAAACTGGCGAAACGACAACCATTGATAAACACAAAAATGTTTATCATGAGACACAACAATAATATCACAATATATATGTAATGGATAGAATATAGGAATTGGTATTAAAATGTACAATTCGAGGCACGAAATTTAATATATAACCTTTGGCATGCGCAAGATTAACTGAAAGAAATTGTTGTTTCCCGTTCTACATGGCGTTTTTATAACTTACGTCGTGTTAATTGTTGCTTACGTGGAGCTCGACGCGTCGTCCTGGATTGGATTAACTCGCGTCGATTGGTTCGCACGGTACGTTGTAAAGCACGACGTAATTAAGGGGTGGGTGCGATTTATTTCAAAATTAACTTAAATACTATAACGAATTCTTAAATACTAATTCCGAATATGTATATATAAATATATGGATATATAAAACTAACTTATAAACTAAGACAGACCAGAGTGGTAGATAGATAGTAAAGAGATAGTAGAGAGTATAACAAAATGTTGTATGTTCTGATGTGGATGGATAGATGATTTGGGATAAAAAAAATTTGATGTAAATATTGTTGTTGACTCTAAGTTAAGGAAGGTTTTGAAAGGATGCAAATATAAAGATTCTCTGGTAGTTGGCCTAACTACTTTTTCCAAAAGTCGTCGTCATTTCCAAATATCTCCGATGTAAAGCTCATAACAATTATTTGAGAATAAAAAAAAAATGATGTAATGAAGTTAATATTATATCCAATGAACAAAATTAAAAATAATAGTCTAAGAAAAGGAGCTGGTTACACACGGCGATACATATAAAAACGACTGGACATTTGGTGAGACCTTATAAATGTAATGGGAAAAAAAATTTGATGGATCTGAAAAAAAGGCTCTAATCTTCGAATAGTTGTTACGTCTTGTTAGGTAGAGGTAAGCCCTCGTAAGAGATTACCCAAGCCATACCTATCGACCGAACGAAACCATCGATAGATTAGAGGTGTGTGCTATTGTTATAAGTTAGAAGAATGAAATAGGAAATAAGAAATAGCTTACAATCTAATATCACCGATCGGAGCTAGGTGTTCGGCAAAGGCAGGTCGATACGATCGGGTTGATAATTAGACTGGAGGGGGGGGGAACATGTAGAACAAAGAAAAAGTTGCTGAGTCAATTAACTGACCGGTTGTAACCGGTGGGGTTGAAATATCTTTTTAGGTGTGATATGTGCGCCGTCCTGACCAATTTGGAAGTCCGGGGGTCAATCAGCCTGACGGTGACGGGTGTAGTGAAGCCCTCAACAATGAGCGGTCTCGACCACAATGGGAGAAGCTTCGCATTGATGCGCTTTGAGGCATTGCTTAAATGATGCTCTCGGCACATCACGAAGTCTCCGGGCTTGTAGGGGTTGGGATACCGGTTCTTATTATAGGTAGCCTGACGAGCCCGGTGAGCTATGGTCAGGTTATCTAATGCTTGCGACCATACTTGGTCATTTGCCAACTGGGGTGGAGGGGGGACCAACTGGTCCATGTTCCACGCTAGATCGATGGGGAGCGAAAGGTTGTGGCGCAGAAAAATAGCAGCTGGCGCAGAACCGGTGCTAAGGTGGGGGGCAGTATTGAAAGCCAGCTGGAACCAATGGATATTTTGGTCCCAGCTAGTCTGGTGCTGCGCGTGAAAGATGCGGAGAGCGACCTTCAGGTTTTTGTTAACCCTCTCCGCATGGGATGAGGGAGTGGTCCGACATGATCGATGTACAGCTTCTGAAAAGGGGCTGTAGGGATTTCAGAAGCTTGCATTCCTACACGAGTGTTTGGGGCCTGTTTGGCCCGCTGGCACTTCATGCAGGATTTGACTCTCTGGGTAATTTGACCCTTTAGGTCTTCAGCCCAGAAGAATTGGGAAACACGAGCAAAGGTTTTGGCTATGCCCATGTGTGCGGATATAGGAAGTTCATGATAGTATTTGAATACCATGTCGATGAGCTTCCCGGGGAGGACTACCCGAGGTGCACGTTGACCGGTGGCCATGTGCATTAGGGTGTGGTCAATAAGGGTGAACTGTGGAGGGAGTGGTCGTGATTTTATAATTTTCTGTATTGTTGGGTCTTCCCGCTGGTGGAGGTGAATATCTCTAAACGCCTCCGGAATACGACTCAATACAGAAACTAAGGGTGGAACTGAACGTTTGGGTTGTAGGAAGGGGACTGCCGTTGGAGCCGATGGCTCGAAAAGGCGAGAAAGAGAGTCCGCAACGATGTTGTCGGCTCCCTTTATATGTTGCACGGTAAATTTGAAGGAGTTGATGAACTCAATCCACCGTGCTAACTTCCCTACTTGGCGGGGATGGTTTAATAGCCAGGATAATGCAGAATTATCCGTATAAAGGTGGAACTCTCTATGCTCCAGGTATAGCTGGAACTTGGTGAGTGCAAAAACTACACCTAAACACTCAAGTTCCATGGTTGAATAATTTAATTCGTGTTTATTCAGTGGGCGAGAGGCAAAGGCCACCGGCATTAGGTCGCCGTTATAATCCTGTGACAAGGACACGCCCAACGCCACGCCTGAAGCATCAGAGTGGACTATAAATGGTTTGGAAAAGTCCGGGAGTCTTAGAACTAAGTTGCTCATTAAGGCTTTTTTTAATGATTCGAAAGCCTTAATTTGGTCGGGGCCCCACTCAAACTTAACGCCTTTGCGTTTTAGTTGGTTGAGTGGTTTCGAGATGGTGGCAAAGTTTTTAATGAACTTTGAATAAAATGCTGCAAGTCCCAAAAACCTGGCCACTTGTTTCAGGTTTTTGGGAGTGGGATAATCTGCTATTGGTTGTACTCTGTCGGGGTGGAGGGTGACGGAATTATTTTTGAAAACGTGGCCAAGAAATTGAATATTATTGGAGGCCACAGTTAATTTGTCTGGATTTACAGTTAGGCCGGCGGCCTGTAACCTATGGAGGACAGTTTCTACCTTGTTAAGGTGATCGTCCAGGGAACCATCGGAATAGACGCATAGGTCATCAAAAAAACTGAACACATATTTGAACTTAATATCGCCAAAAATCCTTTCAATAAGCCTAGTGAGTACTAAGCCTCCACTGGCTAATCCAAAGGGTACAAATTTATATTCAAATTGGCCAAAAGGAACAACGAAACTGGTGTATTGACGGGATTCTTTATCGAGGGGGATTTGTAGATAAGCCTGGTTCAAGTCCAATAGTGTAAACCATTTTGCTTGTCCCAGGTATTGGAAGGCGGATTCTAATGTGGGGATTGGGGTTGCCTCCAAATCAGTGATCTCATTAATGCCTTTGTAATTTACAACCATTCTGGTTTTACCCCCTTTTTTGGGAACCAGGAAGGCCGGCGAGGCATAAGGTGATGTCGATGGGGTGATGACACCCTTAGCCAATAAATCATCGACATGCTCACGTAACGCTTTGAGTTTGGGAGGGGCATACTGGTAAGGACGCGCTCTTACTAATTTAGGGGAATTAATATTGATGTGATACTCCACCAAATTAGTTTTGCCAAGCTTCCTGGTGACGGTATCAGGAAACTTAGCAATTAGGTCAACTCTTGGGGTGAAATATTACTGCCTGTTTGGAATAGTTGAGATGGTTCCTGGTGGTCGGGAGTAATAATACAAATTAATGGTGAAGCATATGGGAACCGGATCTCGTGACTCTGGAAGTCAATGGATGCCTGCGTTTTACGCAAAAAATTGCAACCTAGAATCAGTTTATATGGTAAATTTGGGGTTACTAGTAAAGGGATACTCCATGATAATTTCCCTAGCTTAATATGCAGGAGTATCTGGGTGTCGAAAACCAACCTCTGACTGTTGGCCGTGTTTGCTGATAATCGAACCGGTTTGATGCTCTTAATCGCGCTTGATTTTTGTTCGATTAAAGCATCGAAAAATGATTTATTAATTAGGTTATATGTGGAACCGGTGTCGACCAGGGAACAAACGCTATTATTATTAATAGTGGCGACAACAGTTACAATATCATAGGTGGCTGCCGACACCCTAATTGGTCCCTGGGGGACCGTGGCTAGGTTGGGGGTATTTTGGTTGAGACTTCTTTGTGAGGTTTCACTTAGTAACCCGTTGGCTGACATACGGCAAGCTTGACCCCTCGGGTTTGGTCTAGACGGCGCTGGTCGGTTATAATTATATTGTTTGCTATTGATTGTACGGTGATTGGTTGAGACTTTATTTGGTTTACTCTTTGTTTGATAAACTGATGGTGGTGAACATTTTAGGGACATTAGAGGTGGAGGTGTGCTCGTTTGTTGTTGAAGTCTTGCTGCCGCAGTTGTAATTTTATTTTTATTGAGAAGGTTTGTTGTATGAGTCTTATTTGTTGCTTTTTTAGGGTTTACTATTAAATTTGTGACTTGTTGTGAGTAAATGTGTTCCAATAAAGGGATCTTGTTTATGAGGTCATCTGTGGACCCTAATGTCCCAATTGCTCTTAATATAGAACTGTATTTAGTTTGCATGCCCGAAAGGATAATAGATAGACGTTGCTTTGGAGTAAATGTTGGAAAAAACAAATTGGAATAACTGTCTATTTCGTCTGTATAATTCCAAAGCGGTTCGTTCTCAGCCTGTGGCCGGTATACCAAAGAGTGGATGGCAGTATGTTGTTGCAGGGGTGAATAGATAGTGTTAATGTAAAATGCAGAAAATTGTTTAATTGTTAATTGTTTGTGGAGTGCTTGGTGTATTAATTCTGTAGCTAAACTTTTAGAATTGAGTATTAATTGTAGTAAAATAAGTTTATCGCAATGTTGGTGAAGTGTCGCAATGCGGTTGAGCTTTATTAGTATAACTAAATTCTGTTTTGATGGTTGGTCGTTGAAAAGCCCTATTTCTTCAATCATTTTAGCAGCTGTGAGTGGTAATGCTGTCAATTGTTGGGGTTCGTGTAAAAGGGTAAATTCTTTGGGCCTATTGTTTTCCGGTAAAGTTTGTACACTTGTTATTGGTGGTTGGTACAAGTTGTCTAGGTGCGAATCTAACTGCTCACGAATACGCCTTCTATTTACGTCTAAAGAAATATCAGGTGTGAGACCCCAAAAAGTTAGCAACCTGTTGGCTTGGAACACATTCAACTTGGCGATCCATTTCCTGTGTGGTGGTATTATATTTATAGGAAAGGGAAACGGTTTTGGTACTTCGAGTTCCCAATCAATGTCAGTAATCATAGTCGGTTGAGTTTGTGTATGAGTCTGGTGTTCCATTATTGATATTTGATTGATTGTTAAATTCGGTAACTATTATTTATTTGTTATAGGCTTTATGGTTGTTTAGGTGTGGCTGTAGTTTTGAGAAATAATCAATCAGTGGCAATGTTATTAAAAAATATGTTGTCAGTTTACTATTGTTGATTTAGGACGAAAACCCTTTACTGAAATAAAATTGTTTAGAACTATTGTTTTATATAAGGTATTTACTAAAATTTATTTAAAAGTTTGGTTTTATTAAAAATATATAAAGATTTATTAAATATTGTAGGCTGTAATATTTATTTGATGAATCAGCTGGAAATCTGAGGGACGTAAATACCTAAAAACTGTTTATAACTGTAAATAGCTGGAAAAAAATTTTCTGAAAACAACAAAATACAAAAATAGACAATCATCCATCTGCAAACACCCGCTCAATTTGAAAATGGAAAAGCCTGGCAGACTAGTAGGAATTGAATGAAAAATGTAGGCAATAATTAGCTGAAATAAAGAATATATAGCAGTATAACACCTGTAAACAATATATTATAAACACACAAAACAATGTACCTGCGTTCGATTACTTATATTGTAGCTCCTGATGTCCGGGACATTTCAATACCTTGGCTAAATAATATGCTGTTAATAACCTATTAATGGGTAATAAGCTCAATAATAACTGTTGTAGCTTATTTATTGGTTAAATTGAACAATATTTAATTTGCATTTACTTTTGGTCAATTGTTAAGGTGTAACCAAATTACTATATTATGTGGAATTTTTATTGTTTTACAATTATTGAATATTATTTGAAACTATTTTTGTAATATTATTAATATCGTGGCTGTAAAATTATAATAATGTGAGCATTGATTGAATTCATGAAACAAAAATATCTTATGTATAAGTAGAGAATTAGGTTAAGTATGTTGTAATTATTTCAAAATTATTAAAGATTAACTAAATCAGTCAATGTTTTCTGAAAGTACTGTAATTTGCTGTAATGTTGTAAAACAGTTTTGATTTAAATGTCAGTGTTACAATTCAGTTGAATTAGAAATGAGTTTTAGATTTCTAAAAAAGGGAAAATAGTTAGGCTATATGTGTTTGAGTATCTGATTATAGGCCTAATGTGTCTATCACTGTGTTGTAATGAACATGCTGTTATGTTCGTAGGTTATAGGCTAATGTATTGAATTGTTATTAACAAGCAGGTGTAGGCCATATTTGGTCTGAAATGGCTAAAAGGTGTATATATTTGAATAATTTATGTAAAATTACGTCACCTGAAATACTATCAAACAGCATTGACAAATGTAAACTAGGCCTAAAAATTATAAACACCTATTTTACCTGTGAAACACTGAAATATGCAAAGTAACTAGACAATTTCACCAATACTGTAAAATATATATTGTTTGGATGGCCAAACTGAGAAAAAGTACTATCAGCTGTCAGTTGTATGACATAAACATGGTAGGCTATAAATTTGTATCATAAATGTGTGTTGTATCTTAAAGCATTGCAAAACCTGTAAAATATTGCCACTGTTACAATAGTTTCAATGAAAAAAGGATTACTATTTGAAAAATAGCAAGTAATTTATTATCCAACACAATCAATGACAAAGAGGCACAAAATTGGGTTGATGTTGACAGATTGGTGCAGGCTAGGCTTAAGTGTATTATGTTTATAAATTTTGTAGTGAAATTATATAGATTGGTATATTTAAGGTTTATTGGTTAGGGTGTTGTTATGTAATGAAACACAAGTACGTTTTACCAAAGATAATTTTTAATTTTGTTAGGCGTATTAGACAATATTCAACTTTCTTTGAGAGGTTAGTTCACTTAAAGTTCCTTTTGGTTGACTCTCAGTTTAGTAATTTGACTTCCGAATATGAATAAAATAAGGCACTGCTAATTATAATATAGTAATAATAATTTATGTACTCACCAATAACGCAGGAATCATAAATAAAAGAAACACTATACCAATCTTATAACTCACAATAAACGGGACTAGGTGTAGAAATTAATAATAGGCAAAATTTAACGGCAAACGTGTATATCTAATATTAAAATATTCGTTGATAAAATCTATTATTAAAAAGATTAGCTCGGTTAGTTGGTGACTAGCTTACACAAAAATAAAAAACGTGGTTTTTACCGGCGGAAGTGATGACGTAATATCGGCAAAGTCGGACATGAATGAATTTGCTTTTTAGGGTTAACAATTTAATGCGGGACGTAACTTCGCTCGCTATCATTTAATTCGGGACGCAACCTCGCTCTGCAACCATTTACTGTACCAGTTCTCCTTGATGTTATTCGGGAATCCCTGATCAGCGTGTATTTGCATCGACTTCGTAAGTTTATGGAAGGCGTGACTGTAACTGTCGATGCAAAATGGCCGTTACCCACCAACCCAGAGGAATTAATTAATTATCAACCCTAATTTACCCGATTGCCTTTAGCCGAAATCACCAAATCCGATTCTGCCAGCTTTTAACAAGCGCTTAATTAATTATATATAAATCTAATTACTACACTTTAACTTAATCTAAACACTAGTCACCATAACTACACGATAGGCTTGTAACCGAACCAAACTTATTACCGCTAAATATTCATTACGAGTGCGCGATTTGTTATAATATGACGATACGCGATTACCGATTATAATTGTAAATTAATTTAGTTTGCTTATGGCATAATAAGAAACATTAGATTGAGCCTAGAACTTCGTCGCCGACGGACGCTGTTGACCTGCAGCTTGCGTGTTGTTGGTAGGTCGGGACTCCGTACTCGACTGGTTTATAGGTCAATGTCAAGTACAAGGTCGGTTCATACGCGCATGCGCGCAACTGGTCTAGCTCAAGGCAAGAACTTCGGTAAGTCGTTGCATTTCTTAAAAGATACATATAAAAAGTCAACCAGTTTTAAATTTCGTTACGTGCTGCTAGGGATGAAAATATATTAACAACCCTTAAAAAGAATAAATATAAATTTTTATACTTTCCTTAAAGCTACAGAGCTGATATTTTGTAAATTTATTTCTTATTAAATACATAGAAAATTAATCTAATTTTACAATTTGCCACGTACTGTTAAGGGATGGAAATGAAGTACAACCCCTACAACAATAAAACATTTTTTTTAAATAATTTCCCTAAATCTAGAAAGCTGATAATGTGTAAATGTATTTCTTACAAGATACATAGAAAAAATATACCAGTTTTATATTTTGTCACAAACTTTTAAGGGGTGGAAATGTTGTAACAACTCCTAAAACTATAAATATTAATTGAATACTGCCTAGAAACGTAAAATTTGGTTTACATATTGTTCATTTGCGCTAGAGGCACACGAATAAAGGATTTTAAAATATCTGCCTTTAAGGGTTGAAACAACTCTAAAACAAAAAAATATACATTTTATACTTTCCTTAAAGCTTTAGAGCTTATATTTTGTACATTTATTTCTTACACATATAAAAATAAACCAGTTTTACATTTTGTCACGTTCTGCTCAGGGGTGGAAATGTAGAAACAACCCTTAAAACAATCAATATTAATTTTTATACTTTCCTTAAAGCTAGAAAACTTAAATTTTGTACATTTATTTATTACAATATACATATGAAAAATAAACCATTTTAAGATTTCGTCATGTTTGGCTAAGGGGTGAAAATTTAGTAACAACTCCATAAAACTATTAATAATAATTGAATACCGTGAAATTTGGTACACGTATTTCTCACAGGAACTAGAGGTGCACTGAGAAAGAATTTTAAAATATTTGCTCTTTAAGGGTTGAAAACCCCTTAAAACAATAAATATTGTTTGTTATACTTTCCTGAAAGCTATAAAGCTGAAATTTTTTACATTTATTTCTTGAAAAACTAATATAAAACGTAAACCAGTTTTACATGTTACGGGCAGGTAAGGGGTGAAATGTGATAACAACCAATAAATTAAATTGTTTATGCTCTTCTTAAGCTTTCCAAGCTGATATTTTTTACATGTATTTCTTACAAGATACATACCAAAATAATCCAGTTTTATTTGTCACGCTCTACTAAGGGATAAAAATGTAGTAGCAACCCCTAAAATAATAAATAATAATTGCTATACTTATAACTAAAGCTAGAGAGCTGAAATTTTGTATATTTATTTCTTACAAGATACATAATATAAAAAATAATCCAGTCTTACATTTTGTTACGAGTTGCTAAGGGGTGAAAATGTGATTACAACCTAATAACAATAACTATTAATTAATATTCTTTCCTTAAAGCTAAATTTCTGAAATTTGGCCCTTACTATTTTTAAGAAAATATTTTTGAGGTAAGCTGATCAAAACTATCCCGATCTTTGCACCTGGATGTTTCAGATGAACATATCTGGGTGATCTGCAACATCCAGCTAAGACTGTGATTTACCAGTCTGTAAATTTAGCGGTTGAAAAAATAGACGCTCTTTACTCTGAATTTTTTTTATTTTTTTTATTTTTTTTTATTTATTTAGCCCACATACAGTGATGAAGACGATTGACAGGCACCCAGTGTTCAATAAATACCAAACTAATTTAAAACACGCGTAATAATTCACTTCGTGAAATAATAGATGAAAGAAAATGAGAGAAAATATTACAATAATTATGTAACATAGTGATGGAAACAACAAATTTCCTGTAGCGAAGCACGGGTATTCTGCTAGCATAATATAACATACTCAATGTAGTAAAAATCGTCATCGTTGACAGCCGATTTAGATTTAAAGTTTAGATTTCGAATACACTTAGGGATTAAACTATATTACATAAAATTACATTTCATTTACACTAATACTTAAAAACTTTCTAGATAATCTTCGAAGTCTGCTAAATATAAACTTCAATTTAAATGGCCTTTAAGAATGAATCTAAATTATATAATAATAAATGTACTTACCAATTAAAAATAGTTTGCATCATCGGTTGACAGCTTATTATAAACTTAGATTTAAAAGACGTTTAAGGATTAAACTATATTGCATAATATTACATTTTGTTTAAACTAATAATTAAATCTAGTCGAGATCCATGTCGAAGTCATCTAAATATAAACTTACATTTTAATAATGTTTAAGAATTAAACTAAAATATAATATTAAACTAATTTTACCAATTAAATCTAGTTTAGATCATTGTTGTTGTCAGTTACATTTAAACTTAGATTTAAGTTAAATTTAAGAAATGAATTGAATTATTTAATAATACATTGGGTTTATACATTAAACACAGTTTACATCGTCGAAATTGACGATTTAATACAAAATTAGATTTAAATTACTTTTAATAATAATCAATATTGTATAATGTTACATTGGGTTGAACCTAACAATTTAACCTATGCGAAACTGATAAAATGAACCTAAGGAAAATTTTAAGTAAACCTTAGTTGTATCATACAAGTTATTAAATGTAGCGCAATATTAACTATAAAACACAATAAAGCGCAATGGCAGTGAGAGTGAAATTCTAACACAAAGTTTTCTTTGTCTGAAAGTTCCTGCAATTTGAATATTTAACTTGTACAGCTCATTGTATATTAAAAAGTTTTACTTCCCTTTCGAATGAACGATGGATTGTCTTAAATAATTATTTGAGTTAGTTTTACTAAAGAATACATTCTATTATAAAACCATGGAAGACCTCTGCTTACTCCGCAAGCCAAACCATTTGGAACCTTTTATACACATAATTATATTACTTTTTTTTAATAATAAAAGTGTAGAATTAAAAATAACCCCATAGCTAAGATGGTAAATTATGTTAAATGTCCAAATCAAATTATTTCGGATATTTTTTAACAGCAGTTATAAGGTTATAAAGGTTATAAGAACCAGTAAGGTTCAGGTCTACACTTTAATAAAAACCCAACCTAAAAGTTTGAAATACTAATAAGTGCTTCAAGAAGTTTGACAGCAGCTGTTAATTGAGATATTAAAGCAAACAGCTGATTACTTTATCAACAATAAACATATTTATTTATTATTTAGTATGGCGCTCCCATGATGTAAAATATTTATTATATTTTTTGTCGTTTTTATGTTCAATAGATGATGCTGATGTCTTATAAAAGTATATAAAAACATGCTTGTAATCGAATGCAATGTTGTGTAAACATTTCAAAGTTATCGATGAAGAACGGAGGTTTGCGATTTTGAACAAATTAACATTTACATTTTTATTTATACAGATTAAATAATTTATGTATAAATAGTAACAGTTTTATGATGTTTTAATCAATTAACACGTTTTAATTTTAAACTAACTGAAAAGGTTTTCTAAAAAAAAAGAAGTAGTTAAATGTTACCTTTTCGCTACTTTCCCATAGCTTTTAATTAAATTAATATACTATTACTGCAATTATTTTCTAACCCTTAAAATAACTATTCCTCTTTGTTTTTAAAGCCAGAAAATAATCCAAATAATTAAACAGATATTTCTTATTTGTGTGAATGTTAAACAATGTTTTTATTACTGTACCTTAATATATTCTCATAGAAAAATTTAATTGTTTCATAAGTAATAGCTCATTTCGTTTGATGTATATTTTTTTCAATGTTTTTGTACTCGCTTTTTGCATAACAATGGATAGTAAACAATCTCATTACAAATAAAAGCAACATGACTTATACAAAATTATTTAACGTTTTGTAATTTCAATTGTTGTAAACTCTAGTTAAATTATTCTCCTGATATAATTGAAACGTCATTAGTAAACAACAGATTAGACAATGACTCAGTGACCTAGTTAGTGAAGCCATCTGTTTCGTAAATGTTTTAACTAGACAAACACCAAGGGATGGCAATTTGTCAATTAAAGTGACTATTGTAACTGTTACTTAATTGGTTACCAATATTAAGAATTGATACATATTATGAACCAAATTCAGAATATATAATATAATAGGACTATTTTGTAATATACTTTAGTGCATTTACATAATATTGATTTTATTATTATTTGACTATATTTATTCACAAACGGCAGAATAGACAGTATAGTGTAGAGAACTCCATGAAATACTAAAGAAACAATGTAGGCTGAGAACTAGGCGGGTTAGAATTATTCATAAAAATGAAAGAAGGTAATTTTAGTTGGTAGGCAAAATTAATATCATTCTGTTGGTTTAAATTAAGTGTGATTCGGCATGTCTGTAAATTAATTGTCTGTATACCAGGGGCATAATATAAAACCTCAGATTGCAAAACCAGATAATACCACGAACATATCATCCAGAATGACATGGTTACTCCAGCATAGACGATACCATCAAAGTACTACATCGAAGTAAAAAGGGAAATTTGATGAACGGAAATTATATGGATGCCATCGAAGAATATTAAATTTATAAAGCTTTTAAAGACAATAAGGACGCATTATTGAACGACCAATTGTGCTTTTCTTCGAATACAATATACGACATGCCTATCAAGATCCATGATACCGGTCTCAAATAAACAATACATGCCTACTGCAAAGTTATAGACATGAGCCGTTAGTTGTCCAACGACATTGAAAAAGTGCCCACCATGTACGCAGCGTTGTTTTATGTGTAACTGTGACTTTACATTTTTAATACATTGACGAACTCTGATTAATGGATATACTCTGAAGATGGAGCATAAGCTCTGAAACACGTAAGTGAAAACGAAGAAAGAAGTCACATGGCGGTACCATACAAGGTAACTTATTGTTAATTAAATAACCGTGAATTGGATACCAAACAAAATGAATCTTATAATATTACTGAACAATAGCTATATGGAGGAAATATTTCCTGACATAAGCTATATGATAAAGCATCTCATTCAAGAGGTTTTCACCCACAATATAAAACTTAAATTAATATTAATTGTTCATGTATGTTAAATTATTGAGTTTTTTTCATTTACAAACCAATCGACAATCCAAGTTCACTTATAAGTGGTGTTTACAATGGTATCACTTAAAATTTAAGTGCGAAATTTTACTTAAATCAATATTAAAATATTTATGTCAAAGTAAAATCCACGTTTTTTTAATTGACTTAGCACTTGGATTAAAAAATTAGATAAATATGAATGTGAGGGCTTAGAGGTAACCACAAAAGTAAATTTTTTGTTAAATTGAACATATTTCCCCCACTGATAACAGAATCTTGAATCTGCAAGAAGTGAAAACACCCATGTCCGCATATACATTAATAACTTCCGGTCACATAAAATATTTAAAAAAAATTTAAACTCTACAGAAACTATTTATACAAAACTAAGGAAAGTCGGAATTTATCTGAATAAAGAATTATCATTACTATACACTAATTTGCCATTAATGGTTTAACTGCTATATGTTTTGTGCAACGCGATACTTTTTTTAAATATTAAACTTTTAAAACACCAAATTGTTAATGAATATATAAATTCTATGATTTTATTAAAAATAGAGGTATATGTGTTAGTAAATATTATATTTATTTAAATAAACATTACCAGGAACTGACACATACTTTCTCTTAAACATATTTAAATTATTAAACAGATTCACTGTGACTTCATAATTGTAGGTGGGGTAGGAGAGGTGATATTATTAAAGTAGGAGATTAACTAAATATTATTATTATTAGCTAGAGAGAAAACTATTCGATCGATTTCGATCAAATTTGCACAAAACACGTCTATTAGGCCTGTATAGATGCACGAAAAAAGGTTTTGAAAAATTTTGAAAAACAACCTCCTTTTTGGCCAAAAAACTCCAAAAATCAGTTGTTATTATTAGCTAAAGAAGAATTTTTAGAAAGATACGGTTTTCTACATATGGTAGGATACATTAAGGGCTACAAATAAGCCAAATTTTATCAAAATCGTTCGAGCCGTTTTTTTATAAAAAGATAATAACTGATTTTTGGGGGTTTTTTTGGCAAAAAAGGGGGTTGTTTTTCAAAATATTTCAAAACCGTTTTTCGTGCATATATACAGGCCCAATTGACGTGCTTGGTGCAAATTTGTTCGAAATCGATAGAATAATAATATTCTATCGTTGTTTATATTATAATAATAATAAATAATATTGTTGTTTTATCTCTAGCTAATATTAATAATATTTATTAGTTAATCTCTTACTTTAATATCCTCTCCTACCCCTCCCATAATAATTATGAAGTCACAGTAAATCTGTCTAATAATTTAAATATGTTTGTGAGAAAGTATGTGCCAGTTCCTGGTACCGTTTATTTTATATTAAAATCAATTGAAACAAATTTCACTTTCTATTTATCATCAGTATAGGTAAATTCTTATAAAACGTGTTAATTAAATTTGTAATATATAACAAACCGTATTATATTATTTCAACTGTCCAAATCACTTTTCAAAAGGATTTGTAGGGTATTTTATAATTTAATTTAAAACATAATGTTGTTCAAAATTTAAACTAAAATATAAATATATTTGAACTTTATGTTGTCTGACGAATTTAAAAGAAAACTAAACATTTAAAGACTAAATCATTTCGTTTAGTTGTTGTTATGTACATCTCTTATTTAATGAAGTTTACAAACAATTATTTACTGTTGGTCTTTAATCAATCTTTGTTTAATTAATGGTACAAAGTTCTGGTTCATTACACGCCAAAACTTAATTCTGGGCAGATTGTCAACAAGAGTAGTAACAGACAGACAATTGTAATTAAGATTTCATTAAAGTAGAATCGTCGCAAGCTACCAAAACAGTTCCGGTTAAGGAGTTACAAACGACTAGCCATAAATTAAAGCTTATCAATCAATTAAGAAGTAACTATTTTGATATTTAGTGTTGAGTAATCACTAAGTAACCACTTATATCTACGTCTACAAATATATTACAGCATTCAAAATATGTTTGTAATAAAATATATTTAGTTACTCATATAAGGGAATCTTGAAATTCAATAATATAAAGTAGATTTTCCTACTTAGTCCAGTAAAAGCACCTACCTACTTGAAATCTAAAAAACTTGATTCCTTAAATTTAATATTTGAAATCTCTTGCAGAATAACTTGTCAGAGCAAACGGTTGAGGTTTTTATGTTTGTTTGGTTGCTTAAATTTTTAAAAGTATTAATTAATAGTAAAAAAAGTCGCATAAAACAATAAAAGTGTAAAGTAGTTTACTACCTATTATGAAAATTCGTTTGAAATATTTTCTAATAATAAAATTGTATTTCTTTTCATAGGCTATAAATTCATACGAATGCTGTTGTCAATTTTAAAATAATAATTTAACATTTATTTACTGACGCCAAATTGGAATAACGCACTTTATAATTTAAATGATATTTGAGGATTTGGGTAAAAAATCCAATATTGGCATGTTATTCAGGGTAAATCTTTTCAAACTTAAATAAAATAATTTTATTATAAGAGAACTTCATAGTCAATGTAGTATAATCTAAAATCCTAATATAAACACATCTGACAAGTTTTAGGGTATTTTAGATTTGAATTTTAATTGATCTAATTCCGTGACCGATGTAATTTTGTACTTTTACTTACAAGAGTTTGTATCTGGGCAAGGGTGGATATTTTAATTTTACATTACATAATTCTTTAAAAATGTTAACCAAAATTTGGATCAAACAATTCGTTACAATTAGTAAATAAGATTAATGGTATTACAATATGTCGTTTGGCTTTAAAAGTTTATTCAGAAATGTTTATGTGAAAGGCACTGTTTGTATAGCTTAGAAGCATTATTGGATCGAACTAAAGTTGACCCTTGGACTTAGTTTATTAAATTCCTTAACCCAGACAACCAAAGACTTTGTATTTTAAAACATACATTCTGAAAACTTCGTTCCTGATAATTTGATTAAAATGGAAATTCTACAGTACAACGTTACTAACATTTGTAAGCCTAACTGTGGGTTCAAGTATCATTCAAGTTTAAGAAAGCATTCTTTCAGTGACTCATTTATGTTACCAGTAATATTATATTTGTTATATTCTAAATCCTTTATAAATAAGTTAATTTAAATACCAAGTTTTAAAAATCTATTATTTTGTACGGTCGTCAATTATATAAATATAAATTATTTGTAATTATTCTATTTTTAATTTATATGATTGAAAAATAAATTAGAATAAACGATTAGTTATTTTTAATTATATTTTAAATTTATTTACTAATTTGTAGTATTTTAAATGTATTAATTAATTATGAATACATTTGGTTTATATTTTTATATAAAAGGTAGGTACAACTTATCTGGATTGGTAGTTTAGACATGTTGTAGTAGTTCGAAAAGAAAAACATTTATAATTTCACATTCAGTTTTAGAGGTTAGTAATCAATTTTACTCAACAAATGTGACCTAAATACGCTTACTACAACTACATATTACAGCTCAGTACAATTTATTACGTTACTTAATTCTATTTTATCTGTAGTCAAAGATTACTTAGTGAGGGAATAGCTGTAGTCCTTTCGAGTCGTTTTAACACTTTCATCAGTGCTCACATCGTACGATGTAACACGCAATACTACAATTTTACTAAGCACTTCTATAGAGATTTTTTGCTGCTAAAACACGATATAAACACATATAGACAACACGATATCTTTTTTAATCCTATCCTATTTGTGGTTGTATCTCGTAAGTTGTGGTGAATTTTAACCAGCCCTGTTACGTGTTTCCAACTTGATTGCCATATTTCAAAGTCATCGTGATACTATCAGCCTGCTTTTGATGTTGTTAACGGTTTACCATAACTTATATATGGAATGTTTGCTGCAAATGTAATGAGTTTAGTTCAGTTGTTATTTACACAATTTGGAAGAAGTAGTACTATTGATGATAATCTATTGCTATAATTTACTTGGAATCATAAAAGGAAAGATGCTAATGAATCAGAACATTGCACTGATGTTGACATAATATTTTATAAATTTATGTTTAAACATTTTATTTTACAAAATTTTGGTAATACTATTAACAATAGTAATGTGTGTGGGAGTATATTTTCATCTCAGTTGGCTATTTAGATTTATATAAACTTGTTTAAAACAAAACTAAATAGCTATTCCATTATATAATTATAATGTAGTTACTGTCATTACCGTACTAAAAAAAGTAAATAAAAATTGTAACCAAACTATATTATTGTACATAGAAATACAAAAAAAAGTTACATTACATTTTGTAAACACCTAAAAAAACCCCACTTTTTGATACTGAAAAACTAATACTTTTTGAAACAACACAACTCTGATGCAAATTTAACACATTTTATTTTATAGGATGGGACTTGTTTTTTAGAATAATTCTTGTTAGAGTTAGTTTAGATTTAGAACCCTCTGATGATGGTAACTTTGTTACCGAAGTGTACATCAAAGAACTAGAATAATTCTATCAATACATTTTTGTCAGTTTATTTGTGTAGTGTTATTTACCGAACTTGTGGTTGGGGCTTCAGTGTTTCTAATTGTTATGTGAAATATTTACAACTGATGTATCTTATTTGTTTCTTTTTCAACAATAAATTTACTTAGAAATTTAATAATGTAACTACTATTTTAATTTAAATTGATTTGTTTAAATCAGGCACTTATATTGTTGCTGTGTATGTGTTAAAGTATGCAAACTCATACTGTATCATTCATACAAAACTGTGGATCTTCGTAAAACTCTAGCTAAACAAACAATGTCTTTGCTGTATTAGCTTATAGCGTGGTAGATCATAAAATATTCCTAATCTCTCCTACGATTGACAAAGTCTTGAATATCCGAGAATAATATTTAAACAAATATTCGTAGTTAAAAATTAATTATGAAAAATTTTAATATTTGCCTCTCCTAGTATAAAAATAGCCTACTTAAAAAATAGCTAATCGAAGATGTAAGTGAAACTAGCAACTGGCAATGAAAACATATTTAATTCCATTTACTTTTTGTAATATGCTATTTTGATTGGCACATTAAAAAGTTCTTAATAATTAATAATTGTATATTTATTTTGTTTCAAAAACTTACACACCGACGGTATTTTAAAACGTAAATAAAATAGTTTTTAATGGTTTAAAGGTATATTTAAAAATGTATCTGAAATATACCAATATTATTATTCTAAATAAATCAATTGAAGACATTAAAAATACAATTATTTTAGTACTATTTTTGTATTACTAATCATTTATCTATTTACAAATATTCTTTAATAGTTTTCTATAAGACTTACGCATCAATAGTATTAACGTCGAAAATATTGGTGTAATTTAAGGGTTAAATGATACAATGATTTATATACAAATCATTTGTAATAAATTTATGTCGTAAGTAGAAAATGGTAATTTATTTAGTAACACAAAAAAACATGTACTGAATTGTGTTTTCTTTTTTCCATACTCGCTTTGTAACAAATCCCAGCAACAATCCTCGTGCAATTCGTGACAAACACTATATAATTAACTGTACAGTAGAAACTGGTTGGTTTTTTACCGACAACAATAAATACTATTCAATAATTACGGATTTACGACCACACTGAACGTGAGAGAACATATTTATGTACTTGCTGCAATTTACAAAATAAAGAATAAACTCTGATTGGGTTGTAAAACTTTTACGTGACGGTAGCATGTTTCTTAATCCCAAGAGATCTTACCGTAAAAACTTTGTGGAAACTTATAGTTGAATTTTCCGTAGGTAAAGTAATACAAAAGTAATTATTTTTAGTAAAATATTCCACAGTGATACTGCAGGCTGAATTATGTAAGTAAACAACATTAAAAACAAAAATTTAAGAGAAAATAATTTAGTTTATTCAGTTTACATTTCTCCACAAGAATCCATAATTTTATTTGATTATTTATTACTTACTCTATAAGCAGTAATCGTAGTGTTTATATGATCTCAAATAGGTCTCTTAATATCGGTTGATTCACTTGCTTTGAAATACATTCTCACAAAAATAGACAATAAAATTGTTTCCGGTGTAAGGAAATTAGTGAGTAATGATCAAATGTTCTTTCCAAGGGATACCACAAAGTTTCTCAATGTTGTATGAATTATAAAAAAAGTGATTCAATCGCTGTGTGGGTGATATCACAACGCTAAAACAAATGGTCTCGTGTTCTTCAGAAGTCCCTAACAAAAGGCTGAGTGTTCTCTATTCTGTACTTGATGTACAGACACCAGTTTCTGTTAGGCATCCTAAATAAAATAAGGTCCAAGCCAAGGTTGCCATTTCCAGCACAGTGTTACTCTATCATTATGGTAGTTTTCTCAATAACGAGTATATTCAAGTGAAACGGCAAGGAAACGCTTTTTAATTTAACGATATTTAAAATTCCGGACTGTCATTTAACATTGCTAATATGGTATAATAGTAATCCATAACGTTTTCCTTAACCTTCCCTTTTTTTCAGTATTTTCAAATGTTGCTGAATCTTCATCTTTTAAGGAAATCAAAAACTTTGAACATCGGCTTAAACATTTTTCACTCAATATAAATTTTAAATGGAATTGGTCGAAGAATTCTTTGTGCTAAAACTAATTTGTAACGTTCGTTAGGCAGGCCGGTTTCGCAAAATAAATATGATTTAAATATGATTATCAATAGAAATCAAACCAAAAGTGCACTCATTGCTACCAAAAGAGTTACAGAATATAAAACATGTATAGTTCAGGTTTTAATGTCGTTTTTAATTAGCCTATGTACTGTTCATATTTTTACAACTGATTATTAAGATATGTGACATAATTATTTTATAGAGAAAATAATGCACGTCTTTCAAGAATAAAAACTAGAGCAAACGTATTAATTTATTAAGTAAATGGAAAACGTAAACCTGCAGGATAACCTATGTTTGCCATTTAACCTTGACGAATTGAAATAAGAATTAGGAGGAACACTTCTGATAAGTGTTGAACTAAGAACTAGAAAACTGGATCTGAGATGTCAAAATAAATACAAACTGAAATAAGATAAAACACTGTTACCAGGCACAAAAACCACAAAGAATGGCAGATGGCCAATTCAAAAAGGCTGCCTAGACTGAAAAATAATAGCACTGCTATTTTAAACTGGTAAAAACTAAATTAGAGCAAAAGGTCCTTCCAATCATTATAATGGTCCTTTCACTAGCTCTGGATGTAGTGTACTCAAGAGTTATATCCGGTAAAACACAATCTTTCAAAATGTGATAAATTTTGAAATATTTTTTAAAATTAAAGGTAACCAAAATTACCTTATTTTTACACCAGTTTGGATGATCGGTTTGTCCGATAGTATAAGACTTCAATTATTTTTCGTTTGTGGAAGTTTTTCTTGATGTATTAGTTTTTGCACTTTGTGCCATGTGGATAAATTTGAATTAGCCGAAGTTTAACAAAACATAAATTAATCACTTTTTATTTGAAACTAGCTGGCCCGACCCGGCTTTGCACGGATAGACAAATCAACCTGATACTAATAATTAGTTTTTAGGCCTAACCTAAAATTATATTCAGTTTTTGATCCAAGTCAGTTGTTGATCAAAATCAGCTGTTTTAAGCTTTTCATACGAACAGCTGTTTTTTGTGCCCCTGATAAAATCAAAAGAAATCTTTCTTCTTCTTCCTTAAGATTGACCTTCCATAAGATTAACATTGAAACTTTGAGGGCCACTGGGGCGTAGCCCTAATGTCCTAGGACTTCGGTAAATGGCCTAAAACCTTCCCAGGGTTAACCTGTGTTACTATGCAAAATTTCATAGCAATCGGATGGACGGTTTGGTAACGCATAAAGGACAAACATACAAACAGACGGACATACATTGAATTTTATATATATAGAAGATAATTTTACTTTATTCACATTTTATAATCTAATGAATTTTATATAGAAATGAAACTGTCAATGAAAACTGCATCTATTATCTTTCTACAGTATATACAGAAATTGTTTTATTTGAGATTACAGTGAAACTGAAATCATCTACTCTCTCTCTCTCT
>JAGFPH010000540.1:494261-514417 GCA_018207615.1 Philaenus spumarius
AAAAAAAACTCTTATATAAATAGAATTATCTTTGTCTTGTTTTATCGAAAACAGTTATTTATATCTAAGTACATAAGTGATGGTTATAATCTTTCACATATATTGTTAAGGGATTGTGAAATTTACCGTAAACCAAATAAAATTTATAAGTTAATCATTTAAAATCACATAAATATTAAACGAAACTCTGTAATATCGACAGAGATTGACAACTACTCACACTACTAATAATTTTGTTAAATAAATACACCTTCAGGTAAGTAATAAAAATATGTAACTCAGTCTCATTTTATTACTTTCTCACTATACTATAGTAAAGAGAAAGTATAGTGATCGCAAAAAAAATCGATGTTGAGATTTTTGTGGAAATATCCGTTTTGGGACCCCCTGAGTCCAAAAAAGTGGTTTTTACAAAATGTCTGTCTGTATGTCTGTATGTATGTCTGTATGTATGTATGTCTGTATGTGTGTATGTCTGTATGTAGGCTATGTCTGTATGTAGACAAAGCTAGAGAGAAAACTATTCGATCGATTTCAACCAAATTTGCACCAGACATGTCCAGTACGCCTGTATAGATGCACGAAAAAGGGTTTTGAAAAATTTTGAAAAACAACCCCCTTTTTGGCCAAAAAACCCCCAAAAATACAGTTATTATTTTTTTATAAAAAACGGCTCTAACGATTTTGATAAAATTTTGCTTATTTGTAGCCTTTAATGTGCCCTACTATATACAGAAACCTGCATCTTTCTAAAAATTCTCGTTTAGTTAGTAATAATAATAATAACTGATTTTTGGGGGTTTTTTGGCCATAAAGGGGGTTGTTTTTCAAAAATTTTCAAAACGTTTTTACGTGCATCTATAAAGCCCTAATTGACGTGTTTGGTGCAAATTTGTTCGAAATCGATAGAATAGTTTTCTCTATAGCTAATAATAATAATATTTATTAGTTAATCGCCTACTTTAATAAAAGTATACAAAGCTAGAGAGAAAACTATTCGATCGATTTCAACCAAATTTGCACCAGACATGTCCAGTACGCCTGTATAGATGCACGAAAAAGGGTTTTGAACAATTTTGAAAAACAACCCCCTTTTTGGCCAAAAAACCCCAAAAATCAGTTATTATTTTTTTATTAAAAAACGGCTCTAATGATTTTGATAAAATTTGGCTTATTTGTAGCCTTTAATGTGCCCTACCATATTAAAAAACCAGCATCTTTCTAAAAATTCTCGTTTAGCTAATAATAATAATAACTGTTTTGGGGGGTTTTTTGGCCATAAAGCGGGTTGTTTTAAAAAAAATTTCAAAACCATTTTACGTGCATCTATGAAGACCTAATTGACGTGTTTGGCGCAAATTTTTTCGAAATCGATCGAATAGTTTTCTCTCTAGATAATAGTAATAATAATAATAATATTTATTAGTTAATCTCCAACTTTAATAAAAAAACACTCCTACCCCACCCTACAAGTCACAGTGAATCTGTTTAGTAATTTAAATGTATTTGTGAGAAAGTATGTGCCAGTTCCTGGTACCGTTTATTTGCTTTGAAAAAGATATTTAAGTTTTAACATTTTGCTTAATGTGTTTTTGATCAACAGTTGAATGTGAGTTATCCTATCTGAGGTATTTTGTGATCATAATAAAATATTCATTAAATCACTTCTCATTTATAGAATTATTGAAGTAAAGGTACTTTGCATTATTATTCATAAAATAATAAATATAATGTTTTCAAATATGAACATATATAGTCTCTCGCTTCAAGGCTATAATGTCAGGTAAGCAGATATTCAAGGGAATAAAAATATTTTAAACAAAATATACACAAATTTCAAGTTGTCACGTACACTTGATATACTATTTTAAAATGTAATGTTAAGCTTGTCTCATACATATAATAACACAATATTATATTCTAAGTAAAATCAACATTTTAAATGTATTGAATTGTTCCTGTGGGTGATTGTGTATGCCTATAGGGTTCCAGGAACGCAACTTACTTTTCAGCACTAAATCTCAACAAAAAAAAACTAATATGGAATGCAGTGCCAATCGCAACGTATTATATGAAATTTTATCGAATTCGGTCCAGCAATTTTAAAGTTCTACTTCAGTTTTACCATCGCAACTGAATTACAACTCAAATTATATACAACGGAATAACTTACAAATTATTTTCTATTTTTTTTTACTTAGTTGAGGTGTCAATTTCAACAAAAATTGTCAAAAATGGTTTGATCGAAATTTATGATTTAAAAACTCTGTAAAATTTTTTTCATATTATCTTAATGACTAAATTAATTTAATAAAAAGGTAGACTTTTTTATATTTTAATATGAAAAACAATTAACTGTTTTATTTTACTAGGTTTATTTAACGTTTGTGATCAATATTATTATTATTGCGTTGAGAGCTAGGTTCTTCATTTTGTATCTGTTGTTGCATTTTAATGTTCTGCATATTGTTTTTGCAGTTGTTTAATTTGTTTCTGTTATTGTTGTTGTACATTTTATTAATATCAATACGGTGCTATTAATTTATGTTGTAGTGGGAAGTTGATTGTGTGAACCTTATGGTTCAAACTTATTGTGTGTAATAATACATTGATTTACTTAATGTTTTCAGAGTAACGGATGTTTGAAGCTTAGCGTCTCTTCAATTGCCACCTAGAAAAAGTATTATTTATTAAAACATTAGACCGAAGTTTATCATAATAAGTAACTACCAGGTTTTTGTTTGAAATTTCAGTTATTTATAATTAATTTACATATAGCTTTAAATAAAAAATGGGAGCTTTTATAATTAATTTGTAAATGCATATACTTTATTTCCAAAGTATTTATTCATAAGTATTTCCAAAAATAATTTCTTACAATTATAGTTTGTATATAAAGCTCAGATGCTAAGAAATATTTGTATTAAATCAATTAATAAATCTTTCTCTGATAATTTTGAATAATTATTATTTGTGTTGTAAGTATGTAATGTAAACTCATATAGTAACATATTATTTACGTGCAATTTGACTTTATAGAACTGCATTTTCGCCATGAACGATCTCTAGGTGACTTGTTATCAATACAAAATGTTAGTTTTCATATTAATGTAGTATTAAAGGGTATATTGTTTTAGATTTCTATATAATATTGATTTAAAATTTGTTAGCTTAACTATGGATTATTATATTTACGAATATATGAATTATTACAAGCATGAACCAATCGCATTCAAATTAATGCAGCTCTCAACCTAATCAGAAGTTTCCATGTGGATGTATTCCTGAACTTGACAGGTATTTCAGATAGCGTATATTTGAAAATTAAATACAATTTTAACCTTGGCGTGTTTATTCTATACTATAAATGTTTATAGTAGTATTAATAACACTAATATTTTACTCTGTTTTTTTCATTATTATTGTATTAAAATTCCCTTAGCGTAATAAAACAACGTGATATCTTATTTAATACGATTAATCTAATTAATTTAAATATGAATAAAAGTTTTTTGCAAAAGCAACAAAAATCAGTGAGAATAATAATTGAAAGAAAAGATTATAATTTATTTTCTTTAAACTATAAGGGAATTTTGTTAGGATTTTAATATTAAATTCCTACAATTAAATGACAATTAGTGCATACTATAACAATAGTAACTATTTCTTTGAAAATTATTATTAACACTTTCTAAACTGCTAACAATAGAACCATTTGAAGTACAGAACTATACTGAAAAATATTGGTCGTTGCTCAACCTAAATGAAGCTTACAAACAAATAATTTATTACATATGGTTGGAATGTGTCTTTTAATTTAATTAATATTATATGTTACACTTTTAAACGTTACGCCCAAATATTATTTAGTAAGACATGCAATAAAAATTATAATGCTTACTTTTTTATATGAAATCAAAATTATTTAATTCATTATCACTTACCCCAAAGTTAAAAAATACCGTTTTATACAGTTGTTGTGCCGTTTAAAAAGAAAACTAAATTGCATAAATAAAGTTCCGTTCACTGTAATCAGCTGTCAGTTGCATTGAAGCAAGGGCCAGTGAACCAGAGAAGATGTACAAAACGTTATTTGACATAGTGCACATCTTTGCCGATATATAGTATGTACAACATAGTCAGACAAATAGGCTACATGGTTTTTAGTTTTAGAATCATTCCTGTTAAAACCTGCCATTATCTTTCTTTCGATCAATTTGATTTATATAGTTAATTTAAAGTAAAAACAGTTGGTACTTGGTGAAACTCCATAATAGGGATAGAAATAACCAATTGGTAAAATTTCACAATTATAATTTATTACTGAGCAACATATGTTTCACCGTTAGGCATCATCAGGCTACTAAATTGAAATACAGCAAGTATCTTAAAACTAACATACAAACAAAAATAGAAGGAGTGGGAGTGACAATGGAAGTGACAGGGAGGGCAATGGAATGTGGCCTAGGTAAACACTGCAAGGGTAAGGTGTGGTTAAATAGTGGGTTTTAACAAGGGGATGGATTGAGAAAAATTTGGTCATTTAAGTTATAAGTATAATTTTTTTTTTATGTTAGTTTTAAGATACTTGCTGTATCAATGATAAAGCTTTACCTTATGTCAACAAACCAATAACAACCCCGAGTATTGCAAACAACAAAGAAATGTCTATTGCTAAAAGCATTAAAAACAAGATTGTTATCAACAAGGCTATCGTAACTGAAGCTGATAAAGGTAATTCACTTGTCATTATCAGTGAATCTGATTACATTTCCAAATCTGAAAAATTTTTCACCAATAACAATATTTCTCAAGTACCGAAAGATCCAACTAACGATTTTCATTCCATAATCAAGCGCAAAGTCAACAATTGCAAACACATTTTAGATGACGGACAAAGAAGATTTTTAAAGATGATTAAACCTAGTGCACCAAATTTAAGCGCTTTACCGAAATTACACAAAATAAACCACCCTATTAGGCCAATAGTAAATTTTACAAACGTACCTTCTTACAGGATAGCGAAACTCCTAGGACGCACTATAAAAAAGGAAGTTAAATTCACCAATAACCATAGTTTGAAGAACAGCCTAGATTTAATCAAGAAATTTGAAGACACACCCTTCCTAAACGGCCAAACACTGCTCTCATTTGATATATCCAATTTGTATACGAATGTCCCAATCAAACAAACAATAGAGATCCTAAAAGAAAACCTAAAATTTCACAGTAAACTTAACACAGAGGCGATAAAGGAGCTGATTGACCTACTAACAACTTGTCTTACCCAAAATTACTTCACTTTCAACAATAAAATTTACTTGCAAAGTGAAGGTCTAGCCATGGGTTCCCCCTGTCTGGTATAATAAAGGAAATTTTCCTCAATGAAATAGAGAACAAACATATTATCAGCCAGACTAACCCATTCAATAGAAAAATAATTTATTACTATAGATACGTAGACGACATAATTTGCCTGTTTGAAGGAACAGAGAGACAAATTCATAGGCTAACCAATTTCTTAAATAACGTCCACCCCTCACTTAAGTTTACCATTAAAATCGAGACCAACAACAGCCTGAACTTTCTTGACCTGACCATCACCAGAAGTGAAAATAAACATATATTTAAAATTTTCAGAAAACCTACGCAGACCGACCATACAATACACAGCACTTCTAACCATCCGATATCACACAAACTGGCAGCGTACAATAGCTTCGTTCACCACGCTATCAACACGCCTATGAATCTTGAAGACTTCTACAACGAAATAGCTACAATAAAACACATCGCAATATCCAACGGGTACGATCCCACTTAAATAGATAAAATATTAACTAAACACAGAAACAAATCAAAAAAATCAGTTTCAATTATTGAAAAACCAAAATACATCTCCATGAAGTTCAACCGAATTCTAGATCGTCCTATCAGCAACACTTTCCGCAGAAATGGCTATAAAATCGCTAATCGAGCTTCTAATAATTTGAGTAACTTCTTACAAACCAAGCCAAACAGTTACAAAGACAAATTCTTGGATAGTGGAATATATAACCTATCTTGTAACGACTGTGACAAAGTTTATATAGACCAGTCAGGACGTTCATTTAAAACCAGATTCAAAGAACATATCCCTAGCCATAAAAAAACAATAGCAAACAAACTGAGTTCAAATTACACAGAACACTTAATAAACGAAAACCACACTCACACTGACATCAACACTAATTTAAAAATTTTACATAGAGCCAAGAAAGGCACTACTATGAATGTATTGGAAGAATTTCAGATTTATAACGAATACAAAAATAGTCCGGATAACATACTAAATGATAAGTTAAACTTTTCTTCCAACCCTATATAAGATGTAATCGCTAAACTAGGCCTAAAGTAAACGGTTGCTGATAACCAACATCTATATTCAGTGTCCTACCTGCAGTCGGACAAGTACAACGTATGTGATGTGGCCACAAACATTTTTATTATATTCACGAGGAGTTATTCTCCGATTGTGTGTGTGTTAGTGTTGTGTGTTGTTCGATTTCGTGTTTTATGTGTTAATACAAGCCTGACGAAGCCGACAGTGATCGGCGAAACAGTGCTGTAGCTAGTGTTACATTCACAGGACTGAAGACAATTTTGAAGGTAATTTCATTTAACTATTAGTTTCGCTTGCCACTAATTAATTGCCAAAAATTCAAAATTGTTTCATTAGTATGTTGGAATATTGATACAATCTGTGTAAGACATTGTTACAATTACATAATTAAATTATTATTTTAGTTTCTTTGCTAAAACGACCATGGCACTTATACAAATTATAAAAAAAGGTTAAACAATATTTATTGTTAGCTTAGTTCGGCTATTGTACCTTAAACAACATCAAATTACAAATTCTCTTCTGTTGTTATTACTTACATTTTTAAGACTTTTAAATTCTTTTTATTTCATTACCATTTTTGTAACAGGAGTTTTGTTAAAAATATAAATATAACATGTTACCAATGTGTTTTTTAATATAAACTAATATAAACAAAACGAAACTAATCACCTTCTGGGTAATAAAAGGTATGTTTTATAAAATCTAATTTGTATGATTTGTTTTTTGGTATCTTATGTTATACAATATTTTGTTGTGTAAATGCATCTAGTTACTTGTGACACGAATCTCCAAAATTTAAATCGCAAAATGAAACAATGTTAACCAGGGTCCGTGACATTAACATATTGCAGTATTTACTTACGTTAAATCTGGGATAAGCATGATTATTAATAATAATAAATTAGTTATTAGTATTTATATGTAATATGATGAAGATTATGGATAGGTTATATTTTATTTTAAAATCTGAATGAACATAAAACTATTCTAATGGCAGCACAATATTTGTTGCCTTGTGCTGTTAATAAATTTTTTTTAAATGCATCTTTTAAAAAGAACAAATTATTGGAAATTTGTAATTTATACGAGAATACATACTTTGACAATAAACGCTCGCACTCGAATTACAAATAAACCAATTTCAATTATATTTAGTTTGCAGGGTGATTACTGAAAAGTTCATAATTTTTGTTTGAAAAAAAGTTTATTAAATGTCTATACATAATAATTTTTCTTTTTCATGAAAGGGATTTTTTAATGTTAGGTTTTCACTATGGTAAATTTAAAAAAAAAGAATTTGTATAATAGTTGATACATTGAATGATTTTAACCATTGAAAATATGTATTTTCAAGATAATCTAAAAAAAATACTTTGACATAATATTATACTTACAATACAACAACTTATGCCATCAATTAAATACAAGTGAATTTACAAACCGATTTGGTTGCTTTCTATAATACTGTGGAAGTATTTAACTTGCTTACATAATTCTTGTATTTACATCAATATTACAAGTGATCAATATTACTTACATTTTTAGAATTAAATCAATAATATTATCTGAAAATTTAGTATTTTAATATTTTTATTAAAGCTAACAAGGTTTTATAATTTCTAAAAAGTTTTTTTAACGGACATATTGTAGAAGTTGAATGGTATTTTACCTTCAAGAATATAAAAAAGTCATGTTTGTTATAATTATTTGTTTAATTTTTATAAAGAATATTTGTTTTGTAAAAAAATATTGTTATTAGAAGTGGTTTTTGAAGAACAAATATACATTTACATCTTATTTACAACAAAACATTGTCTATATAAGTATGAAGCGTAACATATCTTTATGATACAATAGTTAATTATTTTTATAATTCAAATTAAAGTAACAGATACTTTCCATCTCTCTGCAAATGTTAAAAAAAATTGTTACAATTTTGGATGTCAAAATTTCTTCTTAACAAAACCTGAATAAGTCTAGTATAGAGTGTAAACATAGATTTGTAGCTAAAGAGAATATAGGATATAAAACATTTCTGGATTTACGACAAAACTGAAGGTGTGAATAACAATACTGTCGTAACAGAGGATATGTTCCCAAACTCTGGTTACCACCTGCTGCAATTTACGAAATAGCGAATAAAACCTGATGAGATTTTAAAACATGTGTTCTACCACAACCTTAGTAATATAAACAATTTTGAGAAAATAATATTCTAAAACAAATATAATATAATGAAAGCAAATCAAGATTTTTTGATAAATTCCTATTACCTTTGTTTACTGAATTGTTGACATGGTTAATTCATTTTGTGTTTGGTGTAAATTAATATTTCGTATTTGAAGTACATATTAAGTTTACGTGTGTTGTTAGTTATACCAAATGTTAAGTATTGCAACTAAATTTACAAACAAATAAAAGAGCACTGTGGCGACAAAATCACACTGATTTAAATAAAAACCCCTAACCACAAAACAAGGAACAAAAACAATAACTAAACAACTAAATTGTAAGTTATGTTTAATACGTTACCCTTATGTACATTTTGATGACACGGTCATCATCCGCAGAGGGTTTTAACACTACTTAAGTTATAGACAACTAGGGGCTCTGCCCTTGGACGCTTTGCGTCCCAACCCCGCCTCGGCCTTCGGCCTCAGATGGCTGCTTCGCTTCGCTCGCAGTTGGAAAATTCGCTAAAGAATCTCGTTAATCTTTGGCTCGTTTGTACATAGGTGACCGAGCATAAATCAGCTGTTTTATTTGGCAGCTGATTCAAATTCATTAAACATTATCTCCATAAGATTAACATGGGAAATTTGAAGGATTGTTTGCCGTAGCTCCTTCTCGGATGAATAGTATCTAAATGGATGATTGGATCTTGAATCTGACGAAAAATTTCTTCTTTGAAATTAAATTTTCTACAACTTTTGTATTTATAATTTTTTGCTATCTCTTACCGCTTTCTTACTAAATGCGCTCAAAGTGGGAAAATGAAGAAATTGAAAAAATCGAAAAAATCTTTCCCGCCCAAAAGGTGCCTCCAAAATTAAAAATATTAAATTCTGGCAATTTTCCCAAAAGTGTTTAATTCAAGTGTAAGGTTGACAGGGTTCCAATTACGGGAAATGCCTAATAATTAATGTCAATGAATCAGTGTTACCGTCTAGCTTTATATAAGTTACTAGGGGCTCTGCCCCTGGACGCTTCGCGTCCCAAACCCGCCTCGGCCTTCGGCCTCAGATGGCTGCTTCGCTTCGCTCGCAGTTGGAACATTCGCTAAAGAATCTCGTTAATCTTAGGCTCGTTTGTACATAGGTGACCGAGCACAAATCAGCTGTTTTATTTGGCAGCTGACTCAAACTCATTAAACATTATCTCCATTAGATTAACATGGGAAATTTGATGGATTGTTAGGCGGAGCTCCTTCTCGGGTTAGTAGCGGTTAAAGGGATGATTGGATCTTGAATCTGACAGAAAATCTCTTCTTTGAAATTTAATTTTCTACAACTTTTGTATTTAACATTTTTTGCTATCTCTTACCGCTTTCTTACTAAATACGCTTAAAGTGAGAAAATGAAGAAATTGAAGAAATCTAAAAAATCTTTCCCGCACAAAATGTACTTCCAAAATTTAAAAATGTTAAATTAGTTTATTTAGTTTAATAGTCTATTAGTTTTTATTTTATTTTATTTTTATTAATGTTTGACTGTTTATAGTTTTAGTAGACCAGTTTGTTATTTTTTGTATTTAATAGTCTTATAATTTATTGTTAAATTGGTTTTTATTGTTAATAATAGATACTTGTAGGAGATTTAATGTGGCTCCTCCCATTCCCTCACCAGGTCGGTCTTGGATTAACCGGTATGGGGAGGAGTGGGGGAAGGGTGGGTATATATAGCTCTGTAATATTGTCTATAACTTTAGTAGTGTTAAAACCCTCTGAGGAAGATGACCATGTCATTGAAATGTACATAAGGATAACGTATTAAACATAACTTACAATTTAGTTGTTTAGTTATTGTTTTTGTTCCTTGTTTTGTGGTTCAGGGTTTTTATTTAAATCAGTGTAAATTTACAAATGAACTTATTTAAAAAAAAAATAAAAAAATAGTAAGCAATCTTAACTTAAGGGGAAAATGGGGTTTTCATTGCAAAGCACTAACTATTATCTGTGTGGACATGTGGTTCTAAATGCCAAGCAAAAATGTATATTTAGGAAGTAAGTACTAGAACCTTTAATAAGCTATCCTTCGGCAAGGTACTGCCATTAAAGTAATTGTGTGATGTGCTTTGGACCATTGAAAGATGATCGTGTTAGCTACTTATTATTATGCTATCTGATACCACATATAAGTTGTGGTAAAAATAAACGGGACTAGCGTCATTTTACACCTTAGCTTATTCTTGACGTCTTTTTTTATTTCCTGATTAGATCTGATGCATGGCCACCTATTCAACCGTGAATTCGTTACTTTTGAAATGATTTGATCAAATTCCAAAGTTAAAAATGTTATTGTTTAGTCGTGTTATTGCTTCCTGTCTGTATGAGTATATGGAAATATGTTTGTTTGAGTTGCACATAAAATATCACAGCTACATTAATCCTAGCACTGAACTTACCAAAACCTGTACAGCAATGCTTGTCAGGAAATTCACAAACGTTTTGCCCCATACCTATCATTGACCTTAGAACATCATCTGTATAACAACCAACCAGACCTTGGTACACTCAGATTCTGAGTTAAACATAACTTTATCTTAAACTATGATAGAGAAGAGCGTGTTATCGGGTTCTGCTGAAAATTCTATTTTTCTCGAATACCCGCAGATTAATTTGTGGATCTAATTACAGTGCTATCTAATGAGTTCTCCTAAAACGCACACAATACAAGCCAAGCCAGTTTTTCAGTGTTTTACTAAAGCTTCTTATTAACCTTGAGCTATAGTACTCTATACGTGTGCTATGGTTTTACCACGGCCACATACAGCCATTGACAATGTAAGAACCAACTCTTCACTTCAGTCCTACCAGGTGTCTCTCACTCATAACGAATCATAACTGTTTATAATGGTTTGCTTAAATTGTGCATCCCATGTCAGCTTCTTATCAAGGAATACACATATATAATAATATATGTCTTCTAAATAACTGATTGTTCCTACCGCAAAACCCTGGGGTACATTTTCCAAACTAATTTTTCTATTAAAATTAACCATGTCCGTTTTATTTATATTGTAACACAGTACTTAAGTACTCAACTTCTACTTAAGTACTTAAGTAATTTCTAAATCTTGTTGTAAAAATACGTTTGTTAAAGCTTTATACGAATTAATAAAAAAAAAAAAAATAGCTAATAGAAATATACATCTTAAACAAAGAAATATCTACTACCTAAAAACCATAGTGTGATATTTAGTTTAAACGTTATAAAATCTAATTAATCATTAACCATTTAATTACACAATGAAATCGAATGATATCCATTGGCACCTAAGGAGGAAGTATAACTAAAGTCTTTCCAGTAAATTGTATGTTAATACTGATTCATACAAAACATAATATTATATTTTTATTGTTTATAAACAATTAAAATGTCTAACTAATTAACAGGATAACCCTTCAGATTATCTAGGGCAATTCTCACGTCCATTATTCTAACTCTCCACGTCATTAAACTTCCTAACTACTTGTTCCTGCATCTGACAGGGATAGTTTGGAATTGTAAGTTTGAAAAATATAATTTAATTTCTGTACGTTTAAATGTTTTATGAAAAAATAATACATAAACGAAATAATACAAACTGGAATACAAATTGTTTATATTATATTATAAAACTAGAATTTGTATTGTCTATAACTCAATAACATCTTATATCAATAACTCAATTACATATTACTTTTAAAGTTTTTTAGATTAAAATAATTACATCTTTATATATATATATATATATATATATATATATACACACACATATATATAATGTCGAATGAAATAATATTTATTGTTGTTAATCCAGTGTCCATCTAATAATGGTGTAAAATCACCAATAAACGCTGAACAGAAGATCAAAAAACATACAAACAAATATCCTACATGTGAAAAAACTGCAGATTTTTAATTTTTTTAAAGAGAAGATTTATGTTTTATTATTTCAAACTTACTAAGCCAAAAATGCATACTATACAAAATATTTAAAAATATTAGCATTTTATCTTCATCATCTTCCTTTATTTTACTGGCAACATTCTTCCAAATGTTGAAATGTATTATAATTGCTGTATATAACTTTTAATCACAATTAGAAAAAAATTTGTGATGTTATTACTTTTATATATTGTTTTCAATGGTAGATTTTTTTACGTAGAATCTACCATACACAGATTTTTATAATTAATTATTGTCATTAGTAAAATGTAAATTGTGTATATTGATTTAAAAAGTACTAAACACTATGAAACAACTATAAGATTTATTGAAGTAAATTTCTATTTTCATTGTTTACGTAAGATATATTCTATACAAATAAAAATGGACAATCTTTATGCAAATTTTAAAGTTACATATCTGGAAAGATTTTTTGTTAAATCGCAAAAAAAAAATATTTATTTTCCGTGTATTCGTAAACATTTGATTTTTTAAGCATTACTATATTTCTATTACATATTTATACATTAATTTACAGTATTTTTGGGGTTTTCAGTTCGATTACTTTGATACTGCATTAGGCTTACAACTTTACTACGTTGTAATTAATACGTTTCAGATTGAATGTTTCGGTTAAATTTCTAACCGTGTCTATGAGTTGATTACATATTGCGAATTAGTATAGGCCTACTATACTTATGATTATCAACGTAGGTTAACTTCCACTACATAATTAAGAAACCCACTTTGGCAGAAAGAACTGGTTACATTTTAAATATATAAGTATTAGTTATATTATCAATTTACTTTAAAGTACATTTCTTGCACGTAATAAAGTGTTAAATAAATATAATAATTAACTATAATTATTTATATAATTAGTAAATTTAATATAACCATCTAAAAAATTCAAATTGTTAGAAATGTTGTATTGCATAAACTCCATTATAATTGTACATGTTAAATTATAGGAAATATATTTATGCAAATGGCCAGCATTACTTCGCATACCGGAAGATTTATAACTTATATTTTTGCTAAACGCGTTTTATATTTCCTTTTAACGACATAAATTGAACTCATCAAGCATTAAACACGAAGATTCTATAGCAATTAGTTAAACAAGGTGTAGTTTTTCGCTTGATAAAATACGAATATGAGTAATTTATAATAATTTATTACAAAACATTGCTTTAGCGTAAATTCAAATATTTCATGTCATTGTACAACTTAAAATTTTAGTAAAATGTTAAAAAGTAATAGTATACACCAAATATCAATATGTAAGCAAGTATAATGTAAAATTTAAAAATTTCATCCCACTATACAATGTTTGTTAAAGTAAAATTTTCCTCCAAAAAGTGTGACACAAATAATTTATTCTACTTTAGCGAATAGGATTTCATTTATTCATTTACAGGTGGTAACCAACAACGATACTAAATGGCTTATAACAATCACATTATTATAATATATTTATTTTCGTAATTATTTAGTGATGTGAACTTCCTTTAATTATATACAAATTTAGCACTTAACTTACTAGTTTGTTTTTGCGGAGATTAAAGATATTTCAATTTTAAGAAATGCACCATAGTTGTTATAGTTATATTATTAGAAACAAATATGTCTTCTTAAAAAATATCAATAGTAATGTGTCTTATCTCAAACCAAATAAAATATTCCAGTAATAGTACAGTTTCATGTTTGATTATTACACAAATACTACCCAAATTTAAGCCCTTTATTAGTGGTTGCTTCACAGTGTTGATTTTTAACTTGTTTGTAAGTGAACGTGCCAATAAATAAATGACTGTACAATTTTACAAAGCATTATGGAAATTGGAGCTGATGCTAGGCGTTTTGATAAAGTTTAACAAAATACTTCTAAATTGTTACCTTCAATAAACCTCTAAAAATGTTGTGATTAGTTTAAATATTATTGGAAGAGTATAAAATAATAAAATGCAGGCTTGTTTACAATCCCAGAAAGTATATAATGTAACAAAGTTTGTCACTTCATCTTTACATCTGCGTCTTAACTAAAAGTGAGATATTATGTGATAGTTAAAGGTTGTTTATACTTGAACGACTGAATGTTAAAGTGTAACAATTATGGTCACTATACGATCGATCTTTATTAGATGTAACCATTACTAGAATAAAGTTGCATTAACCTTATGTCAAGCAACACTCATCATGAAACAAAATTGTAATTGGCTGGAGTTTGTACATATATTTTTATATGGTTTCTAAGTGATTTGAGATTAATAAAATCTACCATCACCATTCCCTGAGAGCATAGATCTGGATTAACTTAGAAATAAAAAGTCAATAAAGTAAGACTATTTCTTACTACATGTTTTATAGTTAAATAGTCACTAAAAATGTATTATTTAAGTTAGCAAATAACGAGAATATTGTAGTAAAATGTGACTATTTCAAAATGATAAATATCAAATAATGACGTTTTCCATGCGTAACAATTCAAGGGTTTGATCTAAAATGAAATTAAAAGCTTCTATTGTTACCTTTAGTTACATAAGTAGCATGCTCAATAGCATTCTATGTTGACATAATTTAGTTACATAAATACCATTTAAATGCAATGTGTTATTTCTTTGTCATTTTAAATTGTATCCATTTATTGGTATATGTATAAGAGCATTAAATGTTTACTAAAAATGTTTTCTGTTTCTTATTTAATTATTACAAACATTATCTATACATAGTTCCAAGAAGAGAAACATTTTTCATTTTTATTTAAAGATAAGAAGTGGTTGGGAACATGAAACTTGAAATTACAACAATATTATATATACTGTGGTATAAAAGTAAGTATGTAATTGTTTCAATAGTACATAGAAATAAAAACATAATATTCTCTAGCTTCCATGAAAATTATATAACTGCTTCCAAAGAACCAAATGCAAGAAACGTTGTAAAATATCAAACAAATCTGTAAAATTAACAATACAATGCACCTACTGTTTTATAAGTAAGATTTAGATAACTGAAAGTCTCTGCAGATATCTTGGTAAATTACTTATAAACTGATATTTTGGCAATAATGAAAGTGCAGTCCTGTTGAGGAATGTAAATAGTTGTTACCTTACTAAAACCATTGGTTTTCCAACCCCAATTAAAATTTTATGACTCATTATACTGTCGACTCTTGGCAATAACCTTCCCAGTAAATATGTTCGCATGAATCTAGTTAATTACTTTGCCGCGATAAAATTTCTGCAGCCTTATAAACCACTAGTATAAGACACCCAACCAGGAACAGTTTGGTAGTACTGTGTCTTTTCTGTAGAGTAAAATATTCAGGTATTCATTATAAAATGTCAAATAGATTTTCATGTCTGAAAATGTTAATAAACCTATAGAATATTAAATTATTGCAGTATCTTAACGCACAATATTAGACGAAAATTTGAATAACTAAAAAATATATTATATACTTTTAAAATTTGATTGCCTTCTTGACAATTAGTTATTTAAATTTTACTTTATGTTTTCCTCTAGTAAAACTAGTACGACTTTTAGTTTGTTTGAAGACAAAATTAAATAAAACTTTTGAGAAATTTCTCTTTTTACACATCAGAAAACAATTTTTCTTTTAGATTAACAATATTCAGGTTGTGTGGTTCAGCGAAGACTTGGATTTATAAGTGTAAAATAAAAAAATAATTTTATAATGTAAAATGTAGCAAATATGAATGCCCTACTGTCAAAGGGCTAAGACATCTTAATAATTAGATTTCTCCTTTCTAGGTATTAGGTGTTAATTACTCACCAAGCAATCGGTCACAGGAAACATTGACAGCTAGCATAGTTAATTAGAGGCACAGCTCAGGTTCCGGATTGATCGATGTAATATTATAGTCGGGCGGATGTAGTAGTACTAGTTCGTAGTAAATTAGTTACTCTGTGTTTGAAAGGTGCGGAAACTATAAATATAGCAATCACTAAGCTTAACGGTTGTCCTTGTTTCAACAGTTTTGGAAATAAAATTTAATAAACTATCAAAATCGTATTTTTTTAATATATACGTTGCGTTATTAAATTAATTTATAATTTTACTGAAATTATTTATCATTTTCTTGTATTAATTAGTGAAAAATAAAGGTATAAATTTACCCAGATATATATCATAATTTGGAGATAAAAAGTAAAAAAAAAATTATTTCAAAATACGTTAGGCCTATTATTGTTTGTAGTTTTAACGGAAATATTAGTAAAATTTAAAAAAAAATCCAGTTTTAATTGATAAAGCTTCACATTTTCTTAGCATTCTTTCAGAATATAATTACATAGAACAGTAACTACTATCTCTTAAATAATATGATATGCCTAAAACACTTTATTATAAATCTTGTATATGAAGCATTAATAAAATTGTATATTTTCCATTAGAATGAAGCGTTTTTCCTTACTTTAAATGTCAGTTAGCTTTAGTAATACTGTCAAGTATAACGAATTTAATCAATAGGTAGTGACTTTTCCAATTAACGTTTGAAACCCTCGTTTTATGTGATACTTTCAGAAGTGTCAGACCTAAATGGTGTTCCAGGCATTTTCTTGATTTGATTTTAAAAATTAACGAAGAATACAAAAATAACTATTTTATATTTAGTCGAATAAAATTTAAACACCCCTATAATGTATATACTTGTTTTGTATTATTATCACTTTGTTTTTTGCAGGTTTGAATAATATTTTATTTTTAAATAAATACTTTTTATTACTTTAACTGCTGATATTTACAATAGAAGTGTGTTTATACGAGAACCAACAAGTTTAATCAAAATTTGTTAAATCAAAGAGTAAATAGTTCAAGTTATGGTACATACAATTACTTTTACAAAGTGCTAAGCTTATGGTGTATATTCTAATAAATTATAATGTTAAAGTTTTAATAAAATAAAAATGTAAAACTATTTTTAATAAAAATCTTTTATCAAAATAAAGATCTACTGGAAATAAATCACATTGCGTTATATATTAGTTGACTAACTACTAAAATTAATTAATCACAAAAATAAAATTACATCACAATGAAATCTCAAATTGCTATGCATCGGTATCTGATATAAAAGTATAACTTAATGTCTTACAGTATATTTTCCAGTTGGAACAATGAAAATAAATACATATTACAGTACTTAAGTAATTTCAATATCTCACAAATTTTGAAACTTATGTATATTTTTTTTAAACCTAGCCAAGCTCATAATCACACTTTTAAAAATGTTATTTCGGTATTATAAATTTTACAGTTTATAAAGACACGCATTGTATGATTAATACAAATATTAACCATTTATACTCCAGAGAAAATTCCATGTACATTATTTTAAGTTTCAACGTAACTAAACTGCCTAATTGACGTGTTCCTACATCTGACATAGGCATTTAAAAAATATTTGTTTTAAACTGAATCTAGTTAAATTTAAGACTATTAAAAATGTTACTTTAAATAATAATAATCTAGTTAGTATACAAAGTGTTATATAAATTTATCATTTTATAATGTATAAGTATTATTTACCAATTCATCTCTATTTTAAATTCTTCTATTGTCTAAGTTTGATGACTTTGATTGAATTATTTCACGCAAATAGCAAGCATTATTTATCAAAGTCATAAGATGTATAACTTATATCAACCATTACACATAAAGAGATTAGCAATGAACTAAAAGAGGATTATTTTTCTCTTGTTGAAATATAAAATAAATATATGGATAATGCATAAAAATTTACAGAAAATAATTAATGTTCACTAAATTCAAAGTTCACCAATTTATAGATATTAAAATTGTTGTAAACATACACAAAAAAAATTGATTACGAAATATAAATAATGAGTATAATAGGAATACAATTTTATAATAATTAAATGATTATCATTCTATATTGTTAGATTTTCCTAAAAATACCTGCATATATATAATTGACTTATAAATTTCTTGGTGCATTTCATTTCAATTACACATCACCGGTGATAATAAAAAACAATACGCAAGTGACTTGTAACAATGGCATTTTTTTAAATCACATTATTTAGAATGTTTGCCTACATACTCAAAATATATTATTTTAGTAACTGATTACGTGTTACTTATAAAAATAAAATGGATTACCAATATGTTGGAGGCAAATGCAATAATAGTAAGTAACTTCTTCCTAACAACTTTCATAACTTAGCTTATCTATTTGTAGAAGAAAATTGTATACCTTTACCTATAACATATAACCTTAAACATATACACTTAACACGCATACATAAAACCATTACACATAATAATAATAATTTTGCATATTTAACGTAAAAATATACAACAATTTACCTAAAAAAAAAACAAAGAAGTAATATAATATAATAACAATGTTAGAGAGGTAATCCTAATATAATATACACAATAATTATAATATATATATTATTACGACGAACTATTAATGCATGCAGTTAATACAGTTTGTTATCTAATTTTGTTAGCATCCATAAATTATATTTTATATATAACCTATACATAATTTGTTCATTCAGGTGTTAAAGAGAGCTAGGCTAATTTAATTTTAAAATTGTTATAGCTTAGTTGTGTAAGTAATTAGAAATATGTATGAATGATTACGATTGACAGTATATATGTAAGGTTTTATAGGTAACATTCGAAGTACAGGGTCACCTTGTACACAGCAGACTCTATACTAGGCTTTTTAAATATCTTTTGAAATTTAGTTTAAAACTTAGATAATGTACACATTCAAAGTCCTTTTATTTCTTTTTAATTGGTATGTTTAACAGAAACAATTTGTCAACAAATGTTTTGTTATACAACTTAAAATTTTCACACCAATATTTGTGTGAAAATAATACATCAATAACAAATTAAATAAATATATCTTTATATTTGGTAAGTTCTTAAGCATAGAATCCTTCCCAGAAGTTTAAGTATGTTTACCACTTAACAGTCTTTACTTAACCTTAATTCTTAATTAAATGCGGATAATACTAAATTTTAGCCTTACAAATTCTTAGAGTAGAATTTGTAATTCATATTCATATTGTAATTCATATTCATTTCTATTAATAATACTTGAAATATGTTGAGTTATTTTGCAGATGCTGATCTGTCTATGACGAAGTTAACTAACTATATTCGTTTAAAACTTTTAAAATAAAAAAATGTAATGTAATAACAAACAAAGCTAGTTTATAATATATATATAAAACAAAATAAGTATGATTTTGAAATGTTAATTACATTTTAGTAGTGGTATGTCACGTAAAACTTTTGCAATGTTAATAGAGTATTCAGAAAAACATGAAACTGGGAAATGTGTACAAGTTATTATTATGTTTTACCTTTATATCTAATTATTTTTATTTTAGTATAATCCCCAAAAGTACACGTATTTGATAAAACATGTTTTGACTAAAAACATAAAGTTCTATAATAAATGCAAATCATGCCATGTTAGCTTTAACCTCAATCAAATACAGAATTAAATGATAGTTTTTATTAATTCAAAGTAATTAAATCTTTGATGCTGTAAGTTATCCTGCAGATGATATAGCTGTATAAAGATAAAATTGACTACCTGATATTTTAA
>JAGFPH010000541.1:5256-47153 GCA_018207615.1 Philaenus spumarius
GTACAGCGGACTAGACAGCAATAACCTCGAACCACTAAATGAAGGCAATTCAATCTTCTTTGTTTAATAAAAGCCTTTTCAATTATGCTTGGCTTATATTAATCTTACAATAAAATACTGATAGCATAAAACTTTAATATAGAACCTCACACTAATACCTTTCCAATTATTCTTGGCTTATATTAATCTCACAATAAAATACTGATAGCATAAAACTTTAATAGAACCTCACACTAATACGTTTATCACTGAAACGCACTTCAGTGATGACCCGAGCTACAATATCAAACTATTAACTCCAGTTCAAATTCGGAAAACTTAGTGGTGTTAAAGGCACCCTACTAGTTTACTTTACAGAAATGCTCTTGCGAAACATTTTTTAAATTTAAAAATATGTTTTCCTTCTTTCTCACTCATTACGGTAATATTTTATTCAAGAACAGTAGCTTCCTTTTCCTGATGGTCCATACCAATAATGTATAACTTATTCTCGTAACTTATTTTCGATATTGTTATTATAGTGGATGGGTTCTATGTACTGAGTATTTGATCGGTGTATATAACTTCATTTTTCAATCCTAACAATTTAGGCCTAATTTATATAGTTGATACTTTATTAGTAATTATCTCTATCGCAGAATAAAGATTATTATCTCTATCTCTATCTCTACAGGTTTAGCAGCTTATGTCAGTTCAGTAAGCTTACGTCATAGACTTAAATTAAATTGTACTGCAGCGAGTTTCGGTGTACAATGTACAAGGTTAACTAGGTAGGCCTTCTCATCTCTTTTGCCTTGTAGGGAGGTTTATAAAATGACCTGGAACGCCTTTTCTCGTCCTCCTTGACTCCCACTTTTGTAGCTAAAAATATGGCAGAACATGGAAACTCTGCTTGCTATTGTTTTCTCAGAATAAACAAATTGTTAGCATATATGTCTTTTTTGTTTAAATGCATAACGTTTTCTCTTTAAAAATATGATAGATGAGAAAGTTATGTAATTGATTTTCTCTGAATATTAGCTTGCTAGAATCTAAGGATTGTCAGGGTTGTTGGTAAATCCAAAATCCAATACTTTGATAGAAAACTGAGCATTTCATGAAATATGTTTTTTTCAGATTAAGTTAACGGTATTATAGTCTTTATAATTTTAAAAGTGAGTAAAAACAAAGCATGGACTTATGACTTTAAACCATAGGCCTATTATATAACTATATATATGTATACTATTGGATTGTTATATGAGGTTTTATAAAAGCTTTACACTTTACAAGTATTATGGAATGTTGATACACCGAAGACAAAGTTATTAAGATATCTGCCTAAACGAGACGACTGGTCGTTTGTTAAAAGCTCATTAATTGGCTAAACACGTTTAGCTGGTGAATTGTATTGTTTGGAGGACATTCTGCTATTGGGGCCAGGGTTGATGTCGTCGATTGTTGAAACCAGTTTGCTACGTAGGTCGGAACAGGTTCTTAGCCTAATTGAAAATTGAAGCTCAATATATCTGTGGTATACACTTCTGCCTAATCGGTTTGGATTTCTCGATTAATTCATTTAAATTATGTATTTATTGAGCGCTTTCTTGTATTAGACCTAATAAATGCTCTCGATTTTGATCGTTTATTATTACAACCGATAAAATATTTCAAAGTAGTAATAACTTTTATTTTTCATCTTTACTTTCTGCTTGTCAGACGAATGAAGGCTGGGGAGCAGTGTAGCGTACAAAATCTAAACTCCGCCACTGACTAGGCCCGTATCTGCTCAACTTTGTATCCTACTGAGATAATATTTGTAACTAGTAGTTCTGTGAACAGTAGACCTAGCTCGTTGAAATAAAAAATGTGGTTTTGAGCTAAGGTTAAAAATAGTGTGCCAGTAAGGAATTAAGCACAAGGTTTAGCCAGTGAAACATTATTTACAATTCCCGCGATTCCGGGATTTCTAGTTCTCGTTTTTATTTTTTTCTTGAGCTTTAACTGCTAAAGATTTTCTTTTAGAGGCGTTGTGTTTTATTTAGGTTAATAATGCAATGCGTAAGATAGCTAAAAAAATCGCGTTATAGAGGGACAACATACAATTAAATATTTACATACTTAAATAACTCAAACTTAACAATGTATCATAAGTTAACTTAAGTTCCGTATCATATTCCAGTATTAGAAATAATGAAAACAAACGATGTTAAAACGTCGTGATAGTGATCTCAACCCATGTACCAACACTTCCCACGGTGTCAAACGGTCATGTTTTGTATGTCCTATATCGCCGCGAGGTTTCATTTGTTTCATCTCATTTTGTAATTCAAGTAAAGCCAAGTCAAATACTTTTATGAAATTTACAATGATAATTTACAGGTATACAGTTCAATTCTTTGATTTATCCTCTACACTTTCTTATAATAATATGTCATTTTTGGGCAAATGATATATTCCTAAATTACTATTTAAAACAGGCCTAGTTTTGTTGGCAGTCTTGTAGTAGGAACATAAAAACTGGTGTTTTGAAAATAAGAAATTTGAAATTGATAAATATTTTTATACAATTATATTTAGAACTAAATTACGAAACTTTATTACATTTATGAAAAAATTACAATATTATTTACTACTTTTTATGTAGGCCTAAAGTTAAACATTTTCCTTTCGTTACTGAACGTGATTGTTTCTTGAGCTAATAACTTTCTTAATTTTACTTCAATAATTTTTTTTACTGGTATATACAAATTCTTTAAACCTTTATCTACAAAAAAAACATGGTTGAAATACAAAAACTTGGACGATTTTTAACAAATTCGAAGTTTACGGCCATTTTGTGAGCTCACAGTTAGAGATACGGAAAAAAATCAAGAATACAATTTTGTTTAAAATTTAATTTGCTGTAAATGTTATTAGTTTTTAAATTCGACTTACGGTTAAGCCACAAACTGGCTTTGGAAAAAAGCTTACACTGAGATAAACGGTCAGGCCGCCATTTTTATTTAATTTAAGGGGTTAAAAATGAAAAATGGAAAGAAAACCGTGTATATACATGGCTTGGCCTAGGAATAAGGAACATTCATGCAAAAAATCATCAAAATCGGTCAAGGCGTTTGGCCGTAATCGTGAGACAGACACACAGACATACAGACACACAGACGAAATGCCGAACGGTCGAGTTAAACCGACGGAGACCTCGCTTACGCTCGGTCAATTATTTTGTGTCTAATTTTTCGAGAGTGACATAAGCTAGGTGTTATTAAAATTTATCAAAAAGGATTTGAACAATTCAGAAAAACTTATTCGGGATCATTTTATTACTGCAGCTAAACAATCGAAAAAGAAATAATTAATGGATACTTATTATTTGCAATAAAAAGTCTACACAAATTCAGTGGCAGTAAGTAGGTATTATTTTTGATCTACCTAATACAAATCTTACGATTATTTTTAGCAAACATTTCGATGAATTTTAAGTAGCTCAGTCAGTAGAGTAGCGTTTCGAATAAGTTACGTTTTGGATAACGTTGAAACATAACTATATTCATGTTGGGTTTGTCTGTGTCTCTGTATGTTACTCCCCTTCCTTACTTATACCACAGAAAAAAAATTATACCGAGAGAGACCACTGCCATGCCAAAAGGTGTAAAAGTCAGAATCTGTAAACTAAGAAGGCAAAAATACAAGTACAGATAACGCTTTTCTACAACTGAAAAGTGTTGCTAAGTCAAACAATTAGAACGAGAAAGAAGGGAGTCGTCTACTTCTTGTGGAATAACATTTCAACTTGGTTACACTTGACACAATACATCTATATTACTGCAGTTTAGACATTGTGTAGTATAAGTAACGCTTCAGAGAAGTTAGTTGAGGGCTGGCTCTTGAAAGATCCAATGAGACTAGCAGAGAGGATCCTGTGATTGTAACTAATAAATAAATTACAATGCTATCATATTGCTTGACGATATTATATTTATGAAAATAACTGTTTGACAATTACAATCTAATAAATTTTATTTATAAGATTGATTCTTAGAGACAAATTACTAGTAATATGTAATGTTGCTACGTAGAATTGAAACCTTATTAATTTATGAGAGTTTAGTGTTTACAAAAAGCTGCAACAAAGTTTACGGAATTTATGTTTTGACACATAAAGCCGGGAAGCGGGAGAGATATTCTTCCTCTGAATTGTCCGCCTGGGAAAAGTGTAGGCCTATCATGGCGGGATATTACCACAGTCACACCGGCGCGGGAAGCTAAAAGTTGGAGCTTGCAGCGGCTCCCACCTGAATGCTGTATGCAGCATTACCCTCGCTTCCCGTACCTATGTGTCAATGAAATAAAGAAGGTCTTACCTTAAAGTAGTCGTTCCTCAGGACGTATAGCTCACGGTAATTGATATTTTCTTTTTCAATAACATCATCAATATCAAAATATTCCTGGTGCATTCTAAAATATGTATACAATATTGTATCATCATATCTCAATTGGTTCATGAGCGTGTTGTACTCTCCAAATTAAAGCCTTTCTTTAGTTACATTGTTACATGCAACGAAATAACTTTTTTAAAGTAACATTCTGTGCACTTACATACTCCACCTCACTTTACGATATACTGGCTCCCGCTTCACGCAACCTTCCCGCGCTGGTGTGTCCTTTCCAAATCCCGCCATAGATCTCCCGCGAAAAAATTATTAGTAAGTTTCTCCAAATTGAAGCCTTTCTTTATTTATGTCGTGCAACTACTTTTTCTTGGGTTCTTTGTCTTCTGAAACAGCAAGCAACAGCAGTGGCCATAAGTTATTCTCTAAACAATGATGGTAAATTAATTGATGATAAAATCAATTTGGTAAATGATGGTTAAATGATGGTAAGTTATTCTCTAACATATGTAAATTGTAAAATTTTAGTGAAATTAGTAAGACAATAAATACAAAATGTGATTTCGGCTTTTTTTCTTTTTTATTCCGCTTAGAAGTATTTTTTTCAAAATCCCATCTTATTACACGTCTAGAGCACATTATGAACCACCATGCCAAATTTAAAGTTAATCGGTTTTGTCGTTTTTGAGAAATAGCGATGGATAAGTGAGTGAGTTAGCGGTATTTGGCTGTTCATTGACTCTAGCCCTTTCTGCACAGAGTAATAACATTTGTTGCTGAGCAGTTGATTGAATTAATGCACGTTACTCAGTTCTACTTAGTTGGTAGACCTATTTCTCTTCCATTATTTATTTACGTTTTGTTTTGACACAGGTCGCTTTGAAAAAGTCACCATGTACTTTCCTGTAAGGAGGCATTCTTTTTTGCCCAGTGATGACTTTGCCACAATTAATTCTGTAAAAAAGTTTGACAGAATTTATACCGTTGGTGAAATTTGAGCGCTAATATAAACTAACTGCACCAAGCCTGGTAACCACCAAAAGTTTGTTGTGAAGGAAGTTGAAAGCGAAGATATTTTGGACTTTAAAGCGTTCTGGCCAACCTACTATAAAAAAAGTTGTATCTATCATGAAACACTAAAAAAAGCGTGCCTAAAGCCAATAAAATCAAATTTGAAATAAACACCTATAGCCAATTGATTTTCAACAAAAATAAATTTGGTACAATATATGCCATGAAAACCATTGACAGTATGGTGAGTCACTCACTTTCAAAATGTGCAAGGATGCAAACTTGAAACCAACTTTGCCACCAGCCGCAGCTTATCAAGCCGGTAAAGTTCCGAATCAAGAGAGTCAAACTAAATGATATTAGGGATCTTTTGCCATACATTCCCCATGAACACACGGAGTTCTATCAATCCATAATGAGTTGGCCTACAGTAGACCAAATAGATCCACAAGTCCAAGATTATTAAAAGGATTTTTTTACGAAAGCAAACTTTTAAGCAATTTAATTGTATTGTTTTTTCCATTATGGTCATTATAACTCTGTAAAGCCTTAACTGCATTGTTTTTTGTCAAAGAAACCCTCTTTTGTTAATGTCAGCAGCAAAAAATAGTCAAATTGAAATGTTTAGTCAGTTTAGTGTATAAAAACAGTTAAAGTAGCATTAAAAAAAGAAAAGTTACATACACAAAACGCTTCATTTTAGTTAAATAGTTAAACATGCAAAAAGGGTTTCAGTCAACCAACAAAAAACTTTTTTGTACCCCAAAAAAATAGATATATAAAAAATTTTTAACAACATTTGGTTGTGTAATCTTTTTCTACGAAATACAAAAATTGGGTTTTTTTTATTTTTGTATGTTTTCAAATAAGAAAGTTTTTTGTTTTTCTCAAAACTAGGTTTACATGACTGAAGCCCTTTTTGCATGAAGCGATTCATATATACACGAATGCATATATTGTTACGTGCAACGAAATACACTTTTTACAGTAACAAACTGTGCGCACTCTTCCTCACTGCGATATAGGCTCTTCCCGCTCCGGGGCTAAAGTCTCTCGTTTTCAGAATTAGGAATTCCAATAAAAAATATATTATATATTTAGCAGCCCTCTGAATTTTGAAATCACAATGAAAGATATCTCACAATTTTTCCCTTTTTATAACATTTTTAACAAGGTGAGGTAAATCAAAGATTCGACACTGAAAAATTGGTAGGCCTACGCCAAGAGTTCCTTAAAATTAAATTAACAATTCATCAACATCATTTTCGTAACATAACCATGGCTTGAGTAAATTATGGCCTAGATTGGTAGTTTGGACAAATGAAAAGAGGTGACAATTCCCAAGCACACTTTTACCGATCATCGCCTATAAGTTATACTGGAAAGATATTTTCATAACTTTTTCACAAAAATACACAAAAGCTGTAGTTGTCTGTAAAGCTTATGAGTACCACAAAACAAAATTTAAAAAAAAAATGTAGCCTATGTGGGGGTCTTTTCGTATATAGAGGGGGCGAGTTTGAGAGGAAACATTTATTATTCATCACTTTTTCTCAAAAGTTCAGATTCACTAGTTTTTCTGTCAAAAATACCAGTAACACCGCGCCGCTCTAACACCGTCTTTTCATTTAAAATTTTAGCTGCAGTACTTTTAGAAATAGAGGGGTTTTTAACAACATTTTAGAGAATATACCTTGAAAACCACTTCTCACAAAATTATTTAAAAAATATATTTTAGATCGTTTAATAAAGCCGTTTCAAACAACGTCCCATACGGCAGTATCATAAAATATTTATTTTTATGGTAGCAAACTTTTATTCCCAAAACTCGTAATAGGCCTATATTTAGTTTGAATTCTCATTACTAGAAGAAATTGCATTGTAATGACGGATCCTACACTGTAAGGGTTCAGTTTTGTTCCTTTTAAATTACGAAACCATCAAAACCAAAGAAATTTTTTTAAACAGCGAAAAACGTAGATTTTGTTTTGTTTTTCATTTTTATTATAAACAAATAAATACCAAAATATTTTGACAGCTTATGCATTAACGGCAGTAACAGCGCCGTACGTTCCCTATTGCCAGTTATATAGCGTCGTTAATTATAATGATAGAAGAGTTTTACACCTCTTCTTACAGATCATTTCTAAATCTTTATTTTTCGTGTAAAAAGTATTTTGGTTTAATTTGTAATTATTCTTAAAATATTTTAGATTCAAAAGTCTAATGTCGGTTTTCATTGCTCGTGTACCATCTTTAAAGTATGACATTTTTGTAGGCTATCATAAAACTAAAAATCGGAGAAAAATAAACAAAAATGCATTTTACTCTTTTTTGTATAAACTTTGAACATGACGTTTCGCCACTAAACGCAACACATTTCAATCTATTTACCTATTTACATCACCTGGTAGGCCTAATACCATTATAGGGGTGAAGTTTGAAAATTCACGTTAACTCTAAAATTAGAATCTGTACACTTATTTTCTTAAAATACGCTATCAGATTTTGTAGTCACTATTACTATTTTGCTTGCCAACTTAAATATGGGTAGGAACTACCCCTAACTTAAAAACTTGCGTAGTGTCCAACGTACAAAATATTTTAACACTTTTTTTAACATAGGCCTAATATAAAAATAATTAAGAAATTTCTTTAACCGGGACTCAATGCTCTATTCACTCTATTAGTATGTTTGTGTACTTATATACTTTCACAATGCCTACTAACTGTATGTGTAGCCTATATGCTATGTATAGACGGATAATTTCATGTTTCTACAGCAATCAATATAAAGAAAAATAAGAAAATTAAATGATAAAAAGGTGCGCTGATAGTGACAAAACTGTTTGGGGCAAGTCTAAAGGTTTTTGGGGTTAGGCTCTTGTGGTTTACCAACTAACTATATACAACAATAGGTTAGATAATAGAACAACTTAAAATTAGAACTAAACTTGATCTTGAGGGAATTTGGTATTTTTAAGACATTAGCGCCAAATTATGTTCTGTGTAGGCCTACATGACTGGCAATTCCTGATTTGCTTCTTATTTACGATGCACAAGAAACTATTTTGTATACCTACAGTACTAATTTCTAAAAACTCGTTTTGTTTAAAATATTATTACAATCTCCAGGAACATTTTACAAGACCTACAGTAGCCTATGTTTCTGAAAACATTGTTAAACGTTAGGCATTAAAATCCTTGAAGTGCCCTGCATTCTAGTTATGTTAGTGCTTTTTTACCAGACAAATCTTTTACAATAAAATTAAATCACTGAAACAAAATGTCTGAACTGAATTGTTTTAACATAAAACATAATAGGCCTATTTATGCCACCATGGAAAATTATTCTGAATATATTGCAAACATGTACATTTAAATCATAGGCTTTCAAATGTAGTCGTAAAATGGAGAACACGTCTATTGTAAAAAGTAGTTTAAACACATAAATGTAATATTTAAAGTAGATCTAGGCCAGTTGACTAGCTTTCAAAGAGCTTGACAAAAACTGTTTAATCAAGTGGTTTATGTAATGCAACAGAGACTGGCAATATCAGTAGGCTTAATAATTTAATGTCATTCAAGTATTATAATGTAGAACACATGTAAAACAGAAAAGGTTTCATGGTTTTGTAATTAATTTGCTTCCATTCTGCATTAACTAGTTTTATTCTATACTTTTACCTAATATACAAGCACGTTTTACATAATATTGATTATTTTGTATCAGATATTAAATTCAGATTTATTACAGATTGTACGATTTCCTGACTGATATGCAAAGAATTTATTGTCTGCATTAATCTTGTATTGATATTGTTTGAAAAAGTCTTCCGACATAACATAATCTAGACAGTTTTAATGTAACTAGTGGACCTGCTTCGCTATTGCTTGATTTACCTAACCTAAAATTATATTCAGTTTTTGATCCAAATCAGTTGTTGATCAAAATCAGCTGTTGATCAAAATCAGCTGTTTTAAGCTTTTCATAAGAACAGCTGTTTTTTGTGCCCCTGATAAAATCAAAAGAAATCTTTCTTCTTCTTCCTTAAGATTGACCTTCCATAAGATTAACATGGCAACTTTGAGGGCCACTGGGGCGAAGCCCTTAACATACATTGAGCTCATTTTAAGGGAAGCACAACTTCAGAGTGAGCTCTGTAAAATGACACCAAAAACATCAAAATCGGTTAAAAACTCTAGGAGGAGTTCTACTCACAAAATAACCCCTAGCAAATTAATTATGTATAGATAAGTCAAAAACGATTTGGAAAGTCGAAAACGTTTTGGCACAATAATAATTGTTAAATCGAATGCTTCCTCGTTCTCCAATAGTCCGCACATATATACAAAAAAAAAAAAGAATAGTCCATTTTCTGTTTTTAAATTGAAAAAGATAGAGCACTGGACACTTAGTCTTAGCCTACAACAAATAATACTAACTTATTGAATTCTTAAGGTTGTTTTCTTTGAACTTAGGTAATACAATTTGTATATTCTTGTTGAAGAAATGTCAACTTTCCCTTGAAAGAGAAAGAGGACATTTTGTAAATGTAAATTAGTCTACAACATACAGCGTTTTGCCTTTTTCGCAATAGGCCTAATTATATATAGTCTATTGTAAATACATTGTCTTTGTAAATACATTGTTTACTGACAGTTTATGCACTTTTGTCCATTGATTTACAGCCCACCCCAAATTATTAAAAACGTTGATAATTTTATACACTGAGAAAGCTAAACAAGTAAGTTCTAAGGAGTCGATCGGTTCAGTCCAGAACTAATCTTACAATGGAAAACATCGCTTCCAATAAACGTGAGTCAGCAGCAATGAGCAGACAGCCTTGCTTCTAATAAACTAAGGATTTATGGTTTCAGAAAGTGGTCGGTCTAAGTACAGAAGAGAGTGATATTTGCAGGCTATCATGACAGTGTACAGAGTTTATTAATTTATTCCAGTCATGAGGACTACTTACATGTCCTTATTTGTACAGAGAACCGGTCCTCACTGGTGAGGCCAAGTACGGCAAGGCAATCCAATATCCATAATATTTTACACCAATCCTTTGTGTGCCTTTACCAGTAGGGTTTGTTGATTATAAACATTTTCATTTAGCCTATGCATAGCAACTAATATTTACATCTTTTCTTATATTCATGATGTACATAGAACTATACATAAGTTACTCGTATATTGTTATATTGATTATTTTAGGCCGGAGTAAACAAGGAGCGCCTTCCATAATAGTAGCTTGTGTATTTTCAAAAGCCAAATGTCATCATTTGGGCAAAGTTTCGTCGAAATTCGACTAACACTTCTGGATCCTACCTTGTTCTATCGCCCAGACATAAATTCTCTCTATAGTTATAACCGGTAGCAGATATATAAATTGGTTTTGGAGGGGTCTAAATGGGACAGTATGTTCCAATTTTCCAAACTAAAGAAGTTTGGTATTTTTGTGTGTTAAGTTTTGGAAGTAATTTTTGGAAAATATGATTTTATTACAAAAAATAATTATAATTAAAAATTGTGATAAAAAAGTGATTATAGCATATCATTTCATACAAATTAAAATGAGCTACACATCAAAAGAAAGTAAATAATTTGTAATAAGTTACTGTTTTAAATTTATTAATAGATTTGGCCTACTTAAAATATAGTTATATTACTGGCTCAAATGAAAAGATCAGTTGCATGATATTTTTATAATGCAAATAAATATCATATATTATTTTATATTTATAAACCAATGATACCCTAAAAACCTAACATTGAAACACAACATTACCTCCAATAGGCTGGTAACGAAACAATAGGCCTAAGCTTCCACTCATTTATTCTACTCAATCTACTAATAGACTTAAAACTTGATTGATGAATATAATAAAAGTAAACATAATGATTAAAACTGTGCATTTATTATTTGTTTTGCTTTATTTTTACGCGTAAAATTTTTTACTTTTATTTTATTTAAAAGGCCAATGAAAATCAAACTTTCTTACCTACTATCCCTATTAATCAACGGCTTATTAATTACGATCATTTCATTCTAAAATATTAGGCCAATGAATACAGATCTGAAATTGTCAAATTATGTGACGAAGCTATAATTAGTAGTTTACTATACGATAAATTAACAAAAATGGCAATCAAACATCCGTTTTCGTTAAACTTTTTGAAATATAAATACATTTTACTTAATAGAAGTCAAAGCATTAAAGTAAGTTTAGTAGGCCCTACTTTACATCAAGTCCAGAATAATAATGTTGCACTCCTTTTGTTGATTTGGTTTTTGGGGGAAACCCCGAAGCCACGCCCTTTGATCTGCCCTTTGGTTATAATATCTCCTTAAAAATAACGTAGTGGATAAAAACACTCATTCAATGGGAGATTATCGATTGCAATAACACAATAAGTGTCTCCTAAGTAGAATTCATACTGAGAAATTTAGTAATTCCAATTTCGAAAATTGCTAAAGTAAAATATTCTTGTAAGTTCTTTAAGATTAGGCCTATAGTTTTGATCAAATATATCATAAACAATTAAAAAACAAAAGCAACACGATACTACATAATATAAAGGATTATACAAATGTATTATACTATCTCTCGAAAGTGTTTTGGTATTTCTAGGATAAATCTAAATGTAGCCTATATAAAATTGTCCTAAGCCTACTTAATAACGAAATCTCTGGAAACACAATGCTTACACATGAGTTAAATTCTGTGGGTAGATTCTTTGTGTATCGGTGTTAGTCAAGAACAGAGTTTTTACCAATTCAATGTTCAGAAGAAAAAATAGTGAAAAGTATAATACATTATTTTTCCAAACCAAAACACCTACGATCGCGAGCACAAGTATGTGCTTTTTGCGTGTTAGGTTCTCGGGTAGGTAAGAGTGTTTGACAAATCTATGTGAAGGCACTGGTATTTAGCTAGTTCATTATCTAGACCTTATAGTCCAGTCATGTTGGACAAATTACCTAAAAACTATTATAAGTTAGGGATTTGGTATGTATGTTGTATTTAGGTTCTGTAATAACAAAGGCCTACTAAAAGTCCTCACAAAAAAACCTGTGCAACTGCCGCCATCTTGGAAAATGGCGTCCAAAAACTATAGAATGCATCGAAGGCATCAGCAGTGTAACATTTAAACATTTAAAAATTTATATTTAAAATATAAAAGAGCAAAAGTTATGTTATTGGTGTGAAACTGTTCAGGAAATTCCAATCTTGAAATCAAAACAAAACTTTTTTGTTAAAAATTTCTTTATAACTTCCCTTAACGGAAATTAGTGATTTTTTTTAACAAATTGTCAAAATTGTTTTTAAAATATTGCATTTTATGGCTAAACGGTTAATTTGAAAATTGGTAAGTACAAAAGTTGTAGCTCTTTCTGTGACAAACATTTTTTATTCAAAAATTTGTTTTATAGGATGAATAGTTTTTTAGTTACGGGGGAAAACTCACCGAGTAATTGTTTTTGACAGCCATTTTCCAAGACATTTTACAGGTTGTTTTTGCGAGGACTTTTAGTATGTTATTATAGTACCTAAATACAAAATACATAGGCCAAATGCCTACCTTATAAGAGCTTTTTTTTAAGTAATGGGGTAGTTTTGATTTAAAAGACTATACACTATAAATGTAATGAAGTGTTGGGAGTAATGTGGCAATCCACAGACATAACATACAAAACTCATAAAAGATGCAGTTCGTTATCAAAACCAATTACTCTGATGGTAAATTCAGTAAAAACATTAATTATTGTATTTAGCGCAAAATGTTTGTTTCAGAATCATATATTTACAATACATTTTCTTTCATCTTATATTATTGGGTAGTTTCGTGTTTTGAGGCATTTTCTTCAATGTGTGTGTGTTTGAGAGTGTAAGTGTGTTAATGTATATGTTTATATATAGTAGGCTATAGCACAATTTACTTTTAGTTTTAATTAGGAGATAAATGTGTTTATTTTTGTTCTGTTTTTGTACATTATGTTTTAGAAGTCATTATTATTACTTCGGCTTATATTAAAATGCCAAAGTATTGAAATCTTTCGAAAATTCCAAGAAAATTACTCCCACTTTTTATGACTTTTCTCGACGTTTTCAAGCTCTCTGAACACGATAAAGCAATAAAAAAATGTTGTGTCTTTGTGGACACGATATGTACACTCACTGACGTCGTAGAAAACCAAAATGTTTTAAATTTTATTGCGGAGAGTTGAAAAGGTTTTGAGCTTTTTAGCGTGACAGCAACGAGACGTGCATAACAAAAACGTCACATTTTTAAGTATTTAAAAAAAACACTAGCCAAAGTCTCGAAAAGTGTTCCATCTTTTCATCTTGTTTTATAGTTTTTGTTTGTTTATTAAGTTTTGTTTGTAGTGTGAATTTTTATGTATTTTGAAATTCTAGTTTAAGTGGAAGAGAGAAGAAAGGATCCAATGGTCCTAACTTCGTCTCTATAATAAAGATTATCATTACATGTTTAAATAGGCCAAGTTGAATTTGTAATCTCATAATCTAATTTTTTTATAAAAATGTGACAAATCTTACTCATTTTATAGGTAACCGGTAGCGCCCCCCCCCCCCCCCACCCATATTGTGACTGTCGCAATTCACCTGCAGCAGATCAGCAAGTAAGCGTGTTGGCGCGGCGTGTAGGTTTGCGGGTGTTGAAAACAGTGAAGCTAGTGAACCTCATAAGATTTCATCACCTTAGAGGAATATTTCAAAGTTCCTTATATTGATGTTTGTGACACTGAGAAATCTTGTATCAACAACACATTCGAATCAACAGGCTTGAGTTATAGCAGTAGAAAAGGAGCGTTTGTTAGTTGTTAACAAAGGCGGTATAGGTTTTGTACGACAGGCTGCATCTATATCTCACAATATTAAGATGTTAAACGTGTGCAATACCACTAGAGTAAAAGCATCGAATTCAGTGAGCGGATCCAACCTAGAGAAGTCTAGTCTATGATATTTACATTGGTAAAGCGCTCGAGCGCTAGAAGTATTAAAATCGCTTGTATACACTTTCGTTTTTACTAATGCCGGTCTTATATTTAGTTTCCGTCATGTTCATACGACATTTAAATTTTCAGGAACCTCCAATGTAGTGGGTAACAAAACTCGCCCCGATACTATTAAGTGACTTCACTGAAAATACAGTAATGTTTTTAGTCTTATTTATAAGCAAATATCTTCATAAAAATGTATAATTTACAATTTTTGTCACCTACGAATTAATGACCGAGCGAAGCGAGGTCTCCGTTTTAGCTCGACCGTTCGGCATTTAGTCTGTGTGTGTGTCTGTCTGTCTAACGATTACGGCCAAACGCCTTGACCGATTGTCATGATTTTTTGCATGAATGTTCCTTATGTATGTATACGGTTTTTTCCATTTCCCATTTTTAACCCCTTAAATAAAATAAAAATGGCGGCCGCACCGTTTCTCACAGTGTAACTTTTTTTCCAAAGCCAGTTTGTGCTTTAACAAATCGAATTGAAAACTAATAACATTTTACTAGTAGCAAATTTGATGTTGTACAAAATTGTTCCCTTGATTTTTTTCCGTAGCCTATCTCTAACGGTAAGATCACAAAATGGCCGCAAACTTCAAATTTGTTAAAAATCGTCCAAGTTTTTGTATTTTAACCACGTTTTTATACGTTTATTCTTTAGATATCTTCATAAAACCTTATAATTTTATGGAGAGAGAGAGAGAGAGCGCGCGAAACCTGCTGTCTTGCTCTTTCCTACCCTACGTCAGTGTGGCTGCTGTCACTGTGAGTGAGTTGTGGAGGGGGAGCCGAGATAAAGAGCCCGATTGGCGTTGCGTCGCATTTACTGAGTTCGAAATAACAAAGCTCTTAAAAAAAAACTACATCTGTTATTTCAACGAGCGAGGTCTACTGTTCACAGAACTATACAATGAATACACTGTATTCATTGACTACCAGTAACTTAGATGTTCGTGAACGATTTCCTGCAAATTATAAAAGATTATCTTCAAAATTAGATGAAAGGTAAGTTATATTGAATAGGACTGTATGGAACTGTTTCGCCTTCGTATTGCACACCCTTAAATGACATCGCTAAGCAAATAAAACTTAAACCTAAATTCAATGGGTGATGTATCTCTTACAAGACTTCAGTGTAAAAGAAATATTATCTGAACAAGTAAAGTGTATGAAGCTTTTTCAAGTTGTACTAGTTAAATCAGTAATCAGTCCCCGATTCCATGTAGTTAGCGCTCTAGTTAATCGTTAGTATCCCCTCCCCTTTCACAGTTTTCCACAAACAGTATACAATTTTACAAATTCATGCTCTTTTATTATCAGTTTTAAAACGGCACACTATTCAACTAAATAGGCCCTACTAAGGTTTTAAAGCTCTGGCTGTTTGTCTTTTTCTTATTATAATAAATAGTTGCCGTAGTTTGGTACTACTGTTATGATCGCCGTTAATAAAACATGAGTTGTACTAATTCTGAAAATTTTCTTAATACGCCTAAAATAAAGAAGATTTTTTAAATTTATGCGTAAATAATTTGCATTAATTACAAAAAATCGTTGTTCTTTAACATTGTTATAAAAACGCACCAGAAAGAATAAAAATGCAGTTTTAGCAACCTAGTTTTTCAAAAAATGTTCTCCCGGGTATTATGTCATACCCAATAATTTGATTAGTTGACACACCTGTATAGATAACATGTAGGCCTACTCGTACATTTGGCTAAAATTCTAATGACTTTATTATAATTAATTGAAGGCATGCGTCTGTAATGTTTATCAAATCCATGCATTGTTAAAAATTAATTATAACCTTTAAATACATAATCTATTTATTTAGGTCTGACACAGTATATAGACAAGGTAACTTGTCTACTCGTGAGAGCTTCTAGTTTAGGAAAAAATACTGCGTATCAAATAAGTACTAACAACTACTGTAGTCGGATATATGAAACTAGGCACATCATAACTGGTATTACGGAACCAACTAGCTACAACCAACGAGAAGATGTTCCACTAGGAGTCGGAAGAACATCTTTAATGACAACCTATGTTGTGTTATATTTAATTTTACACGTTTTCCGAGAAAATGCATTAAATCAGAGTTCAAACTGTTGATTCAGCAAGAATTTATAGCCGTTAAAATTATTAAAGTAGTTGGTAGTAGGAGTAGGCCTAATAAGTGATATCACTAACATAAGAGTAGGCCTATATATTGAAATGTTTCTTCAGATACTAGGAAAATTATACGTACATTTAAGAAGATGCAGATTTTTCAGCAAAACGAAGCAATACCATGCTATTGTATTAATGTTAGATGTAAAGAGGAACAGTGATGTAAATTATCTGCTCGTTTTCCCAATCTTAGCCTACTTCTCTCTCGTTCTCTCAATTAGTAGGCCTAATAATTAGTTTACTTTTTTTTTTTGGTTATCAAGAAGATAAATTCTATAAAATACAATCTCAAGATTAGGTAAAATTAGGAAACCGCTTAACACGAAAGTCTCAAATAATTATTTATAAATATCTGCAAAATGTAATGCTGGGTTTCATAACAAATGAGGGGAAATCCTATTCATCAAGGGGTTGGTTTTTCCCTCCACACACGTTTAATAAATTTGTTTAAAAACAAAGGTAGGATTAATCATGAACCCAAAGCTAACATGATAAATAATATTATATTTCTAAATCAAATCAATAAGTTTACGAAATGTCATTAGTTATAGGCCTATAGGCTACAGATTATAAAGAAGTAGGCCTACCTTGGCGACCAAGCATCGCTCAGTATTTTTTAGGAAAATGTATGTAAATACGAATCGCATACGGAATAAATATGAATATTTTGCGATCTTACGTACATATGAACTGTTTATTTAAATTTTAAAAAACATGAGGTTAATTAGTTCTAACATTTTATTAGATTTTTGCAGATATAAAACCTAGCGCATTCGAATCCTGACGTCCAAATATCTCTCTACGTACATGTAGGTTATGCAACCTATCCAACGAATAGGCCATATTTGATATTGTTTATGTATTTTAGAAATAACAAATAATAATTATAATCATTAGATAATTTATATTACCTTTATAGAAATGCAAAGAATCCAGAAACTGGTGAAAAGGGTTTCAGAACGGTTAATAACAGCTCAAAAACAATGTTTTAGTTACGTTTGGTATTTGAATAAAGAAATAACTTGAAAATTATACCACCTGATATATTGTTAATTATTTATGTTTGTTAACTCTTATCTTATTAAACGAGCAATTCTTGTATATTTTCTATTCGCCTATAGGCCTACTTAGTGACTTCAAAGGTGGTATATAAAATAGGTTCAAAGTTTAAATTTTATGCGCATTTTTCCGAGTTTATGCGCATTTTTTGCAGACATAAGACCTAGCGTATTAGATTCCTGACGTATAAAAACCTCTACATAAAAACTTTCATCAAAATCGTTAGAGCCGTTAGCGAGATCCCCGAAATAAATTTTTAACAAATATACAAGAGTTGCTCGTTTAATAAGATAAGATAACTAACTATAACTTAGGTCTACTGCCAAACAACCGCAGCCTAACCTAATTTTGAGTAAAATTTTCTGCCAATCCTAACGTTGTCTTAAAAATTATGTTCGTTAACGCGTTTAGATTTATTCCATCTTTTATAGAAATAGCAATGAGGCCTACTCATCTTCTATCAAAGAATTTTAAAATAAGAAATTTGTAGGTTAGATAGGGTATGCGAATTTCAGGCAATTTTAGGCGTCAAATGACTAACTATTAGTAGATGAAATTCTAAAAGTTGTATACTTCCCAAAGTCATATTATATTTCAAACTACCATGGAGGTTAACCTTTTTTTTGCTTCCGAATTGTCAAATTGAAAGTATTAAATGACATGTTTAATCCAATTTAAAATACGGATTCAACAATACTACGGCATGGAACAATAATTAATCGTTAAAAGAATATGATTTTTTTAAAGATAAGATGGCGGTTCGATAGAAATTTAAGCGTATTAAGACACCTTCGCAGGAACGTTTTCTTTATTTCTGAATGTAAAATCAAACCCTGAATAAAGAAATAAAAATTTTCGTGTTTTCTCTTAATCATAAAATGTATAATTGTGTTGCTGTTTCTTAAATATGCAACATAAATCTGGCCAATAGGAAAAACCGATACCAAATACAGAACATCTTTGCCCTTGGGGTTTATTATTGTTATTGCAAAACTATAACTTTGAGGATTTTAAATCAAAATTACAGGTTTTTTGAGCATTTTAGTTTCGAAAATTTCGTTAATATTCAGTTTATTTAAATATGTAGACAATTCCAGTAAGGTAAGCCAGAGGTAAGTGGAACCCATTGGGCCTTTTCAAAGGTAAATATGTTATAATACAGAGCAACCTAGTGAAGATTACGTGAACCAACCCTATCTTGAATGAGACAGCCTGCAGAGAGAACTTGAGGCTCTTGGGAGGCTGGACGGTAACACTTGAACTCTGAACAGTTGTTCATTTCACCCTGATCAGTTATTTCACTCTGATGGTTATTTTTCTTCTGTCTCCATTATTCACATATATTCAAGTGGTTTCGTCGCCATTTCGTGCAAAATTTGTTAGAACTGGAGTGTCTACAAGATACAGGGGAGAGATATTTGTTATTGTTATTGTAAAACTGTATTAATTGCAGTATCTTCATGACCATGCTTTTTTGTTGGCTGGGGCAAGTGGAACCCAATGATTTGTTAATATATATATTATTCAAGCAACTGCATTAAAACTCATACCATTGGTTAGGCATACCTCACTGAACTTGCAACTAAAATTTCAAGTAATTCTGTGAAAACCTGAATGGATAGTGAGAGGAGAAAATCGCACTATCAAAATTAGCGGTTCCAGTTACCCCGGTGTACTTTAACACACAAAAAAAATATTTGTTAACTATTTCTCGATTAAAAGACTGCTTTCTTTACAGTCTATATTTTGTCCACTTGCCCCAACCTCTTTTTAACGATTTCAAAAACAAAAAGGACCAGGAGTTCCACAGGCCACAGGGACAAGTGACTCTTAGAGGTTTAAATAAAAAAAGCTCTTGTGAATATATTATTCAAGCAATCTTATTCAAACTCACGCCATTGATAAGGCATACTCACTGAACTTGCCACTATAACTTCAAGTAATTCTGAGAAAAACTGAATGGTAAGTGAGAGGAGAAAGTCGCACTATCAAAATTAGCGGTTCCAGTTACCTCGGTGTATTTTATGTACATATTTATATAGTCTACTATATAGAAATGCAATTTTGACAATAATTATCTTTCAATTAAGACTTTAAAGATGTACGTGTTTGTACATATGCGTACTAGACTATCTGATGGGCTAACTGGCGGATGTGCAATGCCAGGACGAAACAGTGTTAGTCCCACACTATCCTCTTTAATAAAACTTATCTTTCTAATTTTGACGATAATCTTTTGTAATTTGCAGGAAATCATTCATGAACATCTAACCTATAATTAGTAGATGAAAAAATTATGAATTTTTACTAAAGATATCGGCTTATAAACAAGACGAAAAACACGATTTTCAGTCGAGTTACATGATAGCAGTAAAACATCAGGACGAATTTTGTTACCTACTAACTAAACATTGCAGTTTTATGCAAATTTAAATATCGTTCGAACATGGCGGAGACTAAAAAATAATGAACCGTTGACGTGAGTTGAGCAAATTTCCAAAATTAAGTTAATAGGCCTATGTTTTAGGGTTTCAACCAACAATTTTGGAAATAGGACTACTCACGACCGGGTTGAATAGCTGCAAAATGCTTCGCACGCCATTCCGCATATTGGGAGTATCTTCAATACACAAAGCATTGCGTGCTTCGCACGCCATTCCGTATATTGGGAGTATTTTCAATACACAAAGCATTGCGTGCTTCGCATGCCATTCCGTATATTGGCAGTATTTTCTATAGGACCTACACAAAGCATAGCGTGCTTCGCACGCCATTCCGCATATTGAGACTATTTTCAATACACAGTGCATTGAGAGCTTCGCACGTCAACCCCCGTTTGGGAGTATCTTCAATACACAATGCATTGCGTGTTTCGCACGTCAACCCCACGGTAAAATCCACCAAATGGCTTTGAACCGGGTACTTTTATGGTATTTTACGTTTTGATCGATTTTGGGGGAACCAAGCGAACTATAGGGTCGCTAGTTACTTCGGGTCAAAAAACGTGCTTCCGGTTGTTGGATTTGTTTGGCTAACGAACTCGTCCGAGCGACGAACACGTGTACCAAATTTGAACCAAATCGGAGTTAGAATGAGCACACATACATACATAAATATATATATATACCTGTATATATGATTTTTAATGACACCCCAAAACGTGTTCTGGGGACCATGATCGGTGCTCATTTGCTAGTCCCGACCTTGGGTCTTACCATAAGGACCACTGCAATAGTTCATTTTTCCTATGGAAATTCGCTAATAAGACCGGCATTAGTAGAAACGAAAGGTATACAAGCGATATTCTAGACGCGCTCGAGCGCTTTATCAATGTAATATCATAGGCCAGCCTTCCCATTGTTGGCTCACTGAATTCGATATTTTTACTCTAGTGGTATTGCACACCATTAAATGTCTTTCCTTATTACACACTAATAAAATGTGCGCAGGAGGACATATGACTTCCAACAAAATTTTACGGGTGAGTGAAGTCATGCATCACTACAATAATATATGTACTGTATTAAATATATATTTAAGTTTGACGCGGTGTCTAGTCGAGATTGGTTGTTGCCTACTGTTACTTATGTAGGCCTACATAGTTCCTTTTCTAAAAAGATATCATTTGCAATTAATTTTCAGCTTTCAATTTGTAAATGGAAATCGTAGGATCCAAATGATTGGTTCTTTTACTCACTAAGTAGGCCTAAGTTTTATATTTTTAAGTAGGCCTACTAGTATTATTAGTACACTATTATAGAGCTCCGTCTTTTTGTCATAGTTGGTTTCCTCAGAAATGGAAAATATGACAATGATCTCAATACAATCCAATAATCTAAATACTGTATTTTACTATTCATCAGGTTTTAAGTAGGCTACATTTTATGATAAGTATTTAGAGTGGAGTGTTGTTCGGAAGGACTTCATTTGAGGTTATGAATCGTGTAATACGAACCTTTCAAGATATTATCAAAGATTTTGTTTTAATTCATTTCCCTTGCCTCTATTTTCGAAAGTAGGCTACTGCAGCTAAAATTTCTAGAAAACAGTTTTTGTAGGTATAATCAGTTAAATTGGTTCAGTATATTCAGCATAGGCTTAAGTTTTACCATGTTGATAAGTTTTTGTTAATAATATTTCATGACAAAGTAAAACAATAGTTTCGGATAAGTTAGAAAGCGAAAGAGCAACATATATAGAGAACAACAATAGTCCTTTTAACATTTTAACGAGTGTTCAAACACCCATTTTTATGTATTAAATTTAACCTAATAATTAATTATTATGCCTATTTTATAAAATAACAATAATTCATAAAACCAATTATCTCCATACTACATAATACTCTATGGCCTAGTTATTTTATTCGAGACTAATGTCTTTTATTTTGTAGAATTAATTAATTTTAATAATGTTAATAATAATTATTAATTAATTGTACAGAAATTAGAAAGTTTAAAAAAGGCACGAGACAAATTATTTACGAAATGATTTGGTAGCTGGAGGTCACATGTGTCAATGACAACATTGGCATTTAATTTGTCGTCTGCTATTTGACGCGCAGGCGCACAAGTTGCCTTGACATCATTGCTTTACAGGTTATTTAACAGTATAGCCGCGCGATTCATTGATTGTGATTGTACATTGTGTTATTGTACTCAGACTCGCATTTACATAAAGTAATTATTATTACATAATGTATTTACTTTCTCTGCAGAACCGCTTGGTTGTAGAACCAACTATTCAATTAGTCTATTATTATGAAGCAGAGGCTATAGAAATCTTTAGGCTTAATTGCTAGACAACAAGTGATCTAGTCTAAATGTTTCATTGTATTAACATTGACGAGTGTTTGCATACTCTATTACTCCATCCAATGTTTGGATAGAAGTAACATTTCATTATCTTTGATTGTGGCCCACTAAAATGTATATGAACAGTTGATGCTATTTGCATTAATAACTTATCCTAATATAGACTAAAGGGTGTGAATGAAGTTAATACAAAAAAGTATGTAATGAATAGTTTAGTTCCACAATAATATGCATTTTAGTAATTGAGCTCAAACTTAAAAGTGTACTAAAACAAAGATTTTCTTTTGACTTTATAAAAAATGGTGACCGACTTAAACGTTTATCTTAAAATATAGGGTAGGCCTACACCACTTTGTACAAAATTTAAAATTGACAAAATATAGTCCTAAAAATCTTGTCATCCCTGTTTTGTTTTTTGCTAAACATAATTTTCTTCATTTGTTTTAAGTTAACAGTATTTAAGATAGTCTACGTTGCATATGTTTTTCTACGTTACTGTAAAATGAAAATGTAGGCCTAGCCTGTGAAATAAATTATTCTTTGTTTTTGATACACTGTAAAAATTGGCGTTACCATCGCAAAGTTGAGCTCAATATTATAATTAGCCTATCTACTTCTAAGGTTCATTTTTACTTTTGTGAAAATATATAATGGCAAGTAGTCTTAATTGAAATTATGCCTTTAAGATATGTTTATGTGAAACTTACACAAAAACTTCTCGAAACAAGCTTATTTATTATTAGCTCTATTAATAGTCTAATAGTAAAATTATCTTACTTTAACTGTCTTGAATAATAGCAAATTCTAAACGAGATGTTTTTAAATACAAATAAATTTCATTCATTCAATTTAGATTAAGAAAAAACAAAATAATAAACCCCAGCAATCATTTTGTGAGCAGAGCAATTTCTTTTTACAAAGGTGTCGCTCTGTTGTTGTCTCGTACGTTTCAATGTTGTAGATCTACCTAAAACACGAAGAAACCATACAATAACTTAATAAGGCCCTAATTATCACAATGTATTTAGTATTTCATACGGAAATGCACAAGTAAACAATTACCAAACAATCGAATTTTACGACCTAGTCCAACTGTATATATACATATATATTTGTCGTGTTTTATGTAAATATGCCAAAAATATGCGAATAAAAACCGAGTCCACGTTTTAATACTGTTTTTTTTTTTATATAGATAATAATTGGAGGCTTCAATTACTGCAATCAAAATCAATTTAAACGATTGTTATTCGTTTACTTTTTAGGAAGTGCAACACCACTCAAGTAAATCATGGAACGATGTTATATAAATCCACCAATATATAGACATTTTACAGTAATTTGAATATCGCTTGTAACATATAGCCTATGCTCTTGAGGTGTTATTTTAAATTTAATAATCCTTAGAAACAAAAGTAAGTTACGTTAACTAATTTTCAAGCAATTCTACACAAAATCATGTTTTTCATCCTGGTTTAAAAACAAATATCTTTAAGTAATATTAATAATTTATAATAGTTGTTTAGGCTACTAGTTATAGTTTACATTTTCATGAAATTCCCAAATTTACAAAAGTGTCTCTTCAAAGTTCTAATGGAAAGTCGTAAGATTGCAAAGAACCGCATTCAACCCAATTCGGTTCTGGTATTGCACAACCTTAAATAAATTTAACTAATATTACAGCTACGTTTTTAAACTGTAGGGACAGTATTTCATTTTTGTAGTTTCATTATCCAGTGTTAAAAATTAACAAAATTAATATTTATTTTCTAAAATTGTCACGATTTATGAAAAAAAAACACAAGATTCATAGTTATGGAAAAACATTTAATCTCGGCATTCCGGAGCTTTTTTAAAATAAGCCATACTTTACCTTTAGGGGTTAAAAGTCCAGAACCATTAAATTTGTTAAATTTAATTTCAGTTTCATAGATGCTTTGACAATGGTAATCCTTTGCAGCAAAGCCTTAATATGATGTGAATCTACTTAAAAGTATTCTGCTACAATAAGACAACTATAACCCACTAATCCTATAATAATCAGCGAGATTTCGATGCCAGATCTAAGGTGAAGATGATGGGAAAGCAGATTGTGGAATACTTGTCCAATGGTTTCAATTCCGGCAACTTAATACCGGTCTATTCAAGATAAAAATATCTGCTTTGAATATCTTTAATCTGAGGTACTACTAACTACTAACTAAGCCTACTGGCATTTATTCAAACAATTAATTACAATCTAAGGAACGGCAAATCAAGTATAAGTAGGCCTACTTTAAATTAAACTCTTTAATAGATAGTTTACTTGGAAATAAATCCCCGTAAAAGTTTAAAAATACAAATTAAAAAACAATATAAAATGTAAATCTAAAATTTGTATGTAAATCATTCTACAATAATTTTATTATAGTTTCTAACATTAAAGCTAACCACTATGTAACAAACAAAAGTGGTTTGAGTGTGAGTTTTTTTAAGCAATTTTAACCAAGACCACAACTTGACATCTCTTTTCATCTCTCTCTAATATTTAATAGGTAGAATATCTGCCATCAATCGATATTCGTTCTAGATGGCCGTAAACCCCAAATAAAGATAAAAATAAACAAAGGAAATACGTTATTCATATACTTTGATTACTATCAACATTATTCATTCGCCCTTTGGAGACGTAAAAACTCTGATAATTGTGATTGTCATGACATCATGAAATAGTGGAATAAATAATGCATCCTGTTTTTAAACCGTTGCATGGTTTGATTCGAAATATAATTATTTAATTCTCAACACACAAATTGTACTAGAAAAATCTTAGCAAATCAAAGTAGAAATTCTTGAAATGTGTAGGCTAAATGTAAACTATTACTGTTCAAAAATATAGACTAAGAATCCAACTTTCTTTAAATTCACAATAACATCGTGATTCCTAATTAAAGTTAAATTTATGAACTCAAAAATAACAGACACAAATTAATAATTTTAATATTAGTTTTATAGGTACCTGAATTCATACCCAAACTGTGCAGTGTTTAAATATAATAAATACCTTTTCTTAGTTGCTGTCGTACGAGTTTAAACTCAACGCGTGTAGCAGGTGCTGATGACTTCCACACCGTCGACGTTAAATTTTAATTTTGTATGTGTTCAATGTACATTGTAGTGTGTTTTGTATATAATATATGTAATTATGTGTAGTGGTTTAAATTAATGTTTAATTACGTTCCGAGTGCGCGAACCGCAGACATTTGATAATGACTGAAAAATAGTTGAAACGGCCGTCATGTTATAAAATTTACGACAAAAACAAGGATTATAGGACAGCATCTAAGAAAAGGTAATTATTATTTAAAACAACCCAGTTTAGGCTACCACAAACAAATTTGGTTTAAATATAATTATTCTACACTTTACGTGGACATTAAATCAATTAATTTAAAAAAACAACAACAATTTGTACACCGAACTATTTGTCTATGTATTAGACAAATAGATTTGTGATGTATTAGTTTCAAATCATGGGGAACGTGTAACTGGAAAGTTTATCTTCGCGAGATCTATTAATTATGAGCGCATATTAGGCCTACCTATCAATCATTCAGATCAATTCATTCAAGCCATTTTAATTATTTACTTTAATAGTGTCCCTATCGATTACATTTTATAATTCTTTTCAACGTAGAAAAAAACATTTAAAGCTCACCACGTTCATATTGAGGAACACTTTTTTGTCCTTATATATTTTCATAGGTAGGCTACTTTTTTAATGTTGAACTTAAATTGAAATACGAATGGTATTTTTGTACAGTGGACCACTATTATATTCTACATATCTCATAAATACAATTTAAAGAAATATGTTTAGCAAATAAACCAATAGACCTACTATCACTTCAAAAAATACACTTAAAAATATCACTTAGATAGGCAATAAGATGTTTCACAAAAAGGAATAGGCCTACATATAGATATGTATTTAAAGGAAACAAGTATGTAAGTAACCGTAGGTCTAAATTAAAAATGTTGAACGTAAATGATCAATACCAGACGTACAAACATAAAATTGTTATGAATGAAAACTAAAAACAATTTTTTAGTGGAGTTTTCTGATTTAGGGCCTAATAAACGCATGCGACATAATACAAAGACCTAGTTAACATGATCAAATCAATGCTGCCAACCCTTTCAAGAGTTACAGTTTCTGTATATCAATTTTGAATGGTATGGAAGATTTAAATTTATATAATAGGCCTACAAGAATAGTTTAACTAGGGTTTGAAAATATTCAGTAAAACATAATTAATTCCATTTAATCATAGTTAGGCTATGAATAATTGGTAGGCCTGTTTTATAAACTAGTAGTTGTTTTAAATTAATTTTAATAAACATAAAACTCAAAACTAATTTTTGTTTAGAAATAAATGGTTATAAATATCTTGATTGTCTCAACAATCCTTGTTTTATAAATGCAACATGTTTCACTGACGGCATCTACAGGCTGACATTTATCGCAAAATACACTAACAACACATATTCGACATAATTTATTTATCTTTAAATAAAAGCAATCCGATAGTGAATTCTATAAACGAAGCATGTCATAAAAAATAGCCTACAAATACATTAATACTAAAGTACAAATACAATGCATTTCTATTGACACAAACTTCAATAAAAACAGTTAAAAACAAAATTTTTAGTATTCAAGTAGGATAGGCCTTTATTCCCTTTAAATTTTATCAAATTTATTTGTTACTGTCTACACACTGACAAATTAATTTGTTGAAATTATTGTATTAATGGTGGATGGCTAGTTTTAAAACAAATTTCAAATTATTAACTAATATTTTAATTTAAAAGTATATAAATATAATCGACATTATAATTTATATTAATAACGAACCTTAAGAATAATGTTAAATACATGTTTTTCTGTTTGAATTTGTAAGTATCGTACTTTCATTTATAACTCGTTTAAAGAACAAGAAAATTCGACACCTCTGTCCACAGTATCTTTAGTAAATGAATTTTTCATAAAACAATTTGTTTTTTGATAAAAACGAAGAATTTGAATTTTCAACTATAGTCTATATGGAGTAAACCTGTCCTCTGGATCGCTCTCGGGCTGACTTGGCTCAAACCCCAGCCCTTGCTTCCGCCCGCAGCTGATTTCTTAATGTGTCTCGTTTCTCCATCCCCACTAGGAAATTAACTTTATTTTCATGATCACTTGCAAATCTCCATCGAATATGTACTTTTCAAATATTCGATGGAAATTTGCAAATTATGATCATGAAAAGAAAGTTAATTTCCTAGTGGTGATGCAGAACCGAGGAATCAGCTGCGGGCGGAAGAGAGGGCTGGGGTTTGACCCGGGCCAGCCCCAGGTAGCCGAGCGATCCAGAGGACATGTTACTCCATACAGACTATAATGGAAAAGTTAAATATCTGAACGATCTATTCTTTAAAATTACAAAAATAATAATAATATACAAAATTGTACTGAATTTAAGATTTAATTTTACTCTCATACAACCATTTGAAAATTAATTGAAGTAGGCCTGTAAACTGCAAAAATGTTCTTTTTATAGGTTAGCCTTATCTAATATAGTCTATCCGCTCGGCAGTGATACCTGACTTCTCCGGAACTCAACGCCCCCTCCCTACCCGCTCGCCGGGCCTAAAGGTGGCAAACTATAGTGGAGGGGGTGTTGAGTTCCGAGAAGTCAGGCATCACGGCCGAGCGGACAGACTATAGTGTTATGTAAGAGAAAAAATCTACCCAATATTAAGAAATTTTAAAAGGATGCTATATTTTTTAACATTCTTCGATTAGTTACTGTAACAATACCTGGCAAAATTCTGATGATGCATGTAAACCAGGTGAGATGCTGGCAGCAATATGGTGAACGAGTGTTGTATAAAGGAGGCGTTGATTAGGCAATTTGATAACAAGTAAATATTTTCTTGAAGGTAGGGGCCTATATCAAATAAAAAGAAGCCAGGCAAAATATGTTTACACCTTTATTACTACATTTACTGTTTATAAGTGTGTTCCATATCTTGCCACAGCTAGTTAATTCACAAAGGTTGCAACAGTTCGTTTTTGGTAACTTTAGGTTTTTGGTTGTAGCACTAAGTAGGCCTACTGCCGTTGGTATTTCTCTGAAACTGGAAAACGTATAAAAGCAACCAAGAATAAACTTGTGAAAAGTGCATCACATTTTGCAAATGATATTTTCATTTACATTCAATCTTACGTGAAATCGGTCTACTTAAAGTAGCGAATTGTGATCAGAAAAACATCTAGGGACTAGGCCTGTGTGTAGGCTACGGCCCAGGCCATAATTATTTAAAATCACAAACAAGACATGAGAAACTTATAAATAGAAATAACAATCACATCAATGTTTATGTTCAACCAAAGGTTAATTATTAGGCACGATTTTTTTTAAATCTATCTTTGAATATATTTCCAAGAAATCATATATTAGGCCTATTTTAAAGAATGGAATAGAATATAATTGGTTAAAGTAAGCCTGCCTTACAACAATTGATATGCCTAAACCATCTTCCTCATAATATCTCTTCCTTCTATACACAATATTTGTTCGATTCTTCAAAGGAATCTTTTAAAACTCAAACATTTTTCTATTGTTTCTAATGATTTTTTAAATTCATATTTTGTTAAATTCATCAGTAGGTCATAAGGCCTATTCATTTGTAACTTCGATTTGTGAAGAATGAAGACAAATGTAGTCTAATCATTTTCAAAAAGAAAACATTTGCATTGGTATTTGTTTTTTGTAAAAATTTTAATTTATGAACAAGATTTTAAGTAAGACTAAAAGTGTGATATGAATTTAACCCTAATTAACCTTAAGGCTCTGTTGCACCTTCGCCATTTGAGACGTAATTCCAATACATTATTTTGCTATCAGATTTTTTTAGATTCATTACAATATCGAACTGGTATTAAGGGTCTATTTACGATTAATTTAAAGAAACAAATGTTTTCACTGCTGTTTATGATGAAAAAACAAAAGTAGTTGCTACTAGAATGATTTACTTTTTATTATTTTTTAACTATGAATTTGAAATGTATTTGGACTTTCGCCCTTTTTATTTGTGTTAGATTTTCTATTAAATTATGACTTGATCTGTTTGGCTTATTCCACTGTTTCCGGATCAATACTAATCTATTTTCCTTTTCCGTACATCCAATTAATTTCTTATAATAAACCCATTTGCAAACCCTAATACCTACAAGTCGAGGTTTTCTAAAAGGATTCACAATCAAACATAGGCTAGCTTATTAAATTCGTATAGAGTTTTAATTTGTACACAAATACTTTCATACTTACAATAATTAATATTAATTAGGATATTTATTTGCTTGAATGGCTTGAACAGAATTAACTCTGTTGAACTCTACGCCCATTGAGCTTCCATTAAAAAGCAGTCAGAGCCGTGCCATCAAGACCTAACAAAAAATAATCAAGCAGAACAGTTTTTACAATATGGTGAAAGACTGTGGAATTCTGCGGACAGCATGAAAGGCCACCCAAGCCTAGAAGTTCCGAACTTTGCCGCAATAGCGCTTCACAAGGTCATTTTACAGTGCCGGCAGTCATGCTCTCTCTCTTTCTCTCTCTCTGGTTATTTATTTGTAATGGCATACAAAAGTAGGGGAAGCAGAGATGGATAGCCTTTAGTAATCCTTTAGCGCGGTCCATCGTTACGAACGAAATGACTAATTTTCAAAGTTTCCGAATTTAGTAAACGTTGAACAAAAATAACAATGTTAGTCATGGATTAAATGTTTAAAAATATTTACTTACTTTTTATACTTTCTAAATAAGTGTGATAACGTATCGCTTCTTAAAAGAAATAGGCCTACATGATTTCTATTAGTCTACTATTTTCTTATTCGATTTTTCATAATTCTAATTTTAAACAATTTCAATTTTTATCTCTGACCAATATAGCCTAAAATTATTTTTTATAAATGATACAATTTATATTTTATAAATTACAATATTGACGTCTTTTGTGTAAACTAATAGACACTCTATCTAATAAAAAAGAAAATATTCGAATTAAGAAGTTTTAAAAATTTAGCAGAACTAGTCATTCTGGGACTTATCATTAACTTCATTGAAACAATAAAATTTATATTTTATAAATTATAATTTTGACGTCGTTTGCGAAAACTAATAAACACTCTAATTTAAAAAAGGAAATATTCGAATTAAGACGTTCTAAAAATTGAGTAAAACGAGTCATTCTGGAATGAATTGTGTCCATCTTTAAAATTAGTTTCATGGTTTATACAGTCAAATGCCTTCACTGTAGTCTTAGTAGCTGATGTGTTCATTGATTTGTATCAGTTGTTAGTCATACAAGTATCATGCCTACAGGCCTACATTATTTTCTAGCCTCACTTTCTCACTTTTTTAATATTTAATATATTATTATATACAATTATTTTTATACTTTTTAAAATTCCAGTCAAATTACTAAAAACATTCTTTTGATATAAAATGAAAAAATGTTACAGTAGGCAAGTTTAGAGCTAAACAATTTAAAGAAGAATAATGTAATTCTTGATATATTTTCAATTATAGTCTGATTTTTAAAACTTGTTAAAAAATTCAAATTGTGAAAATAAATTACAACTGATAGTTTTACGTCTTAATTCTAAAACTTACTTTGATAATTTGTAAGGTAATCCCGAAGTATACATGAATTGTAGGCCTATCTATTAACAGATCACATTTAGGCCTAAGCATTATTAAATATTATAAAATAAAATAATAATAATTTTATGAATACAATGAATAGCCTGACTGTTTTTATTAAGCTGCGAGAAACACCAAAAGTAAAAATTTAGCGTTTTTAGAGCATACGTATTTACATAGTGTTCCAAAGTTTAATTTATCAAAGGTGAAAGCTGAAACTTATCTGGAAAGGAAACCCTTATCGCATATTTCAAATTGTTATGCATGGAAGATAATATGCGTGGTGAATGGGAAATAGATAGAGTTGAAATAACTAGCTACTGCACCAGAATACCCAATCCAGGGGAGCTTTATAGAAGGCTAAAGCTTTCCATAGAACATGAAATGTTTAGAAAAATATGATACAAAAACACTTATTAAAAAGCCAAAATATTGTTTGCAGAAAAGAGGTTTCCTGCGATGGGATGTGCTAAACTGTCTGATAGCTAGATATATTGTAGTACAAAGTTCTAAGGAACATGTAGGGTCGCCGGAATACTACCCCCCGGAAAACTACCCCCCCCAAGCAGGTTCCTACGTCATTTTGACGTCAGAGATCGGGGGGGGGGGGCAGTTTTCCAGTCACGCACACTCAAGTTTCGATATAATTAGAATAAAAAAAAAACTAGAGGACTAACCTAAACTGTTTAGTCACAGTATGTTGCCAATAACAGTATAATTGTAGGAACCTGCTTGGGGGGGTAGTTTTCCGGGGGGTAGTATTCCGGCGTCCCGCTTTTGCTAGGGGGGGTAGTATTCCAGTCGTGGACACGGCTCCCATATTGGTTAGTTGGCAGATTTCGTGACGTCACGTTTCACCTGGGGGGGTAGTTTTCCGGGGGGTAGTATTCCGCATCCCCAACATGTAGACGAAATCTGTACAGTTTGGGTGGGTTCCAACATGTTTTTTTATTTATTTTATCCCACGTAAATATAGTCTTACTCTCGCTAAATTTGTAGGTAAAAATCGTTAATAAAAAGTGTCTGTGACACCAGAAATGTCAGATACTATATTTTCTGTCTTCTTAAGCATAATATATCATGAAAAACCAGGTGGGTTACAGTTCAGAAATTAACAAATTTTAAGTTAACATAATTCGCTTTTACCTCAATAAAAAGATCTGATTCGTTGTGAAATAACTAAAAATTACCTTTCTGACAGGACTGACCGAGAATTATAGACAGTTCAGAGACATTCAACTTGCCTATAATACACGACAGTGGCGTAAACTCTGGGCTACAATATCAATAACACGAACGAAGAATCAATAAAACTGCCCATTGTTAAATTTAAATGGGCAGGATTCAGACCAGGAAAGTGGTATAAAAGTGAGTTTGTGCCATCAGTCGCTAGGAGTTCTCAGGGCGCGTTTTGCCGGCCAAGTGTGGGACAAGGATGGAAACAAGAGGAGAGACAGAGAGGTCCGACTGTCATGTGACTGTAACCGTCGAATCCTAGCAGGTCGATGGCGCAAACACACTTTTATACCTGCTTGTGTCTTACAGATAATGTAGTAAGACTGTAATGTAAGCGCTTCAAAGTGGGAATAGAATAGATGTATAAACCCATATATTATATTAGACTAGGTCGACAAGCAAAAAAAACTCACTGGCTCCTATACTACTAATCGCACATGCCAGCCTGTTCATGAAAACTGTCATAGTTATTCGAAGAGGTAATTCGAGAATAGATAGAAGAGTCTGAGCACACGCAAAACGCTTTGAATAATTAGATAAGTGAACAGCGTAAACGGGCATCATGAAAATGTTTAAAGACAATGCTTTAATTGTTTGATTCCTTTAACTTGTACTTTGTAATTTCTGGTATGTTTTTGATATGTATACTGCAAAGCGTCGACTACGGTACTCACCAGAAGAGAAGGATCTCAGTCGATGGGAGTCACCAAGAAGCTTACTGTTTCAAACTTATGCTTTGGGCATGGTTGATAATGGAAGCGAGACTACCAGCCTGTAGCCTAGAACGGAAAGCAAAACACTTGGCTATCACCATTGAAGAAAGATTGTTTCTTCAATGCTATCACGACAGAATGGATTTAATACTGCCTCAGTCGTTGGGATGGTTCCAGAAAGTACTTTGTGAACCACGCGGTAACCTTTGTGAATATAGTTTACGACAAGAGAAAACGTAACTAATAACACAAACTATTTGGTATAAAAGAGTTAGGTTTCGTTTCGTCGGTTGCAGTTTTGCCAATTAAAATCAACCAACCGAAATTATATATAAATTTTAATATATAAAAGAAATACGAGGCTCAAGACGTAGGTTTGCACTCTTGTCAATATCAATTTAAAATGAACTTCTTTTTCATTGTTCTTGACAGAGCAATAGTCTCTTTACAGGAGAGATTTGACCTCATGGAAAACCAAAGCGCAAGTTTCAAATTTATATGTATGATATTGCTGGTCTGGAGAAGAGATTCAATGACACGAGATGAAGAAATCATGTAAACGACTTGAAACCATTTTAAGCGGTGGGGATGAAGGAGACTGTGACATCAATGGTGTTGACCTTTTCGACGAGCTTAAACTTTTGTCGACTATGCTGCCTCCAAGAAGTCACCCTGCTGAAGCATTGTCCTTCATAAACCAGCGTGGTTACATAGACACTTTCCCCAACATTTTTGACTCCTCCAGTCTCAGTTGCCAGCGGGGAAAGAAGCTTCTCCAAGTTGGATGGTTCCAGAAAGTACTACCACATGGTCTTTTATTTGAAGATATGATACCATTGAGGTCAAAGACCTGAACTACACACCTGTAATCTACATACAAAACAGTTTTGCGTCGAAGGTTTTCTAATTCAGAACGAGATCGACTGCCTAAAAGAAAAGATTGAGCTGCAGAAAATAACTCGTCAATAATAGGCGAAAATGGCACAAGGATTATATTTGTACGAACATTATTATAAACGAATATTCAGAGTGTGTATTGTTCCTAGATATTGTAATAGCAATAAACATAAACTTTTATCTCGAGAACTGAAGTTCAAAGCAGACTCTATATTGTCCTTAAGTCACGCGTTGACGTGATTAGCTGTTGAATAGGCACACACTAGTGACATTGACCTAATGAAATATCAGGAAAACGGATACCATAAATCAGCAATGCAAAACATGATACTATTACACATGCACGTTTCTAGATTTTTCCGGGAGTTTTATCTTATGACTGTTTATCTGTTTGACAAGTTATCACAGCTATTATTTCCTCAGGTCTACATGCTGTCAAACAAAGGACTTAATGTTGACACAACAAGATGGCGACTCCTAGTAGTGTGACCCAGTTGTTTATTATTCAATGTGCAGACGTATACATTAAACATCCGGTCCCATTGCATATGCTTGAACAATATGTCATCTTAAATAACAGCTCGGTTTATTGGCCTTCTTTTTTTTATTCTTTGTCGACGTAGTAGTTGAGTTGACCTTATCAAAACACGTGACTTAACAACCGTTTAATAATAATATAAACAAGAAGGGTCTATAATATTTTGGTTTTAGAGATTAAATTGATTTCACAACTCGTTATTACGAAGCACTGAGAGAAAACAAAAACAGCGCTTCTTAATTAATTGATACAAGATCGCGATAGAGTAATAGCAAATGGCAAAGTTATTATTGCTTGGGTGGGGGTTTTTACTTGTAGAACATGTAACCAAATACTTTATGGTTTTAAGGAAAACACATTCGCAAAACCTCGATGTAAAATACACAATTTTCTGTCAAAGTAAAATCCGTACGCCTAAATGTCAAGATCGAGTAACAATGTGTAGGTAGGCCTACTGTTGCAGATGACACTGCAATGTTTTTTGGATTATGAAATGCTTTCCAATGTGACTCGTTAGTGTTCTATGTAAGTTTTAAAAACAATTTTAAATATCCTTGTTGAATGATTTACTAGGTATTAATCGTTCTATACATAAGATATTCTAAGATCCACACACATATATAAATAGATGAGGTAAAATGCCGTAGGCTACTTAACTTTCAAACCCACGTAAAATAAACAGACAGGTCATATACCAATATGCCTACATAAAAGGGCAACAATCATTAATTACTCCATATGCATAACAAATTGTCTCAAACATGTACTGAACCCAGTAAAACTGCGCAGATTAATATTTTGAAAATGCACAACAAATTGTAAAAAAAAACATAAATAATTGTCTTTTTGAATATGGATGTGCTGGAAACAAATTCTGTCAGTTTTTCGATCTTAATCAATACAGGATTTTTAGTGTGTGTAAATAAAACCATTTGTTAAGTAATTCTTTAATACTTACTACATTAGGCTATATAATAATTACACAACCTTAGTTTCTTATAGTAGGCCCTAACTAAAATATTGATAGCACATTAATAATAACGAAGCAAACATAAATAGCAAAAATAAATAACTCGACAGATAAAAACTCACAAACATAATAAAGACCTTGAGGCCTACTATTTATTGAAATAGGTTAAAACTCGTAAAAACTGTTGTTTTTTACTTATAAACTAATTCGAGTATTGCACAATGAAGTGTAAATTTTTCTTATTTGTTTGTTAAATTAGGTAACTCAAGTTTTCCATTCTTTACAACAAGTGGAAGGTTGTTCCACTAAGGTATCATAAGTCAATTGCAATTTGATTAATTGTGCATGCATTGAGCAAGTTTATTGAGCAAGTTAAAAAAATAAAGTATTTGGGTCTGTTTGTTGATTCCAAACTAATTTGGAAGAATAACACAACTATCTACAAAATTAAATAATAAAGTACATCATGCTATTTTATATGCTCAGGTATAAATGTGACAGTAAAATATTGAAAATAATCTATTTTACCCTGGTTAGTTCTAAGTTAGAATATGGACTCAGTTTGGCGATGAACATAGTTTACACATTAAAGTCAATAATTGTTTGTATTTTATCATACAAATCTAAAATCAAACACAATGCACCTTCTAAAGAACCTGAATATTTTGCCGCTAAGAAACTTATTTGTCCATAAAGTATTAATAACCTTTTTTATCAGAAGCAAGAATAGAAATTGTTTTCCAGGTCCAAGAGCTCTGACGATGCGGAATCGACTATATCAAACATTTCCCTACCTGAACTAAATTTAAATATTTATTTGTATGAAATCTTATTAATATCTAGGTTTTTAATTGTATGCCGGAAAGTATTCAATCACGTTAAAGTAGTTCTACACTATCCAATTTTTTACATGCTATTTTATTCGACCAAAAAGATTTTTATCACATTTATAAGTCTTTAGTTTGACAAGCTTTTCCCCATTAGAATTGACTATAGGCCTAGTTGGCTTTAAGTAGATATTATATATTCAAGTATAAATTAGTATTCTTGCAAATATGTAGGCCTACGGTTAATACTGAGTTCTTGTGTTTGTATCTACAATGAACATGATACTTGTGAAATAATTGTGTTTTTTTTTTTTTTTTTTTTTTAAGAATGTTAACTTTTGTAAGATATTTGCTCTGTATACATGTAGTTATGTATGTATGTACTCATATAAATATGTATATAAATACAAAAGTTTTGCGGACGTGTATACAAAATCTAGAAGTCGAACTTTTTTGTAGATTATAAATGTATAATTAATGTAACTTACCGTCTCCAATATTGTTTTTTTTTTACGGCCGTTTTGGCTATTCATCCATTCTCAGGTTTCTGCAGCCAGAGGATAATCATTTGTCAATTGTTGAAGCACAAACACTCAATCACAGTACATTAAAACACAAACACAATCATAAATTAGTACATAAACACTACACATTGTTTGTCATGACAAAGAGTCAATTTGTCCGGCTGGTGTGAGGGTCTCTGTCGAGGTTTCTTAAATTAGTCAGGACTTGGCTCTTAACAACTGTTATATTTGTTTGACAGATTTAAAATTATTTCTTAAGTATGTAAATAAGGTATTAATTTGTAATTGTATTTAAATTCCAACTTTTATAATAATTAAATATAATTTCAGTGCAGCTGCTGTAAATATCCTCTTTTGTTTTTGAAAAATTGTTAAAACTTTCATTGATGGTCCCCCACAACAGGTTTTTCCTTTGGGGGTACCCAATGTTGTCTTTATTTCACGTTGTTCTATGCAAGTTGTTCTATTATTTTTTTGTAAATTTTAAATTAGTTTTATTAATTTTTGTAGTTGTGAAATATAACAAAATAAATATTTTAAAAATTCATATGTGTTAAACAGTTGGGCTCAATACCGCAGTACGTATTAGAATGTTGAGCAAAACATGTGTCGTGTTTATATACTACTTTATTTTTGTTTTGTGTTTTATTCTACTACTAGCTGACCCGTACGAAGCATTCGCATCCTAACTTACTTAAATCCCACTTAATTAAAGTACACACCGTATATTTAGTATCGTATAGTGCGTATTTAGTGCGTCAATGTAAATAGCAATGTAGGGGCGTAACGGCAGCTCTCCAGCTGGGTATTGTTATCATCAGTGTTGCCAACGCCAGGAAAATATCCCTATAACTTAATTGATCTTACATCACTGTTACTTTCGGATTCTTTATTTCTTTTCTTTTTTTCGTATTATTGTATTTTGTATATTTTTCCGGTGTAGCGGTTAAGGAAAGCTTTAAAATGATGCCTCATTCATGTTATTTGATGATGTATTAAGGAAGTTACCGACAAAAAATGGCCTTGAGAAATAATAAATGTGATGATTGAGTGTTTGTGTTTCAACAATTGGCCGTCGTACAACGATATAAACAATTAGAATATTGAAGACGGTAAGTCACATAAATTATTCACTACAATTAATATTTCGAATCGCAATAACCAAAAGTTATTATTATAAATGTATACAGACCTAGTATAGCGTATTTGCTGAGAACTGAATCGGCTGCCGTTCTCTCAACTTTTACTTTCTCCACCCTATAGGTAGTATAGCCCTATGGAGAAAGTATTGTTTTCGTCCAAATTTTCTAATTTGAATTTTTAGAGAATTATTTGTTTTGGTACTCCGCTGCTCCCTGAACCCCAAAAAATTTTTAGTGCAATTATCTGTGTTGTGGCTTCCTGAACACAAAAATATTTTTAGTGGAATTTTTTGTTTTGGTGCTCCCTGAACCCAAAAAAGTGTCCGTGTGTCCTTGTGTGTGTCCGTGTGTCTGGGTGTCTGTAAGGATGTGTACAGAGCTGGAGACCATACCAACGGTCCGATTTTGATGAAATTTGGTATGTAGGTGTAGTTCTGGAATATCTCCAGGCATTTTTTTCATTTTTTCAAATTTTTTATTTTTAAGGGGTTTTACCCCCCAAAAATTACCAAAAAACGAGAAAAATCTAAATTTCTCAAAAACGGCTCTACCGATTTTGATAAAATTTGACTTATTTGTAGCCCTTAATGTGCCCTACCATATGCAAAAAACAGCATATTTCTAAAAATTCTCGTTTAGGTAATAATAATAACAATAATAACTGATTTTTGTTTTTTTTGGCCAAAAAGGGGGTTGTTTTGCAAAATTCTCAAAACTACTGAACGGATCGGAACGAAATTTAGCCTATGTAGCTTCCACTAGGGCCGTAGGTGCTGATAAAAAAAAACTTTAAAAAATTAGAAATTTTAAGGGGGTTCAAAGTTACTAAATCACGATTTCTCTAAAACTACTGAACGGATTGGAATGAAATTTGGTATGTAGCTTCCTCTAGGGCCGTAGGTGCTAAGAGGAAAGGGTTTCAAAACAATACTTTCTCCATATACTACTATAGGGTGGAGAAAGTCAAATTCGAAATTTTAGGGGGGTATGGGGGGTTCAAAGTTACTAAATCACGATTTCTCTAAAACTACTGAACGGATTGGAATTAAATTTGGTATGTAGCTTCCTCTAGGGCCGTAGGTGTTGATAGGAAAGGGTTTCAAGAAATTATAAATTTTGGGGGTTTTGGGGGGTCAAAGTTACTAAACCACAATTTCTCAAAAACTACTGAACGGATTGGAATAAAATTTGGTATGTAGCTTCCTCTAGGGCCGTATGTGCTGATAAGAAACGGTTTAAAAAAATTCGAAATCTTAGGTAGGGTTTGGAGGGGTCAAAGTTACTAAATCACTATTTCTCCAAAACCACCAAACGGATTGGAATGAAATTTGGTATGTAACTTTCTCTAGGGTCAAAGGTGCTCCCTAAGAAAGTTTTTTAAAAAATGCGAAATTTTAGGGGGTTTAGTGGACGAAGTTACTAAATCACTATTTCTCTAAAACTACTGAACGGATTGGAATAAAATTTGGTATGTAGCTTCCTCTAGGGCCCATAGGTGCTCACTTAGAAAGGTTTAAAAAAATTCGAAATTTTAGGGGGGTAAATTTTACTAAATCACGATTTCTCTAAAACTACTTAACGGATTGGCATGAAATTTGATATTTAGCTTCCTCTAGGGCCCTAGGTGCTCGCTAAGAAGGTTTTTTTTGGGAGGGGGTTGAAATTTTAGAAATTTTAGGGGAGGTTTGGGGGTGGTGAAAGTTACTAAAACTACCCATAAGAAATATACATAGTGTAATTTATATTCATTGATATAATATATTTTGTGTTAATATACATTTAACTTTGATTTGTCTATCCGTGCAAAGCCGGATCGGGCTAGCTAGTATAATAATATAATATGGATGTGTGTTACATGCATCTAATATTTTCCATGGTAACATTTTCCTACTTTTGCAAGTCTAAATAACCATCTCCTATGCCACTCTTGCGAAGGTATAAAGTTTCAACTGGGAGAAAGTATGTGGCAGTTATCTGCTACCTTTTTTTTTACTTTCTTACTATATTATAGTATATAGAAAGTATAGTGATCGCAAAAAAAATCGATGTTGAGATTTTTGTGGAAATATCCGTTTTGGGACCCCCTGAGTCCAAAAAAGTGGTTTGTACAAAATGTCTGTCTGTATGTCTGTATGTATGTATGTATACAAAGCTAGAGCGAAAACTATTCTATCGATTTCAAACAAATTTGCACATGACAAGTAGGCCTGTATAGATGCACGAAAAGCGGTATTGAAACAATTTTGAAAAACAACCCCCTTTTTGGCAACCCCACAAAAAATCAGTTATTATTTTTTTATAAAAAAAAACGGCTCTAACGATTTTGATAAAATTTGGCTTATTTGTAGCCTTTAATGTACCCTACCATGTGCAAAAAACCGCATCTTTCTAAAAATTTTCGTTTAGCTAATAATAATAATAATAATAACTGATTTTTGGGTTTTTTTGCCATAGAGAGGGTGGGTTTTCAATATTTTTTTTCGTGCATCCATACAGGCCTAATTGACGTGTGCGGTGCAAATTTGTTCGAAATCGATCTAATAGTTTTCTCTCTAGATAATAATAATAATATTTATTAGTTAACCTTCTACTTTAATAAAAAATACCTCTCCTACCCCACCCTACAAGTCACAGTGAATCTGTTTAATAATTTAAATGTGTTTGTGAGAAAGTATGTGCCAGTTCCTGGTACCGTTTATTAAATGTTGTATTAGGTTTTAAAAAACCCCAACACAGGTTTTGTTATCTTGGGGTTTTCACTATTGTTTCTGTCTTATTTTTGGAGGAAGTTGTTTTTATGTTTAATTGTTAGTGTTGTAAATTAGGAACAATAAACATCACTCAAAGCATGTGGGGGAAGCATGTACGCTCGACTTCACAGATCACGTCCTAGACTATAACCTACTAAACTTTACTCGTTACAGACACGCAGTCATGTTGTTCGTCTGATCTTTAATATTTAACTAACAAACTGAATAACATTAATCCTTTGATCAATAAGGAAACTCTCTCTTGAAATTTCATAAGAAATATAAGGATTATTGTTCGTCGACATGCATGCACAAAGTATAGCCTACACACTAACTTCCGATTGTTTGATATTAATGTCAATTTGACAATGCTTAGGCATACCTATATTTTTGAAGGTATTTTAAAAACATTTTGAAAAAAAAATTGTTTATTGGTTTTAGCTGTTTTAAGAAGGCATGCATAAATTTTTAACACTTTTTAAAAATATAATTTTTTACTTTTATTTTCAAAATTTGTCCACACCTTGTTGATGCTGTACACATACAAACAAAAAGCAATAGGCACTTGCAACAATGTTTCTGGCATTAAAACAGTTTAGACAGGCGACGATAGCCACTCAGGTTTTCTTAAAACCACAACAATTTAGAAGTTTGATGAAATTAAACAGCTTATATCTAAAAAAAATGTACCTACGCAAATTCGGGTAGTGTGGTTAGATTAAAGGACTCTCAGAGTTGAGTATTCCCAAAGTTATCTTAGATTCAACCATTTAAAAATGGCTGTTAACAAATGTGAACGTTAACTTTTTCTGACAGGCCTAAATGCAAGGAAAAATTAAATACATTTTTTACGTTAGTCATTACCATTCTTCACAAACAAACAAAAAATTAATAAGCCCTATACTCTGTCTAGTTCAGGACGTAGCGTGTTCCGGGTGCGTGTTGCTAGCGCCGAGTGTTGCTAGCGCCGCGGTCAAAACCACTCAGAATAGTGTTCCTAGCGCCACGGCCATAAATTAATTGTGTAAGGGTCCGCCATAAATCGTGTAAGGGAATAAAAAAAACCAGAGGTACTAACCTATACTGTTTAGTCACAGAATGTTGCCAATAACAGTA
>JAGFPH010000541.1:78106-107170 GCA_018207615.1 Philaenus spumarius
GGTTCGAACCTGGTTACTGGCTACTGATTTACCTGCGCTACTTTCTCCGTCTTCGTTATTCTAAATTCTAAATTAAAGGCACGCTTTTACATAGTATTTATAGATTGTATTAAAGGTAGATCACTTCAGAATAAACCTAAACAGATGATAAGTTTAATAATGTCATTGTTCTGATGATGATGACGCTTCGACTATCTTAGCAGCAAGCCAACTGTAACGCCACTCAAGGGAGGAGGTAGACCGGAAACGGAACATTTCACGGAAGAAATCCTTTTGTCATTACCAGACCCTGCTACATATCTCAACAACAAAATAAAACCGGCTTATCGCATGGTGTTGTTTTCATTAATTCATTATTAAATACATGTTGTAAACGTAAATTATAATAATTTCTATTTCTTCAGCATCATTTTAAATGTAGAATATTGCAAGGGACGTAGTATAGAATTACTTGAGGATTTGATTCATTTAATGTACACAAATATGTTATGGATCTATATTCACGTTCAACTAAAGCCTAGCTAGAACGGCCTGTACTTTAATCTATATACTGTATAAGAAACAGGAAAGTTAGTGTGTTAGTATAATAAGATTTAACTAAAAACCACAGATCCAATTTTGATGAAACCTTACTGATGTTTTAAGCATAGCCATCCGGAAAACATGGGCAAAACATATCATAATTTTTCAATAAAAGTATGCCAGTAGTGGTTAAAAAAGTAAAAATATTTCGGGAAAGTTTGCCGTGTTGGTGTTTTTTATGACTTACGCTTACTAAATCGTTAAATATAAGACAAACAATAGGTTGGACAAATATTTTTAATGAAAAGATCTACAATAAGTCAACCAGAGCATATATAAATATCGTATGGTTTTCTTATTGCAATCGTTTCCTAGTAATTGTAGAAACATCAGTACAGTTCAGTAGGGCTTTATATTCCATTTAACACTATAGTAAACACCAGAATAAACAGTATTGGAATTTAATAGTATTTAATGTTTTATTTTTAGACAAATAAACAAAGTAAAGCAAGCTGAAAATTTTAGTTTTTAACACACACATGTTCTATATTATGCCTTCCGTTAAGTTTTAGACAACTCTCGTAGAGTTGTTGGACATGTTGCTAAATAGGGGTTGTTGAATGCTTCTACGTATCTAGTTATTTTTTCCGAATCACCGCATTGGATATAGATACTTTCCTTCATCAATCCCTACAGGTGGTGAAAGGTCGGGTAATAGGATGGTCATGGAAAATGTATTCCTCGGGAAATCAGGCGATTGCCAAACTTTCTTTTAATTAAAGCGATAGCGCTACCAGCAGTGTGACTGGTGGCACCATCTTGCCGGAATCCCTGGAAACCAAAAGCCATATTGCTACGAAACATCTTTAGATCTCTTGCAAAAGGTTGACGGATGTTCTCTCTGAAATATGCCCGATTTACAGTAACATCATTCCCATATAATCTTCAACGAAATACGAACCCAGTAGTCTATGCCCTCCCTGATACATCGCACCATACTGTCAGGACGTTGAAATCCAAGAAAACGTGTTGTTGCTAGATGATGAAACCGTTTGGATGTGCATGACATTCTTCTGAAAATTGTAAATGTTTTAGGAACAAAGAGTTTCATTGTTAACATTGAGACGCAATAAACAGCTGTCTTTTTTTACGCTCACATTTGAACGTTGACCAGTTTGTATAATATAGGGAAATTTATAAAAGTTTTAAATAATCCTTATTACTGAAGTTCTCTTTTAAATATGTCCGGTTTCTTTTCCGAGACTGCATGACTTATTGAAGTAGCCTATAATTTCTCAATTGTAAAGACTGTTTTTATGCGGCCTACACATATCACCATTTACTCAGAGTCCACTATCCGTAAGACCGAACTTGTCATCAACACTTATCATTACAACATTATTCTACTTAGCAGCTGTTCCTGAAACTCTACAGTAACTTGCAGCGAAGTAGTATCTCCAGTGCGACCTATCCCGTTTGAGTAAATATATAATGCTTTATCAATTAATTAACTAGGTACAATACCCGCTTTTTTGTCTTTATAATTAATTGATAAAATTCTCCATCCGTGGGCTAACATGTTGAAAAAAATGCTTTAGATAAAAACTTTCTCTGGAGTGTTAATAACAATTACAGCATTAACTAACCTCAAACTAGAAAGTAGCAATAAGTAAAGCAGCGGTAACACTAGGCTATTTAGCAGCCGCTACTAACTACCCGCTGGTAATATCGCCAGCACTCAGCAGGCAGCGGAGAAGAAAGGGTTCACATTAGAATACGCAAGACTAGCTAAATAGCCGCTAGTACTGTTACTACCGCACAATTTTTCTTGGATTGTTTCACATTGTACAGTTCATTTCTGTACGTATCACTTTTTATTTTTATTTTCAATGGGAACAAACCTATTTTTAGTCCTCCTTGCTGAAGTTCTTGTAATAAGTCCCTATAATATGCTGCATCTTTGGCATTTCTGTTAGTGTAGTCTACAGAATAAGCGTAATTTTGGCACAGGCAAAGATAATTTTGTAATAAATCTAAAAATTTTATAATGTCTTTGCCCGACCAGTTGTTTGTGTCAACCATATTCACTTAATTCACGAAATGAAATATTATATTAAAATATAAAGCAATATACAACACTACGTAAAACCAACACACGTCGTATTTCACCAGCTGCTAGGAGTTTACATTGGCTGCCTGCGCCAGCGAGGAGGTCCGTGACGGGAAGCGGATGGTAGGCAGCGTTAAAAAGTTAAACATGTTTGACTTCTGTTTTGGGCTAGTAAGTACTAGCCGCTGATTCTGGGTCAGACTACGCTGCTTGCTGGCAATATTACCTACCAGCGGCTAGTTAGTAGCTGCTGCTAAACAGCCTAGTAAGGCCGCGGTTTTAACGTGGCCTGGCAACAATCAACACATCAATCAGCTGTTCTAAAAATCAACCACATCTGCTTTAATTTCAGTAGTGTTTATTTTGGTGCATACTGTATATATAATTGTATTTAATACAACAAAATAAAATAAGAATTTAAGATAATGTCTTTGTTTCTTTGTTTTTGAGTAGGTAAAGTTATCACCGTACTTTTATTTATTACTTCTGCCTATAGTATATATTATACAGATTTTTAATGAAGTCCCTTAACTTGATTTTGTATAACATAAATTGACCCAAAAAATGTGTTTGACATTCAACTAAAGCAATGTCTTCAATGATAGTTTTGATTGTTGTTGCCCAACTCTCGAAATGGGGAATTTTGGGGTAATCAATATTTACAGTTTATACACAAGTTAAGAACGGACGGTAACCACTATGGTCAAAGTCTACACTACATCAACAACAACAACTTGTAAGCGCATGTATCTTGAAATACAAAATACATCGTAGAATAGATATCATCATGTCTATGTTTAGTACTGATCGAACACAAAGTGATCTTCCGCCTGCGGTCATCGTGAATAGGAAAACAAGTCCTAATACAGGATTGAATAATGATAGTCTTCAACCGTATAATAACACAGGACAACCACAACAGACCAAGCTTGCTCCTCCCAGAGTGCCTCATATTCAGTAGACGTTTTTTATAATGTATTTGTAGTAGACATTTCTTAATTATATAATTTGAACTGGTAAGTGATATATTTTTTGTAAATAATTTGTACTGCCTACATCAGTCTGAAAAACTGGCTTCAGGAAAATTTTGAAGTGGTTTTGAGGGAAATATTCAAATATTTTCCAGCAAAATTGACAAATCTTTGCAGATTAAAAAAAATGTTTTTTGTCTAATAAGAATAAATCTCGAAACATATTATGGCTACTATTCATTTAATGTTTGGGATATATCAAACTTGGATAGGCCTATACATAAAGGTGTAATTTCACCGTTTCAAGCCAATAAGGTACATAATCTGTCAACTTAACTCGCTAATTATTTTGTATTTATTAAAACCACAACGCAAATTTGCTGAATATGAATATGTCTTTTTACAAATCTCTTTCAACTCAGTTCACATAGTCCTCTTGTGAAATCAGTAATACAAATGATAATTTTGTATTAACCATCCTAGCAACTGCGTATAAAATGAACTCAAAAGAAATAAAACACATCGTTTTAATGCCTCTAAGGAATAGTCATCTAAATTTTGAAGAAAATCGAAACACGCGTTTGGCTGTGACTAAGAAATAAACAGTTTTTATGGACGAACTCCTAAAACGAAGCGTTTAAATGCTTTTTTTACGACTATTCTACTTTGTATAACTATAAGTAATTTGTGAAATGAGAAATTTCGTACCTATTATATTTATTTCTTCCTTATGTTTATAATTTTTATCAAACAAATTTTTAAACACACCTTAACTAATTTTATTTGGTTCATAGTAAATGGGCTGTACGTTTTTAATTTGTTTCTTTTGATTAAGAACTTTTTACAGGTTACAATTTTATAATTTATGTCGAAAGAATTGTTTATGGTATTACAAAATTTGTTTAGCGTTTAGGCTAGTTTTATCGTATTACTGTACTTTTATGTAAAATGGACAATGACATTCTCTGCTCTCTGCTGCGTGCATACACAGAGCTAGTTATTATAAATTATCTGACCTGCGTTTTTCCTTAGTAGGCTATCTATAATAAAGGGAGATCTAGTGCATTTGTTCTTTAGATATTTAAGATTCTGGTAAATATCTTATCCTCCGAAGGAAGAAATCCTCAGAAAGTAAAAGTGGTTAACTGTGAATAATTGTTTTAATATATAAACGATCAAAATAATCTTACAACTAAAATCCTGCCTTGAACGTTTCGAACCCAAAGAAGAGCCAAGTGAATATAGATTTAAATAAATTGATATAGTAAAAACCCGGTGTCACGTAAAAATGCACAAAGTTAGGGCGTAGGCCTACGTGTCAATCTAACTTATTATTGGACATGTATCTTTATGTTTAAAAATAAACTGACTTCCAGTAGGCTTACAGTTTATCTAGGCTTTGGATTGGATACATTAAACTTCGCCGTTCTTAGAAATTGATATTTACATTACGTAGATTTTTGTATTTACTTAGGCCTACATCTTCAAACTTTTGTACCACAAGATTATTGAATTATTTGTAAAAGCTTTCAAACAAGATCCTAAGTCATAATTCTCTTAATACTTTTTTACTGTTTCCAGTCTTTCGTTTAGTTTCATGTAGGCCTTTTCCTTCCATGCTTAATTCTGGCCTAATTAACGCATACCTTTGCGTTTTCTGTTTCTATCTTCATAGAGAAAATCACGCCCTTAATTCTAGAGTTCGGCACCTCTTGTAGCATTACCAAAGATGGGTCGGGTATTATTATTTTAAAACCATTTTACAACAAAATAATCTAGTAACCCAGAAACCTTTCCGACATCAGGTGCTTCTGAATGTAGGCTATATCATACCATGAAATAGGCTACAGCATCAGGCCGAAGTCACTCCAGCGAAGCACACATGTAAAGTACCACTCTTTTTAAAAAGTACCAAATTTTTGTCTTTATGTGGAAATGGCATAAATTTACTTCAAATTATGGTAATAATTCTGTAAGTGCAGTCATCGTTGCTGATTCATAGAAGCAAGTAGGTCGCTTTGAACACACTGGCCGAAATTTTCATGTAAGCCTATGTTATTGTATAAAACCATGTCTTTTCAACAAAAACACTCTCTAATAACTTGAAGTCTTTTTGAAATTTGGTACTTTGGACTGAAACCTTTTTATGGCACTAATATAGATCTAACACAATCATAGTACTAACTCAGCCTGTTTTTCCTCGGACAATGGTGTATTTTTCTTAACATATAAACAATTTTGAAAAGGTTGGTGGTTAGTAAACCCCCCCCCCCCCCCATCAACGCTGTAAGAGTTGATATGAAAAGTAACAAGATCCCTTGTATAATTATTTGGGGAAACAAATATGTTCAGTGTTTAGAAACTGCTTGGTAAACATTACAGTTGACAATGTAAACGGTTTATTTTATTGTACCCATTGTTATTTTATTGTACTAAGTATGGACTATTGTTTTTATGGTAGTTTGTAATTTCTAGATGCATCGAAATACAAGGGGAGTGGACTTTAGAAACTAGCATCTCGCCGTAAGACATCAACCGGACGTAAGATTGACGTCTTGCTAGAAGCAGTGACATAGTGAATTGCACGATGAAGAGCAGACATAATTCGGAGGCTGGGTTGAGGGTTTTTTGATCTTTCTATTTCACAAGAAAGAATAAAGTAAGGCAATAACATAAAAAACAAAAAATATATTAATATTACACATACGGAAGACAAATGAAGAAAGATAATGCTTCATACAGTTCCTGGGGTGTGTTGGAAAAGTAGAAAGTGGTTGTAGTGGTGCAACTAGGTGTAGCCTACCATTGATAGAATTGGCTGGTAAATACTTTCAACATTCGCCAGGAAAAGAAAAAACAACTTACACCTTTGCACTTCGTTAACTATGTGTATACGTCCTCCACTGAAGAGTTAAAGACTTACAACAAAACCGAGGTTCGGTTTAATAGCCTATTATTCTTACGCATAATACATAAATATAATGGATTTGAAGCTAAACCAACAGAAAATCATCCGTTTGAAAAAGAATGTTTCCTCAATTTCGAAAATAAATATTACGTAATGTTTACTAAAATAGTTTATTCCTGAGTAATTCTAATAGATATTTATTTAAACCTAATTGCTGTTTATTTTGTAAAGCCAACTTACATTATTAATTACTACTAACTATTCAAGTTTGTATGTAGGCCTATAACTGGTCATCGTTATTTTGATGTGTATTTTTTAAATGGAATGTTTTACTTCTTTAGGCTTATTTTGGTTAGGTAGTCAGGTCATTTCAAACTAACGAAATTTAGTAGGATGTAGTCTTTCTCTAACACAGGCTTAAACGTCAGTAATTGAAAGTAGTATCAGATCTATGTCTGGTGATCTTGTATATTAGTTATCATAAACTTTCAATTTATGATGAAACATTTGATATTTCCTGCCACATTTAGCCTCAATACTGTCTTACACCAAGTTACTATAGCACTTATTATTATAATTATTGTAACAGTTGCAGACTATTGACGCACGCGGTTTATGTATTGAAGCCGGCCCTCCATTGCCTTTTATCAAATTACCAGACAGTTAGGAGGGCGCGAATCAACACTAATAGGACCTAAGTCAATATGGAGTAATGAATGTTCCGTGACGTTTTCTTTCCCCTTCTTTGAATTTCGCATTTGATTGTAAAATCAATTATTATAAATAATTTTATACTTATGTTTGAGTAGTCCATTCTTAGTACTTTAATTAAATAAAAAGACTACATTTACGTTGACCTACATTTACGTGTATATATTAAATAAATTTGCATTAGTTTTGAAATCGGAAAGTGATACATTGAAAATGAAAATGCAATGTACATAGACATTCAAATATCTTTCAGGCAAAATTTTATTTAAATAATGACTACAAACACTTTAAATATAGAACCAATTGAGTGAGTCGTTCAACTGAAATGGAGCTAAATTCCTTGAGAGGAAAATCCAGATTATTTAATAATTTGGGATAATTTCTTCCGTTCTTCTATGCAATATTATTTTATTTTATACTATTGACGTAATTATTATGAGGTGTGTTAGTTGGGAAAGTGTTTACTATAATAAGTAGGCCTACAGTATTGCAAGATGATGGTTTGGCCACTTTTTTAAAACAACCAATCCAGTTCTAATCTGGATAGTGTATCAAAGTATCATTAATTACTATTTTGAAATTGACTCAATCAAGTAGCAACTTTTAGTTACATTTTAGTTTGTTGCTAGTACGTTTCTTTACTCCTGTTACTTAAGGGTACCTGTGTCTAAAAAATAAGTTTACTCAAATAACTAAGTGTGACAAGAAAGTCGCCGCTACTATAAACTTATTCGCTTACTCCATCGAACTCAGTGAGCAGATTATCAATGAAAGCACTTACGCTCTTTTTATTGGCGGTATTATTTTTTAATTTTAGCCATATGCATAATTTTAGCCAAAAATCTATAATGGACCATTTTTGTAACTAATAAATTATAATCTAGATGTCCACGAACAGATTATTTTTGCAATTATGAACGTTTATCTTCAAACTTTGTTGAAAGATTTGTCCTGGAAATTGATCTATTAAATTCAAGTAAAAGTGCAACTTATCTTGTTTATATTTATTTCGAGGTCTCTAAACACGATAAAGCAGTACAAAATGTTGTGTCCCTGTGTCTGTATGTGTGTCTGCCTGTGAACACGATATGTGCACTCACAGACGTCGTAGAAAACTTCTGGTGGTGAAAAACCTTTTGAGCTTTCTAGCGTGACAGCAAAGTGACGTGCGTGACAAAAAGTTACATTCTTTGGAATTAAAAGAAAACACGAGCCGAAGTCTCGATAAAATGTTTTATCCTTTTATCTTGTTTTGATATTTAAAAAATTGCACAAGAATAAAATAAAACACATACTCAAACCTAGGGTACGTACCGTTTGCTGTTTTGGAAGTATTCAGTCTAGAAAGAAGATAAAAAGAAATCATGTACACCGAGTCAACTTATTCGGCAGGCATTTCTTTTTCCTTTCTCTCTTAAGTGACCAGTAGGACCAGCAAGTGACTGATTCCAAACCGTTATAACGTATAACGAGCACTACTATGTAAGGGAAACAAATTTTCACATTTTTCTTAACCTTTCACTTAACAATTGACCCGCTATAAATGTAAACTGTATGAGTACCTCTAACACTCCTTTAATTCTTTGGAAAAGTACTCCCGAGTAGATTATAGAGAAAGGAATGGAGTTGCTATACCATGTTCAAGAATAATGTTAAAATTACATACCAGAAAATTCTTTAAAAAATTGCAGTCATATCCTTTAAAAATATTTTAATGTCAGTATTAAACTTGGGCTCCCAAAAATGTACAGTTTGATAATTGAAATATTTAAAGTTAGCGAGTTTTATAACTGTGCCAAATTCAACTTAAAACCTTTATACATTTCTGAGAATTTGACTGTGACACATGTTAGACGAATGAGTTATCCTATAAGAGTTCAGTTTTTCTTTGAGATAGGGACCCTAAAAAGTAATAATTTACCAACCAATTACTAAATTTTATATTTTTTAAGCTCTTTGATTATTATATCGCTTGACGTGCCTGCGATAAAATTATAATCCTGAAAAATAAACTGGGATCAGGACCCGCATACTGAAACCTGCTGGTTGTCTAACTTAATATTACATTAAGTCAACTATTGTTCAACGTAATACAATCATCTATCCACGCCGGGAACACGTGGATCCAGCATTGTCTGGGTTTAAAACAGCGCATGTTTACAAGTGAACGCATTGATTCTCTCCCTTCCCCCAAAAACTTCCCCTTCAGAGGCACGTCGCGACGCGTATTGATCGACCCTGAGCTTCTCGTGACGTCACTTTCAATCCGAGATATCTCCTTTCAGCAGCTACACACTCAAGAATGTGTATACGTCGCGGCATCATTACTCCGGCACGTACGATTAAACACTTCAAACACTTTGGCTAACAGATAGCTACAGGGATTGTCTGTCATATCTGAAGTAACCTACAACCAAAACCGATGATACGATTTTGATCACACTTTTCTTAAAAATATGTTTACTTTGACCTTGGTACCAGAAAGAATATGGCCTAATAAATGTGTCTGATAATAAATCATGTTTAAACCTTGATACAAAGATTCCAAAATTAGTTTCATCGCCAAAATTATATTTGGAAAGTATCGGTAAAAAAGTATCTTCCATGCATCTGAAAAACATAACATTATTTGACTTATGATCTAATTGTAGGTTATAAAACACATTGTCTATAAATTCGCCTAAACTGGGAACCAAATTTCTACTAAAACGTGTTATACAGGATTACATACTTGTTTGTCAGATTCCGCATCTTATTGTTAGAGTGAACGTTACTTAAGTGTGAGAAGGAAGATTAATACGATTGTATTTGCAGAGAAATATTTTTTTCAACCACATAGAGATCTTGAGAAACAGAATCTGTCTCGGTTTGGCATCATCTCCCACCTACAGCCCGACACAAAACTTGCACACAGTTAGTGAGCTGGGAATGTTTCAGTATTTATAAACCATAAACTTCAAGAGAATGAAAAAATCTTTACATCTTTCTAGAAATATAATGAAATCATTTACTCCATTGATTGCAGCAGATCAAATAATATGAACAATAAGAAATAATAACACAACCAAAAGTTAAATAGGCGAATTGTGTATCCATCTTGCTAAGCTGATAGATATAACAGAGTTACCAGGTTAATACTTTTTGTAGGAAAGTAATAAGTGCTACCAACTGGAATATGTTTACAAACAAGCATACTGTAACTGGAAATTGTAAGTTAGTTTAAGATCCAGGCGGTTTTTAGGTTGCAATCTAACAAATAATAATAATATATACAAAACCAAACCTTTACTAACTTAAAGTCTCCTTCTCGTAATGGATACGAATTTTCTGTTTTTAATTCCACGTAATATTTTAGCTATTAACTTGCTCATGCCCGTAACTAAAGAGCTAACAAATTGCGCTTAGCTAAATTTGGCAACGTTGTAGTAATTTATGGTGCTTATTTTGTTAGATTTTATCAAATGTAATTTAACTTGTTTTAATGCTGAATGTTTACTATTCTAGGTTTACTAACGTAAATGTACATTTTCACGTTAATTTTCTGTGAAAATACAACAAATTTAGGCCTAGTTGTAAAATGTAAATAAACCTAATAAATTTTATATGTTTCTCAATAAGCACGTATATTATACTTAAGATTGGTTGAATACAACTCCACTTCCTTTTCCACGGCTGATGTTACCTGACTAGATTGTCCGTTACACTATCTGATAGTTTACTTTCTTCTTAAAGGTTCTCGTTACCTGAACAAATCAACTGTAGTATAAATTGAGTAAACAAAATTGTTTTTCTTAAAGTCTGTCATCAAAAGACAGAAAATCTATTTGACAGTAAACTTTCTATTCAATGGATGGAATTACTTGAACATATCTTCTCTCTTTGCCTGCACGACCTGTTGTTACCGATCCTATAACAGATCGACAGGTTTCTTCTTTTTTTTAGTTGTTGTCGTTTATCTATAAAAGTAAGAATGTATATTAAACACAGTATTACCAAAAGTAATTACTAAAATAATTAAGTAAAATTATCCAAAAGAATTGTGGAGTAAAAAAAGGATTATCAGTAAACCCATAAATGCTGTTGTTTAAGAGACTATCTTGACTTACGAAATAGTTATGCTGGATAATGGGAAAATTTCTGTGATCGTTTATGGAAAACTGTGGGAAATGAAGGCTCTATTTGATATAAAAGGCAATATAAGAGTATCATAAGTATCTTGGGATTTTTATTGAGAAAAGTGGTAGTAGATTCATGTGCTTTCAGATAAATGTAAGAACATTTGTTATTTTTGTGACAAGATGAAGATAGGTAACTTATATTTCAGTAATATAAATAAACAAATATTTTACTATATTTTTTGGAGGGAAAACAATTTTTGATAAAAAAAACTGTTTTGTGGGGGTGTCGTTTGAAAGGGCTTTAAAATAATGTGAAGTTCTCAAGATGTCCTAAATGTTTACAAAGACTTTTCTTCTCTTCTATTTCTGAAAGTATTGCAGCTGAAATATTCAAAATCCTGTCTGTAAGTAGGCTTGGATATACAGTAGACCTATACTCTTTACATAAAAATTATACATGATCAAACAGTTTTTTAAAAACGTTCTGAAACATGTTTTTAATCATGTGGCGTACAGTAACACTGCTAGAGAGCCATCACAGCCTGTAGGCTACTGGTCTACACTACCACGTATAATTGTTTATTTTAGTAGTGGTTATGGTTATTGGTTAGTCGGAAATTTGAGTATGGGATGTGTTTATATGTTGTTATTAATGACCTTTCAATAAATAATTAAAAAAACTCTCTCAGAAGGCTGATACTATGTTAATGAGTGCAATCTAATCATAGAGAAAATGTATCAGAACCTTTTCTGTATCAAAAGATTGTTTTATAAATGACAGTTTCAAATTATATTTTTGATTTACGTTACTAAACCATAACAAATAAAATTAAACACAAAATTCCTTGTCTACTAGTAGAACTCTTATATCTTTTGTCCCATGCACATATTCTTGGCAGGATATAAATTTAGAATGTAGAAATAACAGTGTGCGTGTCATGGTGGTGTTGTCGTGCAAGCTAACGGAATGTATTATATAAAACAACAAGCTTTATAATAACAAACCAGAGCTGTTTGTGAGTACCTGTTTGGCGTGAAAGTCTCTTAAAAGTAATCCTGTGACACAGCTCTGCCTGGTGGCACTCCTCTGTAATTATCTACTATATAGCGACGGAGACAAGGAAGGAGCTATACTGGATGTACGAGAAGGACGGAGATAGAGTACGTGAGTAGAGGGGAGGGGCGAGAACAAGCAGATTGTAGATCAAAAAGGACGCATTCCTTCTCACTACAAGATCGAAGAATGTTCGTGTCTAGCTTTTGTCTAGCTAGCCCATTACTTTTTTAAACTGGTTTATTTTTTACCAATAACGTAAACACCGCTGCATTTGGACAACAATTATTAAAACCAGTTTTGGAAATAACACACCGAGACAACGGCAAATACACTATATTTCGCTTTTATCACTGCTTTCATAACTTGTTTTATTCACATGTTATGAAAAAGACTAGAATTCATTCCTTGTCAAAGCTATCTTCTTGCTGGATACATTATTTTCTTACACAAACGCATTTCATTTTCGTTTAACATTGACTTTGTTATTGGAAAAAAAATAAAGTTTCCGTCCCAGTTTGTCACTTTTGCAACAAAATCTCCAGGCTAAGCGATTGATTGATTAAATTTACTTAAAGTTAAAAAGTTGTGCTAGAAAAAAAGCGATATAATTTGTTTCATAAATATTCTAAATAAACTTATTGGGAATGCGTGTAGGCCTAGTGTTTTTTTTTAAGAAATATGCACCTAGAAGTAGACTTCTAATTCTTGAAATAAAAGAGAAAAATTAAGCACTCAGATTAGACACTAATACAAATAAAATTGCATGTTATAAAAAAGCATTTGAGAGGCTTTACTGTTGAATAATTAGTCTTATTCCAGTTAACTAGAAACAAATTACGGAACAGACTACAGTAGCCAACCATTACGCCAAAAACAATCTTAAACAGGTTTATAAATAATTAATTTTTCAGCGATTTGAAAGTCGAATAGTAAAGAAACTCCTGTAAACTCTTAAATCAGTTTACTAAAAATAATTGTAGGGCCTACTTGATATTTTATATAACTTCACATATTCAAATATTTTTATATTTCATTTACTTTTCACAGGTTATCGCATTATGTAGCTCATGAAATGATTGAACTTTGTTTACTGTGTGCACCGCAGTTTATTATTACTACTAGGGGCTCTGCCCCTGGACGCTTCGCTCGCAGTTGGAAAATTCGCTAGAGAAAATCGTTAATCTTCTGTCAACTAAAATTATGAAACCAGGTTTAAATAATTAAAAGTAATTGCAAGATTAATTATAACCTCAAATACATGCTTTAGAAACGTGAGAGGATTTTATTACGATTTTAGTCCTACTTCTACTATCTTCTGTCAACTAAAGTTTTGAAACCAGGCCTAAATATAGTAAAAATTATTGCAGGATTAACATAACCTCAATACTATGTTTCAGAATGAGCCAGGCCTATATTACAAAATTGACTATTAGAATTTATCCATCTTTGCCAAGTTTAACTTTTTTTTACAAAATAAATTGTTAAATCAGGCCCAATTTATTCTAATTCCAACGTTCTAAAACAGTATAAATAGCTTGGTTTTTTTTAACAGTAATTAAAAACTATCCAATGAACAGCTGATTTTTGATAATACTCAATCTCAGTTCTGTTCCACTCTATTTCCAACGTGCTAAAACAGTATAAATTGGCTTGTTTATAAACAGCTGTTTTGATCGCTTTATTTATTATTTCGTTGTTATTTTGTAACCAACATGGCAAATCATAAGACCCTATGTTAAAATTGTTCAACTTTTAAATTAGATTTTCTAAAAAAATTGCTTTTTTACACGAAATACAACTATATGGGTGTACTTAAAAATCAAAACTACACCTAAATACTATGTTTCAGAATGAGCCAGGCCTATATTACAAAATTGACTATTAGAATTTATCCATCTTTGCCAAGTTTAACTTTTTTTACAAAATAAATTGTTAAATCAGGCCCAATTTATTATAATTCCAACGTGCTAAAACAGTATAAATAGCTTGTTTTTTTTAACAGTAATTAAAAACTATCCAATGAACAGCTGATTTTTGATAATACTCAATCTCAGTTCTGTTCCACTCTATTTCCAACGTGCTAAAACAGTATAAATTGGCTTGTTTATAAACAGCTGTTTTGATCGCTTTATTTATTATTTCGTTGTTATTTTGTAACCAACATGGCAAATCATAAGACCCTATGTTAAAATTGTTCAACTTTTAAATTAGATTTTCTCAAAAATTTGCTTTTTTACACGAAATACAACTATATGGGTGTACTTAAAAATCAAAACTACACCTAAATACAAATTTTCTTTGAATTCGATAGAGCCGTTTTTGAGATCCGCGACATAGACAAAGATAGATACAAGAATTGCTTATTTACAGTAATAGGATATTATTTAAAAAGTAATTTTTTAACATTTTTACTTTCTCCACCCTATACGTAGTATATGGAGAAAGTATTGTTTTCGTAAAAATGTTCGAATTTGAATTTTCAGTTGAATTATCTGTTTTGGTGCTCCCAGAACCCCAAAAAATGGTTTAGTGCAATTATCTGTGTTGGTGCTCCCTGAACCCAAAAATATTTTTAGTGGAATTTTTTGTTTTGGTGCTCCCTGAACCCAAAAAAGTGTTTTTAGAGTGGTGTCTGTCTGTCAGCCTGTCAGTAGCCTATGTATACACGACCAGAGAGGACACTATTTTTCCGATTTTCATGAAATTTGGTATGTAGGTACTAAACCCTAATATCTTCAGGCGTTTTTTTCATTTTTTTGAATTTTTAATTTTTAAGGATAATTTACCCCTAAAAACCCATAAAAAACGACAAAATGCAAATTTCTCAAAAACGGCTCTAACGATTTTGATCAAATTTTCAGTATTTATAGTGCTTCAGATGCCAAACAAAATGACACCACCCGCTTTTATCAAAACTTCGGCGTTTTATAATTATGGGGAAATGTTTAAAAATAAACAAGTTTATGTTGTCAATCTAGCATCGCGGCGGCGGCCGCACGGGGTAGCACTATGGTAGCGATCACGGCCAGTAATTCAAAGATCGCGCGATCGAATCCCGCCTAGGACAATAATTTTTTTATACGATTGACGTAGGTAGAATATTATTTTTTTGTTTTGTTCTAAAAAGTAATAAATAAAATGATTGAAAACAATATTATTTTGACTACAGTAAGTTGGGAGAAAGTTTGTGTCAGTTAACTGATACCGTTTATTCACAGTTAGCACACATAACTCTCAATTTTCTGTGGTCATATATGCCAGCCCATGCCACTCGGAAGGCAATGCTTGAACTCAATTAAAAGTTTCATCTCAATTGTAACGAATGTCTTTGAATTAAATAGCAAAAATAAGATCAAAATAAACCCTTCAATAAAAAATAAATTAAGCAATAACCTTACCCACATAATACAAACAAACAAAAATATAAATCAAGTTCTAACTCTGGCTGCTTTTTTGCTGACTCAAACGCAATCATAAAATGGCACATAACATATCGCTAACACCCCGCAGTCAATGCGGTTAAAACCGACAGGCATGAACAGCGTTTGTAATACGCCTTCATGTTGATACCATCGCAGACTATGGACCTTTTAAGCAACGAAGGTAGTGCTGCCAACCTAAGTAGGCCTATACTGTCACTGTTTTAATGTTAAATTTTGTGTCCAAACGGCAAACACTAATTAAATAATATAGGCCTACTGATGTAAATGAAAAATATATTTAAAACGAATCCAACAAAATCACCAAATCATTGAATCGATTGAATTTAGTGATCGGCCATCTTACAACATTTGCATACGAAATGAACAAATGAACAGAGAAGACAAATGCAAGAATAGAACTTGTATATCTGAATTTTATATATCGTTTAAATATATTTGTGACAATTTAACACAATGGCAATTTAATGAGTGTACGTCATTAAAAGGAATCATGAGCGAATAAGCGAAGTTATAGTTTGGGCATATTAGGCCTACTATAGATATAATATTTTAATATAAATTAATTATATGTATCGTTTAAATATATTATATATCTTAAAAATAAACTTTATATACAGTATAGTTTGAATATATTTATTACAAGTTAATACGCAAAACGAATATACTAGAATCAAGCATATATAGCCTACTTTACAGTAGGTTTGGTTTGTAAATTTAAATTTATACAGATCTGAAATTAATCATTATAAGTTATTATCGATTGTAAACTTATAGATGTGCTAAATCTATAATACCGAGTTCTATCAAACAATACAATTGAAATGAATAGATGCTTAATTGAACTTTACGATAACGTTCTAGAATCGCGCATAGGTTGGTACTATGGCGGGGTGGCGTATTCTAAATTTTGTCCCACACAAACCTTGTGGGCCTTTTACCGAACCTTTTATTGTCAATATGTCTTCTGCTTACCGTTTTAGTTTAGCCAGAGAAATGCTTCAACTATCCGAACGTCGGGCTTTGCAAAAAACTTCTTTAAAGATTTCATCAAAATTGGAATAAAAAGAGTTTAGTTAGATGGCTAATAAAGCAACTCATACAAACTTTTCCTACTGACAATATAGACATAGGATTGAATAGTGCTTACTATTTAAAAAATTTTAACAAAAAGGATAAAATTGTCATAGCCTATATATTTAAAATTATTGTAATTTAGATGTCTTAAAATAATGCCCTGACAGTTTGTTACGTTACAGACTAAGGTGTTCTGGTACATTTCGGACACTCAAATAGCTGTGTTTTATTGACATCGTAATACAATACAAATATAAGATGTGCGATTGCGTGTAACAATATCCCTAAATTAAGGTAAGTTTCGATTTGAACATCTTTCTGTCCTTTTGAAAATAATTTGTCAACTTATTCGACCATAATGTAGGTTATATAGTTTATCTAAAATAACTTATTCTTAGAGAAGGGTGTTTATTAAACCACCCTACGCCCTCTTCGTCATTAATTACCCCTGAAGGGCGGTTAGCCGCAACAACCCCCTAGCCAAAACAAACACAGGGCAATTCCTCTTACAAATCTCTCAGTGCAGGAGTGCGAAGTGTGTCAACATATTTGAATGTCAAGGGGGTCTTCTGCGTGGGTTTTAGTAGTCTAAACATCATTGGGTTTTAGAATGTTGCTTTACAAGTTGAGGATGAAACAATACTTGCTATGCTGACTGAGACCAACTGGAGATTCAGGTGACAATTCGTTTATTAATTGTAACTAGGGGCTCTGCTCCTGGACGCTTCGCTCGCAGTTGAAAAATTCGCTAGATAATCTCGTTAATCTTCTGTCAACTAAAATTATGAAACCAGGATTAAATATATTAACAGTAATTGCAAGATTAATTATATCCTCAAATACATGCTTTAGAAACGAGAGAGGCTTTCATTACGATTTTAGTCCTACTTCTACTATCTTCTGTCAACTAAAGTTTTGAAACCAGGCCTAAATATATTAAACATTATTGTAGGATTGCAGAAATGAGCCAGCCTATATTAAAAAAATGACAATTAGAATGTATCCATCTTTGCCAAGTTTACTTTTTTTTGACAAATTAAATTGTTAAATCAGGGCCAATTTATTCTAATTCCAACTTGCTAAAACAGTATAAATTAACTTGTTTTTTAACAGTAATTAAAAACTAGCTAATGAACAGCTGATTTTGGATAATACTCAATCTCAGTTCTATTCCACTCTATTTCCAACGTGCTAAAACAGTATGAATTGGCTTGTTTATAAACAGCTGTTTTGATCACTTTATTTACTATTTCGTTGTTATTTTGTAACCAACATGGCATCCCATAAGACCCTATGTTAAAATTGTTCAACTTTTAAATTAATTTTCTCAAAAAATTGCGTTTTTACACGAAATACAACTACATATTATGGGTGTACTTAAAAATAAAAACTACACCTAAATACAAAATGTCTTTGAAATCGTTAAGAGCCGTTTTCGAGATCTGCGACAGATACAAAGATAGATACAAGAATTGCTCATTTAAAGTAATAGGATTATTTAAAGATTTTAAATATATTTGTAAATCTAATTTAGTCTAAATAATTAACTATAAAATATAGAGGAAAAATAATGTCAGCAAATGTACGTACAATATTGCTGTGATTACTGTGTTTGGTATGCCGGGTTGAACAAACCAATTATTACACATAACTTAACTATTATCCTTCATCCGATTGTTTTTACAGTTCACCATCCGATAGGGAATCAAAAGGACTACAAAAAAGGTGTCTTGACATTTTTCGTTAAAATGTACGGTTTTTGAGTTATTTATTTTTGAAATTTATTTAATGTACGGGAAGTAATACAAAATTATTACAATCACACAGAGTATTTTTTTCCCTCCATATGCTCACGTTTTTATATGAATTGTATTTTAGTTCCACTGTTCATTCAAAGTTAGTTTTAAAAAGAAAAACTAGTTTGGCGGTACAGGTTGGTAAAAATTGGCCGATTTACATCAAATTTAGTATAAAAATAATCGAAATTTAAATACAAAACGTATTATGATAATGGTTTTTAATAATTTTTGACAATAATTTAACTGACGTTTTGGTATTAGGTAAATAGTAGTACTTGTTTTCATTGAGTGCAGCCAAGCGACACTAATTAGGGTCGGCCGCTAGGAAGATTCTAACCTTTTCTTGGTTCAGAGTTACGCTGTCCACAACTATAATTAGTTAAGCAATGTTATTTGAATAACATAGGCTATGTTTCATCTTTATGTTTTCGAAATGGCCATCAAAATGGATTAAATAAGTAAAATACCGGTATATTTTATAACCCTGTCTTTTCAGTTTGGTTCAACTCAACCGATTTGCATAAAACAATTACCTACCACAGTCAAATAATATATCCTGTTATGTAATACGAGATATATATACTCTGTCAGTTGTTTAAAAAATGTATTATTTTAAATATGTAAAAAAAAAAGTTTTATGCACCACAAGATCTACATATAGGTATATAGTTCCGTTGATTTAATTTAAGCAATCAACAAAATAATTGGGAGTGATTATGCTGTCAGTTATTTAAGAAATTTAAGCTCTGTTGATTTATTTTATGCAATAAATAAAATAAAAAGGTGTGAGTATCCTGTCAGTTGTTTAAAATGTATTTTTAAATATGCCCTATGTAAAAAAATATGTTTTAAACACCACAAGATACAGGCTATACAAAATGACTGTTAATTTATTTTAAGCAATACAAAAATTTAGCAGATCAAAGGGATTTTTAAACCAGTGTATATTTTATATAAAATTATAATACAACACTTGTACAGCAATAATGTCAAGTTTTATATAGTTTTGTTCTTGTATTTGATCATCATTACGTAGCTATCATCAGTTGTGCTGGAGATCAACCAAACTGTTAACCTCCCCCTATTTTAATACTTAGCCTATAAGCCTAACTTTGACTATTATTTGAAACCTTTGTATACCTTTGATTTCATATTTTAACAGAAACGAAATCCGAAAAGGTACAGTAATTCATTATGAAAACGTAGATTATTATCATTACTAAAATTACAAAATGATATCTTTACTAATATTATAAAATTTGTTTGTTTGTGTGTATGTAGGGGCAATCTCTGGAACTACTGAACCGATTGAAAAATTGTTTTACTAAAAAAAGCTGCACTAGCCCTGAGTAACATAGGCTATAAATCATTTTGATAAAACATTTTTTATTTAAATATTTGTAAATTTAGTCGGAAAAAATTCTTAGGTTAGGCCTAGACTGATGAACCAACGCATGTATTTACATTCATTATCACAGCAATCAATTGAATAAAACAACAGATAAAACAGCTGTTTGCTATAATATTTCCATTAATATTTGATTTCAAACTTTGAAGCAATTTTTTGTATTTCTATTAGGTTAAGTTTTAATTAAAGTGTAAACCTGAGCCTTGCTGGTTCTTTTAACCTTTATTATAACTGCTGTGATAAAATATACGAAATAAATTGATTTGAACATTTAACATTATTTACCATAATGTTAGCTTTAGGATTATTATTAATCCTACACCTTTATTATAAAGAAAACATAACATGATTATGTATATAGAAGATTCCAACTGGGTTGGCGTACGCAGGGGTTTCCCTTAGTAATTAATCTATATAATTATAATGTTTGAATGCGCAAAAACAAAATAGTTTTAATTCCATTGCTCTTACCAAATTAGCAAGGTTAAGAAGGCATAGGACAGGCTTACTATATTATTATCCTGCACATTTTAACACCTTAGCCTAAAATGCTTAATTATTTTGGAAAATGTTCTAAAAAAATACAGAACAGTATTAGTTACAAACTTATGATTTATTTTGCAACAAATAAGTAGAATATTACCCGTCTACTATGAATCTGAAAACGTAAAATGATCTGTTATTTAGGATTGATTTAACCTATCAAAAATATGTATAACACAATTTAATAAACACTTAATTTAATATAACATCATTTTATAAAATCTACAATATCTTCTTCATATAAATACTTCCAGTATATTTAGTGAATATTCAATTAATTTGACTTCTAATTCATAAATAAAAACAAAACTTAAGCTAATATGATTTATTCAAACAAAAGCTGTATTATGTATTCTTTAATTACAACAATATAGAAAACAAATACTTTAAAATTTTGCTATCGGCTTAATTTTTAGGCTGCGGTGCTTGTATCATTGTAAAAGAAAGACAATCTAAAATTAGGAGTAGCCTAAATAAAACGTTCGTTTTGCCTTAGCCTAATTATTCACTTTAATGCATTAATTTATTTATTTTATGTATAGTAAATATTTCAACTATAGATCTGGTTATATTTCACCTTTTATTGGTTAACCAATATGATTATAAGAACACAATTTTATGTACATTATTTATTTGCTGCGTATTATAGTTTGCAGTAAATGTCGCAACCAACCGTTAAGTTATACATATAAACATATATTTTATGTTCAAAAACAGTAGTAAATATCAAGCATTTTAGCTAATAGAGTCAGAGTTATAATCGTTTAAGCAAAGTAATTGACAACCGGAAGATGTAGTAAATGAAGCCTTGTAAAAACGTAAGATACATTAATGTAGTTGTATGGAAACCGGTTTAGCAACGGGCTATTGAGCACAGCAGTATTACCAACTTACATAATATCTTTACTCCAGGGCTACCAACACAACTGAGACAAGTGTTTGACTTTCTGTCAGTTCGGATTACTGAAGTATCAATGGTAAATATTATAAACGCTTCGTTTAATTAAACAATCTGTATTAGACGAAATGAGAGTTTTGTATTTATAAGAAAATCTTTTGGTAATTGCCCATGTGGTTAGTAGTAAAAAAAAATTGATTTTAAATTTACGTCTGTAGGCTTTGTAGTATAAATAAAATTTATTTATTTTTGAGATTTGATTTTGCTTTCAATAAGATTTGATGGAAAGAAAATGAAGGTACCTGAATATGATAAGGTACCTAGGGCCTACATATAGACTATAATTTAAACGGGTAAATACAATTTTGTGAAAACTCACTATCTATGTACAAGCAAACTTAAGCGAACTGTAGTAGGATCAGGTTATGTAGCCATTTAGGGTTTTGACTTTAAAAACATATAGGTAGACCAGAAGACCTATTAGTGATTACTACCAAAATTAAACCCAATTTATTTGGTAAAACTATTCCATGAAGTAGGCCTACATAGGAAACTGGATGACTTCTATCATTGAAGGGGGAGAGGGGAGGAGGAGTCGAATTCATTCCTTTCCTTTATTGGTTTAGTTCTCCTTCATGTCTATTACGGATATATTATGGATTAAGCCAATACTTAGCGACAGCATCATTATTTTGCAGGATGTGCGCAGATAAAAATGTCTGGAAGTAATATGCATACATTAGTAACCTAATCTTAAAATTGCCATTTACAAAAATTGAAATGATTTTATAATATTTTTAAACTGTGCAGAAACCTATTACAAAACCTATTGAAAATTATATTTCGTGCATTACCTCACTACTATTTATGAATGTATAATATTGATCCATTTACCCTGAAATTTCAGTACAATAATAATTGTAAAATATTAATAAAGTTGCATATTTATTATTAATCTGCTATTTTCTTTACAAGAGATAACTGTAGATATTGTTTCAAAAATGGAAAACAACCGGAGTCGTGAGGACTTTTGGGTAAAACTTTATCAATAAATAGAACATTCCAAGTTGTTTCTAATGAATTCATTTATTCGAAAGTTAAATGTCTTCGACAGTAAGATGCTTACTTGAGCAGATCTTCACAGCTGATTTGTTTAACAGAACGTTCCTTTATGAAAATAATTTGAAGATTAAGAATGGATAAGGACCGATTTGAGATTAAATTACTTGTTATTCTTAGTATTAAAATAAATATTGTAAAATACAGGATCATTCTGGTGTTTGTCTGCCGTTTGGTCACACAAAGATACAAACTTGTTATAAAATTTTGATTTTACCGCTTACTTTTTGCCAAAGTATGTACTGTTACTTACTACGTGACTTTTTTAAGTGCAAAATTAAATAAGAATAGTAAAAATTGTTTTAGTTGCATAAGAGAATAAAACGTGAACTCAAATTCTCACAATAATGCGTTTATTAACTTAGATAGGCCTCCATTTCAACGACAATGTGGCTGGCTCGCTATCTGCAATGAAATTATTATTATTACTTTTTTGTAACTACTAGATTACAATTTTTTTCGCTATTAAATTGGTAACTGAAATTGGTGAATTTTTCGTTGAAACGTGTTCAAGTTAATAAATGATTAGTTATTTGTGTTAAATTGTTATTCACTTTCGCAAAAGTCTCTCGTGTAATCAACAAGTCAAAGTCAGTACTTACTTATTTTATACCTTTTAGGTAAAACAAAAATGTTACTGATAAGAACAATTAATTTTTTTAAATTTTTATTCTTCCTAATTTGGAACTGAAAATGTAACAAAACTTGACTTATAATTTATAGCCTCCATAAATATATCATATTAATAATATTTTCTCTTTACTCCTATAGTTATATTTTAGCTACTTTAAAAATAAACTTCTAGGCCTGTAGAAAATAAATCTTCTCAAAAATTCTAAAATTTATGAACGCGGTTGCGTTTGTTTCTAATTCGTTCCGTTTGCCACAATATATAGATACGCATATACACAGAACGTAAAAAAAGTTTGTTTTCGCAAATCCACGTAATAGGGTTTTCATCACACTAAGTAGCATTGACGTCCGAAAGTTAGTCTATTGTTTCCCAACCTTAGTTTAGAGTAAGGTCAAATTTGTCAGCTGATTTTCCCTTGCTCTCCAATTCGCTTGTCGTCTACCGGTAGCAAAGAAAGACATTGTAGAATAGACGCAACGAGAAAGACAGTATTTGGTGGTAGGCTACTTTTAAGCTAATTTTACACTTCTTTTTTATTGAAGACTTTCTGTTCTTTTGAGTAATTTAGGTAAAGAATATTTGTCTTTTTTTATAACAAAAGAGTATCGTCATATATGTAAAACTGTGTTTATTTAACCTAATAAAATACTAAAGTAGATGTCAAAAATCTCGTTCCTAAAATCTCTTTTGCAGATTAAAAAGTCTCAGTTAAATTGAAATAAGAATATTCTCAAAAAAATAAGAAGAAGATAAGATTTTTAAATATTTTCAATTAGTTATTTACATTAAGTGACTCAAAAAAGTAAAACAAAGCAATAACGTATTCTAAAGTACAGAAATTAGAACTAAATGCCCTTAGTAGTATATTGACAAGGCATCGTAATTTTTAAAATTACCAAAATGAGAACTGTAAGAGTAAAATATTATATCATCATGAATGCACTGAAACAAATAGTCGGGTAGAAGAAAACAAAATTTGTTTACAGTTATCTGAAACTAAGGTAGAAAAGATACTTGCATGTAAAATTAACAATACAATTAATTAATAATTATAGTAGACGGTTAATAGTAGACGGTTTGATAAATTAAGTCAGTTCAATTATATTCTATTTCTATATAGTAGAGTTTACCTTTCATTAGTTGACTTTACCAGCTCGGTGGAATGATCCTCATTACACAAAATGTATAATCAAAACATTTAGTTTTATTAGCTAGGATTTCCTGATAAATTAGTAATACTGAATGATGAAAGTTACCTGTCTGTCAGGTTAAAATTAACTATCTCTTGCGGCTCTACCTTCCAACCAACAACTAAGTTCACTTATTATGCCTTGTTGTTTCTATCAGAACACGTTGTTAGTTGTCACCTACTACTTCAGAAGTATAATAATTTAGAAGTATCACCTTTGTTGATACGTTTTTTGTAATTGCTTTGTTAAAAAAATAATATGCCAACTGTTTCACTTTTGCTGTTGCATTATATGAAGAATTTTACTTAAAAAACATAACAAAATGGGAAATTGAATACGTAACTTAATAAATAAATACACACTTAAAATTATATGTTTTATTTCAGCTTCTCAAGTTATAAAACGTTCAGTAACAATATGACACCACTCCACATCCAAAAAAGGGACCATTGTTGAATGCAATTGAAGAATACGAGATTTACAAGGCATATAAACAGACACCTGACAACATACTAAATGATAAACTTTCCTTCCAGTCTAACTCTTTGTATGAGACGGCCTTAAGATACAAAGGACAGATAAGACAAACTAAGATAAATTACCTGTAACCCTAATAACCGCACCATTCAGTAGTTCACGTACCGAGCAACCGTGCGCACGTAACTCAAACATGTAAAAACGTGTATGTGTGTGTGCAGTGTTTTATGTGTTCTTAACGTGAATGTTTTAATGTATTTTAATGTTTTGACGACCTCTAAGGAGATAATAACTGAGGATGGAGTTTCGGCTCCGAAACGCGTATTGATTACAATACAACAGAAGTCACAAGACGGAGCAAATTAAGGTAATTTACAATAACACTTTAATTGATAATAAAAATAAATTTGCTAATTTTTTTAACATTCTGTAATTTGGGTCTAAATTTTGGTACGCTTTATCTTTTCAGCTATAGAACCAGCTAGAGTCCAAATCTGTCTACACAGTTTGGTACATCTTTTTATCTTAGGCCTAATGATAAGCTGAGATTAAACTGCCTTTTACCCTATCTGTATACGTTTGTAAGTCCAGATGTTACGCCCTAGAACCCAAAGTTCCAACCACTTAGGACATAATGAGTTATAGCCTAATAAATTTTTCTTGGACCTTGGGCGCATGTCGTTTCGAACAATGCAATGCACCATTTTCTCGGGCTCTATAAATATATTTTCTTTGTTTTTCATATGCCTATATATAAATTTTGAAAAACAAAGCTATTTAAATATAAATCAATAAATAGTAAATTAATTAGTCAGGTGACTTTGATTCAAACCTACATAATATACTGTAACTACATAAATATTATTCTATACTGGCGTAACTAGAATAAGAAAAGTGTAGGGTAACACATTCAAGTGAAAAATCAAAAACAGGTGTGTTGCTTTACTACTCCACATGATGTCCCTTCCATTTCGTGCTTACCGTTAAATAGGCAACACATCTCAGTTGTAGTTAACCCTATAAGCGTCAGGCCTATTATTACTGCTATACCTCTAAGCGTCAGGCACTTTTTCACTGCTTGAACACATTATCACTTAAACATCTATAAAATGTATCCTATTTATGTAAAGTGTACACTATTATACATTTTATTGTTTAGGAAAGTATGAAGAACATTTCTGTGTAGATAAAATATTTTTAAAAAATTGTCTCTAACTTATTTTGCGTTTTGAACGGAAAATAAATTAAATTGGTAAACAAAAGTTTCAAATGTAGGGCTCTTGGAAAAATAGGAAAAAAAATTAATTATAAATCCAAATTGTACAAAATGTAGAAAAAACATTTCTTTACATAAAACAATTCAAAAAAATTACTTTCTAAAAAAAACAATGTTTTGGTGTAAAATAACCAAAATGAGCAATTTGCAAAAAAATTACCTGTTCATATTAAAAACTCTATATAATGTAGCCTATTCAAGTAAAGTGTATACTATTATATATTTTCTTGTTTAGAAAAGTATGGTTAGCATTGATATACAAAATAAATATATTTTTTTTAATTTCTAAAACTTTTTGCTTTGCGAACGGTAAAATAAATAAATTTTTAAACCTAATTTTCAAAAGTAAAGGTTTTGGAAAAATAATAAAAATTATTTAATTATAAATACAAAATATGCAGGTCTCGATCTATACAGTGACATAACTAACTTGTTTGTCAGACAATATTTAGTCTATGATAAGGTAAGAGAAAAACTCCGTTTATTTTTTGCTGTCACGAGACAGACTAACGCTTTTGTCATGTTTTGAACGTTTGTGTATTTATTTGTGAGATAGTTATAAGTCATAGTGTAATAAACAATATACCAAATTAATCGTGAGAATGTCCTGAGTACAATGATATATAATATGATATACTTACTATTATTTTTGATGCACCAATTTTGATTTAAACGCATCAACGAGAATTCTCGTTGCCTGACACTCGGATGCCGGTATGTAGCCGAACGCAATCGACGAGAATTAATTCTCGTTGCCTGACGCTTATAGGGTTAAGAGATGTTTAATATTTCTAAATTTCGTGCGTAACACTTTTCTGACATGGCTGTGGGTTTTCTGAGGAAGCTTTATTCTCTTTTCTCTGCAATATACACTATTTAGTTGCCAGCTTGTCGTTGCCAGCTCTGTATGTAGTGTAGGCGTATGGCATACATTTATTCATAATGATGTTGTTTATTGTGGTCTGTTACTCTTACGTGTACATATTTTTGGTAGAGTCCGTTTTCCGATAGAGCCAAACATCTTATATGATACGTTTCTAGATTGCAGAACACGAATATGGTAGCAGAAAACCGAAACCAACTTTAAAGGATCTTAAAAAAATATTTATTAGTTTACCCACTATTTTGATTATCCAAATATAGTGCCTAGCCTTCAAAATTCTAATATGATGACGTTATATTAATTTCCGCAACCCCCTTAGATGTTATGAAAGATTGTTAGCCCAATAATTTTAAACATTTTAACCCATGTAATTATTTTAACATAAAGTGTTTCGTATAGATTAGCCTATAGAAAACTGCAAACCGTTTATATTTACATCTCTTAAACTCATACCTCGACAGTAGATGGTTCCAGGTTGCTGTCGAAGGTACTTTATCCACTCCATATCCCATCGAGGCAGGAGTTCCCCGAGGCTCAGTTCTTAGACCGTTACTGTACCTTCTGTACACTAACGACATTCCAGTGACCCCCAAAGTATCACTGCGACTCTTTGCAGATGGATCTATGTTTTACTATAGATCTCTTAACCTGGAATATGGTTCGTCAGTCATCTAACAACAGTTGGATAGGCTGCACCATGGTTCAGGAATTGGAGAATTGCAGTGAACACAGATAAAACACAAACCATCCAATTCTTTACAATACGTGGACTACCTAATGTTCAACTAACTCTTAACCCCATAGCATGGACCCGTCATGTTAGATATCTTGGAATTACGCTTGACTCTAAACTAAAACTGTTCCGTCACGTCAGTCAAGCAAACACTGCAAGGGCTAAATCTTCCTAAACTCCTTCCAGTCATAAACTCCAAGAGCCCTACCACTTCGTATCAGGTTGTCCATGTACAAAACATACATCAGGCCAGTACTCACGTACGCATCTCCAGCTTGGTATTCTTTTCTGTCTGTTGCTTGGAAGAAAAGGTTGGACTTCTTCCAAAGAAAAACTCTCCGTTGAATCACCAACTCCCCATGGTACGTATTGAACGCACCCGTCTCTCAAGGGCACAAAATCCCCAAACTCGAGGACTTCATCCTAAAACTAACTAACACACTCAGGCACAGAGCCCCATCACTGATCCTGCACCTCCGCAGGACAAAAGGAAATTTCCCTTAGGCCTATATCTGGTTTACGAACCGAACCACCATAAGCACTTTAAAATCCAAGTTCATTCTTAAATAATATACATTTTCCGTAATTAATCGCAGTGTATAACATAGATGCATCATCTCGTACGTACACAAAATGTATTCCAAATTAAGTCAATTAAATTTTTCTATACACTTTTCAGATAGGCCTATGCAGCCATTGTCAATCACTAAGACCAAGGTCTTGTCAATTTACTAGTTTACTAGACTGTAAAATGATATCTACACGGAGAGTAACACTTAAAAGAATGAACGAACGTCGAAAAATGTTAATACTTATTTTGTAGATAGACGTTTCTAGTAGACATTTTTAAAAAGCAATCGTAAGAAAAATTTTGTAGGTTATTACATGTATAATAAATTGAAAGCCATAAATCAAACTGTAAACTATTTTATTCAATTCTAACAGTTTACAAATACTTTAACCAAAATAATTCCAACTACGACTAATCTTAATTTATAACCCGTTACATATTAGGAATGTGTAGCCTATAACTATTTAAGTTTCAGATATTCGCGACGTGACTAGCAAATAGTTAGTGTGAAGTGATGACAGAAGTGGACAGCATGCATGTAGAAATATTAACTAGGTTGGCTTTCACAAGGAATCACCCGGAGACTTGCGATCAGGTGGAGTTTTTGGACATTTGCAGT
>JAGFPH010000541.1:120226-133434 GCA_018207615.1 Philaenus spumarius
ATCTGTCACTATAACATAACTGGTTAAGAAGTAATGTTGCAACTCACACTACAGCGGCACCTTGTAGATAACGCCATGAAGCACTTTCACAACACTACAATTTTATAATATGTATTTTTTGCAAAGATCTATGAAATAGGCAGGAAAACAATCATTCAACTTTTGCACTAGGTGGGATAAGTAAGACTAACCTGGGTCTCGGAATGCAGTCGCCATTTCTCGGAGTATTTAGTGGTTTGTGCTAATATGAAGAGGTTACATAATTATTGTCTTGAACCCGTTTAATGAAAAGGTTTTGTTATATATAACGATTATGATTATTGGTTTTTTGCCACTCAAGAATGAATATAACTGTTCTCGTAAAAAAGCAAATCGCATACATTTGTTAGCTTGAACACTAGGCTAAACGCTCAAAAATTATTGTCTACATAAAATCAGCAAGAAATCTCTGACGCGTCCTAAGCTCATGGAATTTCGAAAGTTTGGTCGGATTTTATTGTGCTGTTCGTGCAAACCTGAATCCACTATGATCCACAAAATGAGGTTAGAATGTATCAAGTTCGTGGAGGGTCTATCTTTTGCATAAATATGCGACTTTCTTGTTCGTGCTGCGATTTAAAAAGACATTTCTCTAACCACACGATCCCTAATGATCTCTATGTTAACATAAGGCATTATTTTTCTAAAAATGAATATAATGATTCTGCAGGAATTTATATAAAACTAATGTAAAAATGAAGTTTATTATTGAAAACTGTATCTGTTACTTAGTATAGGCCTACATTTAAAATCTACTAATTTTGTATACGCTGACTTACACATTCGTATTACACAATTTTTTAATTCTCAATAACTGATTATTTGTTTATTCTAAGATCCAAAGATATTTTTTCGAGTAGTTTATTATTCTATTTTACAGCAAAAATATTTTAAATTTATGAATACTGTACCTCTTAATTCAAATGATCAAACCCTCATTTAAACCTGATATAATTTCATTGACATATTGTAAAATGAGGACTTTTCTGGGCTCCACCTCTAGTGTTAGATTGTTTTAACAGCTTTCGTTGTTCCAAACTACTAATACCGGAAGGAATAACATAGAAAATTCAACATCAATAGACAGGCTAGAATCTAATGCTACGGCTATACTTACACGATCCGAACAAAGCGGATCGGAATATTTCCAGGGATATTCTCTCAGTGTATTTAAATGGTAGTGGCTAAAGCAACACGAGCCAAGTCGACCTGCGTGGAGCGGAGTAGAGCCTAATTTTTTTCATGCTCTGAGAACACATACCGGAACGGGTCTTCTCGGCTCCTCTCCGCGCGGGTTGGGTAGATGTAGCCACAGGCCCCGGCCAGAAACGTTCGGTTTCTTTCGTCAACAATCGGGAAACTTCGTAGAGTACAGTTTTCTCGCCATTTTCACCGTCACAACGTGATCTACTTTCCAGTGTGGCACAATGGATGATGAACAACTACAGTTATCCTGGTTCAAAACTACAAGAAGCTGTGCCGTCCAGGAAATCAACATTACATGACCAATGTTAAAAGAATGGTCGATTGATAGGATGTGTCAATATTTTTTTCGTTTTCCTTCCTCATCCAACACAATCATCAAAAATTCTTCGTCGGTGTCCGAGTTAAACGAAGAGCACTGTTCTTCCATGATAATTTTATAATTCACGGTAGTTGTAACAGTAGTAGCAGGAAATCCAGACTAACTGATGGTGAGGTGGAATATGAGCGCATCCTTCCAACACATGTTTTAATTAGGACCAGAATTTTATTTGGATGACTACTTCAGGGGAGTAGCTTCCACCGGGGGCGAACCGGTTACCTCACCAGGGCCACCGAAATCAGGGTCCCGAATGAGGTCTCCTAATAAAATAAGAAAACATCCGCTTTCACGTGTCCTTTAAAATGGGCTTCCGTTAAAAAAAAAATTCGTAGTAGTAAAAAAATCTCTAATACATATACGTCAACCAAATATTTAATTTAAGTCATTCCTTATTATTTATGCAATTGCAAGTGAGAGAATTATTTTGAAAAAGACTAAACGTATACAGGGAAGACAATGGTTGAGTAGGTGTCTGAATAATTACACACTAAGCAATCAGTTGAGTGACTTCTCCGACCAAGATGCGCATGCTCCGCCGCCGTAAAATTATTTTACATTTACGTAGTTAATATAGTAACGTAGTTAAATCATTTAACTACTTTATTTGTATAGTAAATTCAGTAATTATCCATGCAAGACCAAGTTGATTTTATTGTTACGAGGCTCTTGTTATTTTAGGTTAGTAAGAAGTTGTAGGCTACTCACCAAATAATACCTGTTCTGATCCCGTTCATCTTATTGTAATAGTAAATTATTAATGTTTTCAACAAATAACAATCTAAATCGAACCATTAACATCTCATTATTTAAAATTATCATTCTTAAAATTTTTTAAACCATGTATAACGTAGGCCTATGCATAATTGTTTATACGTTAGATTTAAAACGCCTGAATTCACGTTTGGCAATCGCAGTTAAATGCTCCATTTTGCCTTTCTGCACCAGGGCCTCCAAGAACCTAGCTTCACCCCTAGCTACGCCACTTTCAAGTTGTAACGAAAGAATTAAATATTCCTTTTATAAATAGTACAAATGGAACCTCCTGTTGCACATCGGATTAATTCATATTAGTGTCTATTATCAAACTGAAATTTTTTAAAGAAACTGTCTATAACTGCATTTTGTGCAGTCTATAACTTTCAGAGAGTGCGCGATTTTTAAAAGTTTTTGGCGTACGTCTCCCAAACCTGCAGAATCACAATTATTATCATTAATAACAATAACAACTTTGTTCTCAAATTGATCAGTAAGTGATGAAATCAGCATTACAAAAGTCAAACTCAAAAGTATTACAAACAGTTTGAAACTTAATTAATTAATCGCACCTTAATTAATGCACTACACACTGCCCCAAAGATATTTAAATTACAATACTGGCACATTTGTTGTATTTTAGATTACAGCATAACATATAGTTTGATTTGCACAAGCCAAATTTACAAGTATTGGCTTGTTTTGAAACACAAAAATTCTAAATTTCTAAATATAAAAACTTAAACAATTACGAGTGAATTTAAATGGCAACACACATTTTTAAATAAAACAAATAGCAAAAGCGGATGTTTAATATTATTCCTATTTTATACGCTCTCAGCATTTTTAATCCCAGGAAGTTATGTAAGATTTATTTGAAAGAATCTAATGCAAAATTATGTATGATTTCTGGTAAGAAAACATCCGCTTTCAGGTGTCCTTTAAAATGAATGGTAGGCCTATATAGTTGGGAAATTTTATAATCTTAAAATTTGACAGTTTGAGATCCAATTGAAAAGTTATCAGTCTGGCAATTCAGTAATCTGGGAATTTGACTCACAAATTTAAAAAAAAAATGTAACATGTAATAACAAAATAAATAAAATTTGGAAGTGTAACAAATGGCAATTTGACAGGCAGTTTGAGGTTTCATGGCAATCTATCAATTTGGCTAGCAATTTGGTTGGAAATTGGTTATAATTATTTATTGAAACTCAAATAAGTAACGAAGTTGAAATTTATTCCCTGCTTACCATCATTGAAGCTGTATCATTGTACCCCTATAAATGCCATTTTTCATTTGAAAAAAGAAAAAGTAACTCCTACATGGCCGCAAAAGTAATTTATACACCTAAAGCAGTAAAGAAAATATTGAGGACATTTCAAAAGTAATTAATTGATCCTAGGTATTATTGTGCGATTTTTCGTTTAAAAATCGGCGTATATATTTTTGAGATAATACTTAGTGGCTTGCAGAAAGGTAATTTCCTGAAATACGACTCCTAAAAGGTTATTTAATATTGTTTCTCTCCAACATTCGAGATGTAACAGAGCCTTAACAAATAATGTTCTAAAACAAAGATTCCACTGTCGTGATGATTATACTTGACTACTACAATAAAAATACTTGTATTAAGACATTTTTATATAAGCGGATTTTCTCCAAACTGGTTTGCAATATGCCACTTCAATATTTAAAGCGGAACTTGTGTGGAGAAGTCGTCACGTCTCATCGTCCTAACCGGTTTCTCTGATTGCCCCATCACATTCAACTGTCATTTAGTTCCTAATCCCCCTCCACCGAACTTTACAACTGCTTGGGAATTTCTAGGTCCCAGACAAATGATAAAATATTTTACGTTCTCTTGAAGCAATTTTAGCCATCGGAAACAGCCGATTTTAAGGCGCTGCTGCAAAGAGATTAAGTTTCCTATGGAATAATGCTAAATTCTAACAAATTTGCAGCTCTCATTTTTGCCACAAAACGGTCATTTATTTTTAAGACGAAACCCCTTTATAGGTCAGGTCATCATCACCTTGCGGTCATTTATGACGAACCAAAATGAATAATTCCAACCAAACAATGTTAAACAAAATGTAGGCTTACACGTGTTATATTTCAAGCAAATTTCATTTAGGCCTAAAACTAGTGAAAAGAGGGAACACTTTTTTGAGACTTCGGCTCGTCCGGCGGCCAGAACACACGAATTGAAACTACGACTTTTTAACCCTCAAAATTGGTTTTCCTGTACCCAAAAACATATGAAAGATACACCACGCAGAATTTGCAAGATGTTGACCCAATATTTTCAAAATTTTGACTAAAAAACGTGCCCCCATGTGCTACGACTTTTAAACTCTCAAAATCAGGTTTCTCATACCCAAGAACATATAAAACGATACCCCACACAGAATTTTCAAAATTTTGATCCAAAAACGTGATCCCGAAGCGCTACGACTTTTTAACTGTCTAAATGGGGTTTCCCGTACACAAGAATATATAAAATGACACCCCACACTGTATTTTCAAAATTATGACCCAAAAACGTGACCCCGACAAATTGACTTTTTAACTCTTGAAATCGGTTTTTTCGTTCCCCAAAGCATATAAAACGATACCCCCTCACTGGATTTTCATAATTTTGACCCAGTATTTTCAAAATTTTAACCCAAAAACGTGAGCTCAACGCGCTACGATTCACGCTAGAAATCTCAAAAGCTTTTCAACTCTCCGCAATAAAATTACGAAGATTTTGGCACCTCCAGAAGTTTTCTACGACGTCTGTGAGAGCTTATATCGTGTATACAGGAAAACAGACACGCAATTTCAAGTATTTCAATACTTCGGCATTCTAATGCGAGCCGAAGTAATAACTCTAATAGTCCGGTATCTATAGGGGGTTGAGTATGCACTAAAAGTGTAACGCATTTTGACTTTTTATTGTTGTTGGGGGCACCTTGGAGATGACCAAAACCGATGTTGTCGCCCGCTCAGGGGGGGCACAAGTGGGGGGGGGGGGGGGGAAGTAGCGTGGGGGCGCGTTCTATAAAAGCGCTCAAATCTCGTGAACGAGACGTGATAGATACATGCTCTAAACGGAATTTTATTACACAAACTATTTTCGTCAAAAAATGTCACTAGCAAAAATCCAGTATCTGCAAAGGAAATCGAGAAATTTATGTAGGCTATATATTTAAAATTACCATATTTTATTTATACTTGTTATAAATTATGCCCATTTCATTACTATTAAATCGCTACTTCCCCCCTCCCCCCAAGTTGTGCACCTGCTGAGAGGGCGACAACATCGGTTTTGGTTATCTCCAAGGTGCCCCCAACAACAATCAAAAGTCAAAATGCGTTACACTTTCAGTGCATACTCAACCCCCTGTATAGATGCTGGACTATAATGTTTCCTTCTTTTTTTAACTAGAATAAGATTGTTAGTTTTCATAAGTCTGTTTTGTTACTGCAATTTAAATTTTAATTATTATTTTTGTTAGCTTATTTGATAAAAATAAAAATAAATCTAAAATTAAAAATATTTGCATTGAAATCAAATAAGTAATTAAACTAAAAAAATAGATTCATATTTGACTGCGTGGGTAGATAATATACTTTCGATGTATTTTTGCATTTTACTACACCATCCATTGTTTTTAAATGTTTTGGCCCTTAATTGGTAATGAAACTTTTTTGAAATATTTTAAACAAATGCAGTGTGAAGTTTTAACAAGTTTTGCTGTTAAAAAATAGAAGAAAATGAGAAAAATTTTCTAAAAAATTAAACGACTACTGCTAAACGATATTTTGCTACTGCAAAATTCCTCTCAAATTCCTATAATAATGATTATCGCATTTATATTTTGGGTAAAAATGCCATTTTAATGTAGAAGGATTTCTTATTAGTACTAGATTTTATAAAACCGGCAGTATAGAGAAATGCCCCTTATAATAAATCCTTTTAATATGATTGAGTAACGTTTAAAAATTTACCAATATTCTGGGTGCATTTCAGTTGTTTCTTTGTTCTATTTTTGGACAGTGATGGTATAGCCAATTATTTTGTAACTTTAACCCGAATACATTTTTATTATCATTATTTATGCAACAACTTATTGATATTATGTTTATTACTAGAGAAAGTGCAATAAACTTGTTGGTTAATGTCGAGATCCAAAGTAGGCCTATGTATAGTGTATACTACGAGTAGTGCAAACCTTTAAGACACAAACCTTTAGAACAACATATTTCCCAATAACTCTTCAGGATATTGTTAAGGAAAGTCTGAAGATTACCTAAGAACTTTGATACCTAAAATAATTTATATCTCGAAAGCGATCAATTTTAAAGACAAATTGCAGGAGATCGTTTTTGTTTAAAAATATGTTCCAATCGACCTAAGAAATTGTTGGAGAAAAATATTTACAATTTGTTTAAAAAATAATGTTGAAACAATGCTTAACAACATGCGGGTATGTTAGCCTATAAGAGACTCTTTTTTAGTAAGATTGGAATGAAAAACAATTTTCTAGCGGGAGTGAAGTTAGCCTGGACTATTACTAGTTTCAGTATTAAAAGCTCTGGGAAAAGTCAAGTAAATGCCCCTTTTCTACGACATGAGTATCGGCTCTACTTATTTGGTTTTCGAAAATGCGTAACCGAGTATTGATTTAAGACCATTTATTTTACAAACTCAATGGTTTTAAAAGATTAAGTTTTTGTTAAATTCCTAATATAAGTTTGGTGTTAATTCAATTATTGTTAGTTTTTGTAATTTGTGAGGTAAAAGTCACACAATCAAACAAGCACAGACTGGCATTGTTTCCATCTAGCCTACAGCTAATATCAATAAATTATACCAACTTATTGAACCACGAGCAGTCTTTTATACACACGGAGTTTTCAAATTATGACACCAAAATTGTGTAACGAATATCTTATACCAAAAGTAAAAAAAAACCACAAAAACAAATAAACATAGGCAACCCACCATTTTATAATTTTTACAAAAAAGTGTATGTAACTTTTTAATAAGTAGGTAGGATATTAAGTTCTAATTTACGTATTTTAATGGAACGTTTTATAAATTTACGAAACAAATTAGTAGCCTATAGTTTCAAAATAGGGATAGTTAAAAATTTAACATGCATTTATTAATGTTCATTTGAAGTTTACCTATCTCTGAGCAGGATTATTTAAAAAATTTAAAATTATAATTATCAAAGCGAACGAGTGTAATGAGCAAGGAAGGGTAATTACAAAACTGTATACACCATTATTACAGTGATTTCTAATGTTACTTCAAACGATCTGTTAAATAAAGAGAAATTGTACATAGTTTCCGATTATAACAATCTACCGGAAGTTCAGTTGTTTAGAGTTCGACACCACAGATGACGCATGCGCTTTATCACACAATACGATTGCGTAAGTACTGAGGAAGTTTAATGCGGCTTAATGCTGATACCGACCAGTAGCTTAATTAATTGTGACTCACGTGGTTTATCAGAATATTTGCAATAACTGGTGATAAGGGACAGTTAAGCTAAAACAATAATGGAAAATAATTAACGTCAAAACACACAAAGCATGTATTTTGCCATGCTGTAGTTTTACATTACTTCAATGAATGTTAAACTTAAGTTAAATGAGCCATAACTACGTCATTTTTAATGTTACAACTTAGGCCTACGGCTTATTTGAAAAAGATGTGAATGTGGATTTTGTATTATGGTATTGTTCTTTTATTTTACAAATCGTGTCAAATTTCGTTACTTATTTCGATTACATAATATAAATGTAGTGAATATTTTTTAAGGAACACATCTTCATTTCCGTGTTTTAAAAATGAATCGTAAACGAAATATCTCACATAGAAGTCAGTTCGAAAGTGTTTCCCGAATAAGCTAAAAAACCGTTGTGCCTAACTAATATTCCAAAGAAGTGAGAGTTTGACTTGTCATGACTTCTGTAGGCCTATTGAAAACCTTCAGGAAAATTTACCAAAATATTATTAACAGCAACTACGCATCAACACATCATAAATATTAGTTTACTCGGAATACTAAACTAACCAATAACGGATATAAATTATACATTGTGGAGGAGACCAGTCAAAAAAGAAAATGCTCCTAAACACGGTATTATCATACACTGTATCAGAGGCAGATTTAGGAATGAGGGGGCCAGGGAGTGGGGCCCTAACCAAGGAGGGCCCCGCAATATCGTATCGCTCAGAGCCCTTCAAGCTCTAGATACGCCACTGCACCGTGAACAAAAATCAAATAAAATAATTCCGGATAAACTTGACTGTGACAGACAAAGGGTGATCCTATAAGGGTATCATTTTCTTTCAAAGTACATGGAAGATAAGCAGGATAAGTGGATTTGTTTAGTATGACTAATTTACGTATTGGAGGTGCAATAGAACCCTAAGTAAGAGAATCCTTCAAGTAGACTTGGATAAATCTTATACAAGACTGTAAAGTAAATTAATACAATAGATAATTATTTCATGTAGGCCTACCACTTTAAATAAAAATTAAGCATTAAATGTTACTACGAGAGACACCTACGTGCTTCGCACGCCAACCTCCGTATTATCTCTACTCATATATTTTATAATTTTTTTATTAAGGTTCGCGACTGATCGTAACCTAACCTAAAATGCTAAGTCTTAAATAAAATTAAAAATCTAAATCACATTATTAAGTTCATGTTATAACAGGAGTTGTAATAAAAGTTAAATTTAATAGAACCGGCATCGTTTATATTTATACTTAATAGTAGGCCTACGAACACAATATTAAACTCATACATCACGCACATGTCCGTAAGCCAATATTTTGCACATTATTACTCTATATTCTTTTGATTTTACAATTAGTAAAATAGGCCAAGGTCTTAAAAAATGTTATGCACAATAATTTAAATATGTCTACCAGGTCAGTTAACTAAAGTTTTAGGAAATAATTTATCATGAAATGCAATATTTCCAACTTAGGGGAGTCATTATAGCACAAAATCATGAATCATTTGGAAAAAAAGTAGGTAAGCTATTTGAACAAACTCTTTTGATTTAGCTTATAAATGGCCTCAGATAAAAAGTTTTCCAAAAGACATTGGTTGGAATTTGCTTATTAATTATTTATTTAACAAAAATGTATTTTTTTTTAACAAATTGAAAAATCTCAGCGAATTGTTTATATTTTTTAACAAAAATGTATACAATTATGTTTTTGAGGGTGCTGAAACCGAATTTCAAGTCAAAAATTCAAAATTCAAAATCGCTAATCCAATATGGCCGCCATTCGGTCAAAATGATTTAGAATCTTTTTTTAAAAAGCACGAAAAAAGGGAAAAAAACAGTTGTTTAACTTGATATAGTATTAAAAGTTAATTGGAGAAATCATAAACAATCATTTTAATATGAGAAATTCAAAATGGCTGATTCAATATGGCTGCCATTATTATACAAAACATCTTTTATTTATAACAAATTAATATAGAAAATTGACATAAATAATGCGAAAGAAATAATTAGCATAGAAACTTAATTTTTCGTCGAGATAAAAAATGTTAACCAGTAAACAAATTATAAACTTTTTTTAATAAAACATTTTTGTTGGCAAAACATTAACGGTTGTTTTACACTGAGAGTGGAATGAACCTTACAGAATATAAATGAATATTTTAAAATTTAAATACCTTAACATCATCATTCCTTGATGAACTATGCAATTTTTAAACAAAATTTAATCTTATAAATACTCAATAAATGTATAAAAATATAAAGTCACAAAATAATAATAAATAACTAATTAATAAACAGTGAAATTACATATATCAAGTTGAATATCAAAATAACTCTCGGCTCTGTGCTAAGTCAAGCATCACGAGCGTAACTGTGGAATAAGGCAGTTAAAAATGCTACACTGGTATCTTTCAAATTTTGTTCACATGCGTTGTTTTACACGTAAGCATCTATACACAGTACACACACATAAGTAAAAATAGCATCATAATATAGTTCTTTAGATTTTGGAGCAACAGGAATATGTTTATTTCCCTCCTTTGCCTTTTCAAGCAAGATTCAAGGCCAAGCGGAAGTTGTCTATCTATCTCTTTCTCTCCCGAATGCCATTGATTATTCAAAATTATGAAAAAATGGGATATTTCACAAAAAATTAATATATATGTTTTCATTCAATTTACTTTATTTCAAGTCTCAAGATAAAAGCCAACTAAATAGGACAAATTTGTTTAAATAAAATGATTTAACTTTATTCAAACTAACATTTGGACATTTCAAACAATATTTTTTGTATTTTTTTTTTAATAGGTATTTATACCATTTTTAGAGGTATAATATCGAATGCATCCTAAAGTATACATTTCAAACTTCAAAAAAGCCGAAACTAAAAATTTCATATTGTACTTTAAACTCATTTTGTAGCTCGTTTTGTCACATTTTTGAGGTTGTGTATAGGCCTAATTCAAAATAAATTTAAAGATTTTTTTGTAAATACTGCGTCGTTTTGTACATTATTTCAAGAGTAGATCGTGAAAATTTCAAATATTTATCAGCAAAATTACGGTCATGTGAGCCTTTTGACTATTTTTAACACGCTTTTATTAGCTTGCTATGTATCTATGTAACGGACTCTTTGAACGTGATTTTCACCCCCTTTAAAACGTCGGATTGATTTGTAACTTTGCACACTTATCAAGGACCAATGACAATGCAATAATTTAATTAATTTGTCAAATTATCCTTGCCAGGACCCTCAAGCGATACTAGCGATATTTTTTTATAACTTGACCTGTATGTAACGGAATCTTTCATAGTAATTTTAACCAACTTAAAGTCGTCTGATTAACTTGAAAATTTGCACACGTGTCAAAAATCGATGACAGTACAATAATTTACATAGACCCCACTCTCTACCACAGCACCCACTAAAATTTGGCATACATAATTAATTGTAAATCTATTGTCAGACATGCGATATACAAAAATCGAGTCTCTTGATTACAATAATTATTTGATTCCGTTTTGAGACTAAAAAATAAGAAAATAATTTATAGTTAAAAAAAAACTAAAAAACACGCTTTAATAGCAAAACGAACTAAAAATTTTAAAATAATTGTAAAAAAGCGTGGGGTGCGTTTTGCTATATTTGTATAATAACTCAACTTTTATAAATATCTACCAATGAAATATTTGTATCATTTGATGAAAAGCAGCCCACGCTTTTTTACAATTATTTTCAAATATTTAGTTCGGTTTGCTATTACAGCGTGTTTTTTTTATTGCTTTAAAAATGTTTGAAGTTCCACTTCATATACATGTTGTATTTATTTACAGACTTTATTACTTGAAAATATGAATTTACAATAGCTGAAGCATTGCCCTTTCATTTGTAGTTAGTCTAATTCAAATTGACCAATTAGTTAAAAAGTTGTAACAAATTTAGTGCGCAGCGCGCGCGGCCGGGCTGTTGCTCACGCGGTAGACGTTGCGTTCCAAGCGGTATTATTTCGAGTTATAAACAAATAGTTCTGCAGCTTACAGTTTTGATATTAGAAAAAAGTTTAAATGGTATTTTTTATGGTAAACTTTCTTTACTTTTCAAAAATGAAGTCAGTTTTTGTCCAAAATAAATATTTTTAATAATACAGTATTTGCAAAAAAACTTTGTTCATTTGTTAAAAAAAAAATGTCCAACCACTTTTGGTGGAGAACTTTTTAATACGTTGTTTGTAATACGATTAGGCCTATAAAGAGGTTTAAAAAAAGTTCTCCTTGTACCCACTTATTTCCAAGTCAAAATCTACATTCAATCCCCTAACTAGGTAATCTATAAAATAAATAATAGGCTATGTCCTAATAATGCATTAACAGACACTTGAATTATAGCCTAACAAGAGAGAATTTCGTTGATTTCTTCAGTTTTTTTGTTTGTATTTGTATATTAGTTTTTCTTTTGTTAACCTCACCTAAAAATGCTGTTGGTTGTAAATAATTATAAACTGCTTCTAAATTTGCTAAGTTGGTTGCTGTGGTGTTAAATGTAAATAGATTCATGAAACATGGCACACGTTGGTTCAGTGTAGGCCTAATCTAAAATTGTGTCCCCCCAAGCTCGTGATCTGAATCAGTTATTTTATCTTTTTTATGCAATTGGTTGTTATGAATATAAAAATGAGTTTTTTAGGTCATGGCTATACATTTTCTAATCATTGAAGTAATTTCTATTCCTGAGAACTCGGTGTGACAAAAATCTTACTTGTGTATTGATATGTAGATAACTTCTACTACAATAATATAATGAATATAACTTTGAAATAATTACAGTAACGGATTGTATTGCTAGCCATTAGCCAATAATAAATTCAACTAATTGGATAATAGTTAACATAATAACACAATGACAGTAATACAACAGAATATATACAAATGTTTGATTGCCTATGGTAGTACTTACTGAATTTCGACTCTAAATTATTGTACTTCCTTAAGCTTGATCGATGGAATTCATTTGCCGCCACAAATAAATCAAAGAGAGGGAAAGGTTCTAGAGAGCCCTATACATCTTCTTTAACAAACGAATTGAAAGAGGTTGTTCAGGTGGAAGCTGTCCGCACAAGCCAAGGGTTCGTGAGATAGAATAAAGATTTATGTTCTGGCAATATGTTTACAAGAAAGATCTGTGGGACAACTTCGTGCTAAACATTCGATATTATGAAGGTCACAAATAATTTCCGAATGAAAGAATTTTGAAATGGAATGGAGGATGCAATTTTGAAGGAAGAATTTCTTTGCAA
>JAGFPH010000541.1:133444-146066 GCA_018207615.1 Philaenus spumarius
TATATTTCATTTATCTCTTTTACATTTACAGTTTCAATTTAGAACAAAACATTATTGGTAATGCAAAATTGACCTTATTGTTCTAATAATTTGCAAAGTTATACCAACAATTACAAAGTAATAACAATGATGAGTAGGGTATATTAACAAATTATTTTAAAACATTGTTTTCTTCTTATTTTTTTCAACAAACTACTAAAATGCTCAATAGTACAAATCTCTAATAATAAATTGAAAAAAGTTTGATTTTTAACTTTCTAGATATACCTACTCACTCCCGCTCGTTTTCCCCCTATTTGTTTTACGTCTTTACTACATGCCAATTAGATTAATGAGACGGGGAAGCAGCCTAGAACCAATGAATACAGAACGTACAAGAAGTACAAAGCCCATGTTAAAGATTCAGCCTTGAATCTGGCAAGCTTAGCGCGGCATACGCTAGGTAGCGAGAGCTCTACTGTCTTCGGTGTGGCAAGAGTGAGTGAGCATAAAACTCACACTCACACCTGGCACGGAGGATTGATAAGTCAAAGACGGGTGGAAATTTTCAGCCAACGCTGCCTAACGGCTGCCGCGCTAGTCCTAGGGCCCAGGCCTTTAAAATTTGATGATTACCTAACTCTTGAGACTTCGTATATCTCTTATTTAAGTCGAGTCGGACAACATTTTTATTTGCAACAATTCTCGGTAGCGGGGCGTTTTCCTTTGAGAACCCGGCAAAGTCATTGATTTGATGCGGTAAAAAAATGTATAACCTAAACAATAACCTTTCTTTTAATCGAAAGTTTGTTTTATGTATAAAACGAAAAACATTTTGTAGGACAAATATGATTGGTCATTTCTGCGCGTCCGACACCTCGAACATGGCAAAGTTATGGCGTCAAAAAATTTAGTACCTAACTGCTGATTTTTTCAGAATCGTTTATAAAATATATATAGCCTATAACTAAGTGGTAACCTTGTCCGACAAAATTGTCGGGGCATACTTGTTGTCGGACGTCTTAAAGTTAAGGGTTTCATGCAACCCTTATATTTATGACCTTTTGTCGGACAAAAATAGGGTATGTAAAGTGTTTTATTTTGTGATCAGTGATTCAATTGTCCGACAAAAAAATTGGGGCAAATAATTAGTCCGACAAAAAAAGTGAAATTTTTAAATAAATCTATAAATTGTAAACGGGAGGCGCAGTTCAATTCAAACGCATTTTTCTCAGTTAGTTATATAGTGCTAAAGCTGAAAATTGATTAACATGTTATTTATAACATTTAGAAAGGCATAACAAACCCGTTTGCGAAATTTGTCATCTGCGTTAAATAAATAGTTCTTTAAAATTATAAAAGTCTGTAAGTAATTTTCTGCTGAAAATTTTTATACTTGTGGAATATTTTTTATTTTATTAAAAACTCTACATCACGATCTTCGTAATACGTAGTACTAAAATAAAAAAAGCTAAACTTTTATCTTAGGAGAAAAACTCTAAAAATGTTTTATCGCACCATCCTCTTATATGCGTACATATTTGTGCAAAGTTCAATCAACCATAAAAATAAAAAATGTATGTAGGGGAGAGCGGGGTTAAACCGTACAGCGAGGCTAAACCGTACACCCCATTTTAAGATGAAGATTTGAAGCTAGATAGATAATTCCGATCGGTGGTGCAACCTAGCGGCAGACTGTACAACGTGCAGGGTTGAGTTCGTTTCGCTGAGTGCACGTGTGTCAGTGATACTGTGAAAAAACTTGTTTTTGTGTGTTTTCTTATAATTTTGGAACAAAGCTAAATAAGAGGTAAGTGGAAAACCTTTACTTATAAATTAGTAACTATCATGCCATAAGAAAGTACAGTTCTTAAGCTATCTTTTGATCACTATTGATGATTAATTAAGTGACGGGTTTCAAGGTTATGTTACAAAATTGTCACGAAGTACAGGAAGGGGCTAAACCGTACAGAGGTGTACGGTAGAGCCCCTTCAATGTTCGGTTTAGCCCCTAATGGTTTGTTATGACATCATTAATAGGCTATAATATTTATGAAGGTAATATCACTAATATTACAATTTTATACTCTCGCCATTCATTCAAGCTTTTTTTCAAAATACACATATTAGTTGAAATAACTTACTATCGCCTGTTGATTTTTTGTGGTGGGAAACGAACGATTGGTTTTACAACATGTGTCAGAAACCATTTGAAGCTTATTTTTCTTACGAGTGCATAGTGTAAGTACCAATTGTTTTTCTTAATTTAACGTGTGCACCTAAGCAAAATATGAAACAATTCTGGTTTTAACAGATGCTATGAACCTGATCGTTCTGTTTCATAGATGAAAACCCAACACAATTTCTGAATAAGGAAATTAATTACTTATATTTTTTTCTCAGATGGTCCGAAAATACCAAAGAAAAACCAACAGAGCCCAATGGACGGAAGAAGGAATGAAGTCGGCTATTGATGATGTCATAAATAACACTAAAAAATTAAGAGAAGCAGGCAGAGCTTACAACGTACCAGTAATGACGTTGAGTGACAGAATTAAGAGCTGTAAATCACAAAAGATAGTGTTAGGTCATAAGCCTGTATTCACAGACGTGCAGGAAAATGAAATTGCTGAACAAGTGTTACTTCTAGCTAAAGTATTTTATGGTATTTCATCGGTTGAGCTCCGCCGTCTGGTTTTTGAATATGCAGAGAAAAATGGAATTCCAAACAAATTTAACAAGACAGCTAAATTAGCAGGGCAAGATTGGCTTCATGGCTTTTTGAAACGGAACCCAAGAATCAGCGTTCGGAAACCAGAAGCAACAAGTATGAACAGAATTACTGCTTTCAATAAACAAGAAGTGGATCTTTTTTCTCTAACCTTACATCTGAAATGGACAAACACAAGTTTGATACCTTAAAAATATACAATTTTGATGAAACAGGGATCTCCACGGTTCAAAAACCAGGGGAAATTTTAGGACCGAATTGAATTAAGCAAGTGGGTGCTGCTACGAGCTGGGAACGAGGGGAAAATATTACTGTGGGCTGTGCAATGAGTGCTGCAGGTGAATACATCCCAGCAATGTTTATATTTCCTCGGCAGAGAATGAGCCCTAATTTGGTAAAAGGTGGACCACCAAGTGCAATTTACCATTGTAGTCACAACGGGTGGATCACTTCAGTTGAGCTAAATACTTGAAGTTATACTATAGAACTCTTAATAAGTAATAAAAGGTGTTGTGTGCAATAATTCATTGCATTACTTTTATTTGTTTCCATAATCATGTGAATGTTTAACTGTATGGTATAGCCCCTTTCACTGTACGGAATTGCCCCGACCCCCGGGGCAATTCCGTACAGTGTCACTTATTTTACTATTTAAATTTAAAATTATAAACAGTGAAATAATTAAATTTTTTTGGAGTGCAAGTGGTAGCCAATGGTCCAAATTACCTGTTGCTTATTTTGTTATAGTTTTAAACCCAATATCAGCTGAGCAATAACGATAATTGCTTAAGTGTACGGCACAGCCCCGCTCTCCCCTATTTTGCATAAATTGGAATCCCTAAAATAACGACACAAAAAACAATCTTTTTTGCTAAATTTGTAGAGCACAAACCCGATATTTGAAAAGCTAACTTTGATAAACTACTAATTTACGGAGGTTAAACCACGAGCTGTATTCATTTAATTGCAAATTCGAATAGAAAAATAACAAAATAATACGACCACGCAGCTGAACCGCTGACGTGAGTTGAGCAAATTTCAAAAATTAAGTTTATAGGCCTATGTTTTAGGGTCTCAACCAACAATATGGGAAATAGGTCTACTCACGACGGTGCTGAATAGCTGCTTGTGTGAACGAAATATATTAGTAGAATTTTATTGCTAAATTTATAATTTTTTACATATTAAAATTAGAAAGGAAAATGTAGAAAAATGTAACATGTTCTAGTTTAATTTTTTTTTTTTTTTTTTTTGCATTAGTAGTGCATAAGTTTTGTTTTATGATAACCTCCATACGTGCTAGGTGTGCACTAAACGTCCTTAATAAGACGTTTGTATAGACTATTTGTTATTTTTTATGAAATTTCATAAGAATATTGATTAGAAGAATTTTGTTAAATTTAACAATTTTGGCCTATTAAATTAATACTACAAAATCAGGCGAACAATCGATACGAGCGAGTATTTATAACGAATTGATAATATTAATATTCGCGCGAGCATATTAAGACTATTGTGAGAGCGGTAGGGAGTTAGATAATTCAAAGATATAGCCTAGTATGGAGGGGGGGATGCAGTGGCCTCCTCTAGGCTGAGTGCAGCTTCAGCACATGTTTGTTTGTGCTACGTGAATATAACCATTTACTTAATTTTATTATTAGCCATCAATGTGTATCAGAAACTTTTGAAGAAAAAATAGAAATTGTTAAGAAATAAAATACTTGTTCTAAATTATCTAATTTAACAACTAAACACAAAGGAAAATGTTTGTTTGTTCATAAACATAAAATAAAAATGGTTTGTCAGTTTTTACCTGTTACGTTTTGCTTTATATTTATTTTAGTATTCCTATTAATGTTTGCTTCATTATTGTTGAGTTTTATAATTATATCACTTCCGTAGTTAAATTCTGTATTAAAACGAATTATTTACAAAATATAATTTATTTCCTTAGATACTGACATTTATTAAACAACAACGGTAACACAAATTATTATTCTGCACTAATGAAAAAATACCTCAACTCAATTACAGTACATCCTAAGACGAACATCATAATTGGTTACAGATAACAATAGTTGTCGTGAAAATGAATCAAATTGTTTTTTTACAATACAGTATTTAAAAAGAAATATGTAGTTAATGCACTGATATCACTTTTCTATTGATATCTCTTAGTTTTGATTATGTTTACACGTACAGCTAATTAATTGGATAACTCGCAAAATGATATGAGACGACGATTAAACAAAATTAAATCATTAACGTTGATTTATTTTGACTTTTAAATAGCTTTGTGAGTGAATGCTGTTTATTGGTCAGTTACGAATGCCAAAGAGAATTGCGCCAGCTTTAAATTACTCCCTTTTACCAACAACTTAAAAAACTAGTCATGCATTGTAAAAGTATTTTAATTAAAGGAATTAAAGCTTTCACAGACACGTACTATGGGTAGGAGGAAATTCTTACTGTGTACGAAGGATCAAAAAGTCCGAACTTTAATGTACATCACGTATAGGCCTACATGAGGGAAACCTGTTACATAAAACCAGGTTTTTCGTTGTCTTTTAATTGCAGACACTCACGTAAAATCGTTAAGTAAGCTACACATAACGCTATTCTACTCGTTCACAGTTTCGACATGCTTGGAAGCTAGTTGAACCGGTTTCTTTCTGAAACTCAAGCAGCAATTACCCGACATAGAGTTAATATCACCCGAGAACAATGTGTCGTACGAACTGTCAGAATATTAGACACTCATAGACTAGTTTATATAGCTGTATACTGGTTTAATCTATAGAAATATTACCGCGAAACCTTTGCTGTAGTTAAAAACAATTTAAATAAATAGTGTAATATACTTTTACTGCTTAATTAACGGCGAGATTTAAAAAAATAATTTAGGACAAAAACTTTAGGCTGAAGTGTTATGAAATGTATTGATATTGTTTACATAAAAGTAATGCAACATTCTAATAATGTAATACTATTACTTCGTCTTCATTTCGTGGTACTATTTTTCTTTTAAAATTATGTAAAGCTTTAAAAAAATAAAAGTCCTTTGTGCATAAATTAATGTATAGTCGAATAAATTAAAAATTAAATACAATGAAACTTTTCCATCAATTTAAAAGGTCAGAACTTAAGATTTAGAAACACGATTTTTTACAAATGTAGACAAAACTACTTGAAACAGTATGAAATTACAATAGTATGTGTAGACAACATATTGAGTTTTCAGCTGTTTTAAAGTTACAATACAGCTATCAAATGCTGCAGTAAAATCATAAATTGCTTATAGAATAAATAGAGATATTGATATTACTTTCTTTTTTCGACTGATCACATAAAGAGTTAAAACATTTAATATTCTTTGCTAAACCAATGAAATTTACTAACTTGAATAATGCTTATTTATCAAACTAATTAAACGGTACAATTAATTTTTGTACATCCGTTGCTATTGTGGTTTTCACCTTTTATTACTGTATCTCAAGATATAGATAGAGCAATAAAAGGAACTAAAATATCAGTTTTGATCACTCGTTCAACAAAAGCAGTATTGTAAGAAAAAAGTGAAAGATAAAGACATTTTGTATATCTCTGTCTTTTTTGTAGTTCTTTATATTGCTAAAATTTCTTTTGTTTTGGTTTTGACCATCGTAAGGCATAAAAGGCACTAAAAAAGCAAGTTTATCTCAAGACGTGTTCACTTTTTCAGCCATGCTTATTCTCGTGTTGAAAAATCAGGGCTAAACTATTCGTGTTATCCGGTCGGCAATGCTGAAGTCATTAAGTAACAAGCAGATTTTGAGTTATAGGTAATAAACAAACTTGTTCTCTTTTAAAGTTGATCATGAAAAAGGTCGAAGGTATATCTGATGATATTATTAAAGAAAAAACAAATTGTTGTAATGAAAACATTAGCTTTTCCTAATTTCGAATTCAATAATCCTTTTTGTGGTACTTCTTACTTTCGCAAAACCTTTGAAGGCTTTTAAAATATAATTTATCAGAAACTTTATTCAATGTAATTATGCAACTCACAACAGAAATAATACTTGACAAAACATTATCGTGACGTGTGGACAAAGATTCGACTACAAAGATATTCTAGCTCAAACAATCCCACTTTTTGGGCAATTCAACAACATTATTACCTGACATTAACAAAATATAGCTATGCTGTAGGAGGAACCATTGATTGACCATAAGATACGTATCGCTTTCGTTCTCGTCTAAAGAGTGGCAATTTTAAATTGACACAGGTATGGCTGTCATTACCAAAAATGTATTTTGGTGAATTGTATTTAACGTTCACATTCAAGTCATTCTAATAACCGTATAGTCTCTGTGGTAATCACAATATAAATTTAAAATTTACATAAATATTAAACATCTTTAAGGTTTCGTGTCGGTAGCAGATTTTCTCCTGTAAGGTTGGCATATAAACAGTTGAATTTGCTCATACATTTATGTAGAGAAACGTGTCAAATATAAAAACTAACTTATGGTTGTATAAATGAAAGCCTACAAATCAAGTTGAACTGATTCTATCCCTACTACGGATAACCGGTTAGATTTGTTGAATTGCAAGTAATAGGAAAGACGCTAACTCGATGCGGTTAAGATGGATAGATCGCCGAGGCTCCTTTCATCAATTACAGATTCTATTGAGAAAGAGGGGAGAAATTTTTAGTTACGATATGTGCGTTTATTCAAATATCTGAATCTTGCGATTTGAAGGATAGCATAAGCCTATATTTTGTCAGTGACCGAGTTGAGAAGAAGTAGTTACGGCGTTGTAGCTGTAATTATACTAACAATATTAGTTTCTAAAAATATATTGAAACTAGTTTGTCTACATGTATAAAAAAAATGCAAAATCGTGTATCCGAACTAAGACATATTCAGAAAACATAACGTACCGTTTATGTAATTAATCATTGAACTTATGTTATCCACATTAAATTTATAAAAACGTATCGTTTGTGTGGGTGCTTCACTTAATTACTGAATTTGCTAGAGTGCTTACAAGCGATATTGTAGATGCGCTCGAGCGTTTTATAGCATACAGCAACCTCCTCAACTTGCGCAACGAGTTCAATAAAATTACTCTAATAGTATTGCAAATTCATAAAAAATATTTAATAAACAAATTAATTCGCTATTTAAGTTACACCTCCTGAGCCAGCTTAAAGAAGAGTTGAAAGGCAAATTATCGTCGAAAGGTAGAGCAAATTACAAATGTAGGCCCTAAGCTTTTATATGTCATAGTTTTAACGTTATTGAATAGCTTCATTGCTTTTTGACTAATTCTATATCTATAATCAAGATAACACTATAAAGAAGTAAACTAGGCTATGTTTGTCAGAAATTACTGAACCTATTTGGAAAATCTTTCAATATTTTAGTTAATCAAAGAAAAACATAGGCCTATTCGCGGGTATGTAGTTCAAACTTTGCTGAGAATCGTATAATCATTAGTATAGCAGAATATTAAAAACATATCTTAAGGGAGTTTATGTACACATTTAGTTGTAGTTGCTACGGCAACGATAAATATTAATATGAATACAGCAAATTAACTAATTACATACATTTTGCTGTGATTTATTTGATTTTTCATGGAAAAAATTTAATGTAAAGAAGGAATTTTACATAATATAGGCTGATTATACAATGTTAAAAAATGAAGTACTTTTACTCCTAGGAAAGGCCAGGGAAGGTCATCTATCTGAATAGAAATTATGTTCAGGTTTGTATTGCTCTTATAGGCTAATAAATACAAAACAATACTTCGAAATACAGTAAGCTATATGTAGACTCGTAGAACTGCAAATAAAACAAAAAGTGCTGCCTACAATTGGCACCTCTAAAGCCTTTGTAAAGAATTGTCGAAATTAAAATATTAGAATAACCTTGTTTACCCTTTAAAGTACGTAATTTATTTGTTTAAGATTAAAAAGTAATACTCGATTAGATTGACTAGACGTTTAATACATATTTGGAACTAGCCTATGAGTAAGTTGTTTAAGTTTTGTTCGATCTGAACAAAATTCAGCTAGATTTGTAATGGTAGCCTATATACTGTTATGTTTGAACAGTATACAAATACAACCATACTACGTCTAGTCACTAATTAGTTTTTGTAGTTAGTTCTCCAGTTATATCCACTTTTGAGTGCTTTTCTTTCTACTAAACATTTTGATAAATTGCCTATATATTATGTAATAGTGCATGCACCACTTGAACTAAGTAAAAAATGTAGACCTATTATAGAAACAAATTTGTAATAATGTAGGCCGAATTGTATAAGTACTAAGATAACAAGGTAAACCGATAAGTAACTGAGTTATATGGTAACTTATAAGTAACATCTGTAGTTATCACGCACACGCTTAAACGCTAAAATGTTTACAGTTGTGGATTACAACTCAGAAATACCCTTTCAAGTGGCAAGTTTATTGTGTGAGAGGGTTTAGCACCCCTCGCCCTTTTTTGCCGCCTGCCATTTACACATCGATTTAGTCCCCTTCTGCGTGTTCACCCTTCTTTTATAAAATAAACACAAATTAAATTGTTTCACACAATTCTGTAAACTGCGTTTGAAAATCAAATTGCTTTCTGAAAAAATCTTTAACAAATGTATCGTATTCAAATTTATTAATAGTTAGCCAAATTTTAATCAGACATTCAAATTTATGTAGATAGTAAAAATAGTATCGTCTTAAAATTACATAACACATAAGTAATCAACGCTAAAATAAGAATACTCTCTGAAGTAGTCCAATTTACCATTCTTAGGACTGGTATGATCAAAGCAAAGACATATTATTCATGATAACTTTTAGGATGTAGGTTTAAAAAACTATAAGAGTATGTGTCAAGGACACGTAGGGGGGGGGACGAAGGATGAATCACCCGGTATAGGATAAATTTCAGTTAATCTTTCAGACAATACAACATCTTTTAAGATAAGTAATTTAAAAATTTTAAACATTAGTAGAAGCAATAAATTAAAACAGAACTCTATAGAGGCAGACATAAACACATCAATACAAATATTCTCTTTAGTAAATTCAATAAGCTAGAATTTTATATTTAAAATGACAAGGCATCGAAAATACCGAAAGCATTCACACACCACAATTAATTTTAATTAGAACCAATTTTCATAAATAAATGATAACATAAAATATTTAATAAATAGACTTAACATGACATAGCCTAAATTAATAACAAACATATCAGTAAACAAAGACATGTGATGATGACTGCTTCTGTAAAGTCGTGGCCTTCCATCTCAATAAATCATTTTGTGGATTACCTGACAAATTTGTGGTGCTTAACTCATTTTGTTTAACTGAATTTGTTCACAAATTCAAATTCTAGCGACTGGCGTTCTAAATAGCAAAAATAGTGAATTTTAAATATAGAATCTCTTCCGGAATATACATATATTAGAAGTGGAAGTACTTCAAGATCTTTAAAGCAGTTTTACACGTTTGAAATTTGTTTAATCTAGCCACTAGCTGGATTCTTATTTGTATAAGAATAAGAACGATAGCTGTGCGAATGAGACAGTTAAAAACGAAATGAAATAAATACAATATTGATAAAAGTAAAAACAGATCCGATTTGCCTCTGCTACAATAAAATATCTCAGGAACGGAAAAGGCATAGGCTGTGCAATTGTGGTTAGATAGCATGAAAAATCCATACCAGTATCATATAATTTCGAGGGGGAGGGGGTACTTTCGTGTAAGCAATCGTTTGAAACTATGGCTATCATCCCTATTTGTAGTTTGTAGTTTAAAGAATATATTCTCAAAAAAAACTGTTCAAATCCTCATTCCGAAACTTGAAAGTGACTTCCGACAGTTGAAATTCAGTTATGCGAAATTTTAATACTCCTCTATTGTATTTTTGTAATAGTTTTTAACGGAATCTAAAAAGTAAAAAGTTTTTTCTTCATTTGTTAATCTGAATTTACAGAAGTAGGCAACACATTAAGAAACGAGACATTCAGTTAAACTTCAGATCATTCTTAAGTTTATGTAAAACTTATTTTGGTTAGAAACTCTGGTATTCATGTAGTACTTTACTATTTCAGTTGAGAACACATTGAAAACAAATTAGATTTTTACTATGAGTGTTGAGTACTAAATTTATAAACAGTGCTTTATCATTCTTAAATCTAAGTAAATTAAATTGTCAATATTCAAGCTTTTTGGGCAACAAAGGTAAGCCCTATTAATAATAAATAATAAATGAAATAGATGATGTTCTCTGATGGTGCTTGGTGGAAATTATGCTCAAATTAAAGTCTGTCTTGTTCCATTGTTCTCCTCAAGTAGTTTTTGGTTATTTTCAATTTACTAAAGGTTATTTCGGCTGAAGCAACTGTAACTGGTGAAGTTAGAAAAAGAAGGAAATTAAGTTAAATAAAATTATATCTTGTTACCTTTATCCGTTCCAGAGAAATTGACTTCAATACTGTTAGTAGTCAAGTTCGGATAAGCATCTTGAAGCCCGTGTTTATAAATATTCTGGAGCTCGGTTGTAGCTTACGAAGATAGGTTGCAACTTTGATATGGCCGATTGTCCAGACTTTGATAATTCTCAATTAATAATCGATTCCTAACATCTGTTATATTATCACTGCTTTTTAAATTACATCAAATTAAATATAGCCTAAATAATATTGAAGACGTTAAAAACCAAATCGCACATATAATTGAAATAATGCTTTATTATTTCAAAAATTTTAACTTGTAACATGTAGATAGTAATTTGACTATTTCTTCACTTTTACGACCTCGTGTCTTGGTTGGAGCCTTCGGCTCGGCGTCCTCTCCATGCTGGCGCCCGGGGAACGTGCCCCCTAGTTCCGGCACTGGGTCGAACCAACAAGAAATAAGAAATAAATACAGAACAGACAACAGCTTAGGAAAATTACTTAAGAAAAATCCAACAACTACCAATGAATTCACGAAAAGCTGTTTACATAAACTAAGCTGTAATCTATATAGCCTAGGCTACTGTATATAAAAGCCAAATACCACTCACTGACTTACCACGATTTCTCAAAAACTACTCAACGGATTGGAATGAAATTTGGTATGTCGCTTCCTCTAAGCCGTAAAGTGCTCGCTAAGAAAGGTATTCAAAAAGTTCGAAATTTTAGAGGGGGTTTGAGGGTCAAAATTACTAAAAATTCCACCAAACGGAATGGAATGAAATTTGGTATGTAGCTTCCTCTAGGGCCCTAGGTGCTCGCTAAGAAAGGGTTTCAAAAAAATTAAACTTTTAGGGGAGATCAAAGTTACTAAAAAAAAAAACACCGAATGGATTGCAATGAAATTTAGTATGTATCTTCCTCTAGGACCCTAGGTGCTCGCTAAGAAAGGTTTTCAAAAAATTCGAAATTTTAGTTGGCTTGGGGGGGTAAAAGTTACTAAAAATCCCCATAAGAAATACATAGTGTAATAATAATATATAGGCCTATATTCATATATTTTTTTTTTTTTTTTTTTTTTTTAATACACATTTAACTTTGATTTGTCTACCCGTGCAGAGCCGGATTGGGCAGCTAGTATAAGGGTATACAAACAAATATAGCTATTCTGCCATAAGGGAAAATACATGGACGCTCTAGAACAATACGAGATCTACACGCTTGGGAAAGGGACTCCAACAGACACACTAAACGACAAACAAAATTTCCAATCTAACCTGCTATTTGATTTACTATCAAGATTAGAATCAGTTAATAATTGACATTAACCGGCCAGTATATTATAACCCACCGCCGGCTCTTCACAACCGGAAATGAACGGAACCAGTCCCTTAAAACGTTTAGTCCGAACGTTTTTAATTCTCCAGTGTGTATTAAGTTTATGTGTTTTT
>JAGFPH010000541.1:146076-157631 GCA_018207615.1 Philaenus spumarius
TAAAAATATGATTTTAAAAGACAAGTGTTAATGAAGTATAAAACAGCCTACTGAAATGACGCGCGTGACCATGGCTGAATAAAAGCAGAAACGGCCGTAGTGTATACAAAGAAAAAACATGAGGTGCAGACGTGAGTAAATTAATTATATTAGCCTATAATTACAAGCACTCCAGTAAGGTGAAGAATAGGTCAAATTAAATTTATTACCTCTGTGGTTATCGTCATTGATTAGATGGTTATTGCAGTATCATGATAATTGTGCCATGACGAGGTGAAGAGTTGATGCTATTAATAATATAACTTTATTACTATTTGGTATAACATAAACAGCTAGCGATAGGCTACAGAACAGTTGCGCGAGTCAAACCCGCACTATCCATTTTATTTGTTATTAGGTTTAGCTGTAATAATTTTGGTCAGCTTATACAATGTAAAATTATTGAAATTCTGTTTGTAGTGTTTTCGATTGTTGTTTGAACATTTCAAATCTTCACACGGTAAGTGATAACTTCTCAGTTTAATATACGATTAAATATTGGACTCCCATGGGTCTTATTGTTAAGGTGTTACATCTGTTTGATACTTTTTAGCTATGTCAATAATTATAATGCTGTATCAAACGTAATAATTTTATAAGGTAAACAAAATATTATCAATCTAGTTAAACCCAAACATTTTCCCATATTTAAATTTACATAAAACTTTGTGATCTACAAAAATATTGTACACATTTCGGTCTCCTCTTTTCGTCAACATACCTCGTCAAGCATTTGGCCTAACAAGCGCACATGTTAACTGGGAGAGCAATAGAACAGGTTAGTGTTTCTCCCGCTGTGCGAAGTATGTATAAATAATGGCAGTATTATTCTGTAGGCTGTGTACACAAAGTGACAGTCATAATAATATAAAGGTAGCTCTCCCAGCCGTAATGATTTATTGCAGGCACACATACAAGCACGTGTGCATTCATATTAATACCTTGTGTCACCGACTGTCAGGCAACAAATCTAATTGTCAATAAAAACTGTTCTATTCGGATTAAATACATTAGCCGTTTCCTTTGCGAATGAAAGTGATTAAGTAACTTCAATAACTCAAACAAAATATAAGGTTTATCAACTCATATAGAAGCGAGTGTAAGTACATACGTACGTGAGTAACATATAATATAACAGTTGATTTCACCCATCATCTGTAATACGTAACAAAACCAAGCGTAGATTATACTTTGGTGTTATGTTTACAACATCAATCATTTTAAAATTTCTTGTAGCCTATAGTTTATTTTTTTTAATATGAGTTGTAGAATTATTGTATGCTATAATACGTTATAAGATTTTTGAGGTCATAAACTGAATATATAAATGCAACCTTTTATCATAAATATACTAGTTTAGGATACAAATTTAAAGAAGAAATGAATATTCGTTTAACTTCGGAAACATTCGTACATCTTCGTATAACATATAAACATTTTCCATTATTAATTTATTCACTACAATATTAATAACTTCTAAATCATTTAATCCATCAATATGAAATAAAACACAGTTAAAAGATAATATTTTCATCTTTCTTTAGATATATAATAATGTATATAAATATAAAATTTTAACAAATAGGAAAACAGTTTTATAATCCATTTAATTGTACACATTTACCAAGTTAAAAATCCCTGTCAGCATATTTAGGTAGACCTAGATAAAGTATTTTATAGGTAGGCCTATTGATTTTCAATAGTTTATTTTTTTTAATAATGTATTTCTGATTTCTATCTAGTTAATCATGTAAAATAGAAAGTTCACAATTTAATTACGGATATTGTTAGATTATACTTTTAATGCATTGCGATACTTAGTTCATGTTAAACACTATAATCAGATTATTACTTGTTGAGCTATACCGTTAGGATCAGTAACCAAATTATCAAAGTACAACACAGCCTAGAAAATAAATGAAAGCAATAATCTTACCTATATAATATAAACATTAAATAAAAACTTTATTTCCTTTCTCTCAAAAATACAATCGCAAAACGACACAAAAACATATGAAGGTTTCGTCAAAATCCCGCATACATAGCAATGCCTCTCCATACAGCCTGTAGTTGGTGGAGGGAGGTGACGCACATCAATGAAAAGCTCTTAATTAAATTATTTACAGAATGTAGCAAATCTCAGGTTCCATTTAAAGGAGTTCCGAAAAATATAAACAGTATTTTCTCCGTCTTAAAAAAATATATATATAGGCCCCTTTATTATGGTGATAATACAATCTTTTTATGTTACTTAACAGAAAGCTAGAAAAAACATTTATGTATAAGCTCTTAAGAATAAAAAAATGTTATTTTTTATAAATATCAGACATATTTTAGGAAGATATGCTTCTAACTAAGAAAAAAGAGAAATGTCCTTTATTATCGAAGTAGGCCTATCCTTTACTATCGAAATTATTACCCTTTATTTATAGCCTGTTTTTTGGCACATTTATACATAGCCCAACAACAGGGCTACATTGCCGTCAACAGAAATCTCGGAGTCCACAAATAAATATTTAGATGTCCTCTTCATGGATGTTCTCCGGTTATGTTACCCAATCTGTTTCCTACATCCTTTTATTTATGTTTTGTATGTACGTCTTAGAATATAAATATTTTACATTTTATATTTGTGTAATTAATTGTTTTCGTAAAAGCGTGACCGAATTAAAATTACATCTTATATAGCTTTGAGAATATAAGGTACAAATAAAAATCCAGGTGCTCATAAAATCACAAATTCTATTTTGAAAAAACAAAAATATTACAAATAAAATATTGAAATAAACTTGTACAGTGAAAAACGAAAATTAATGAAGCTTAGTGCAAGCCAAAAGCATAGGAATTTCGCATCTCGTTAATAAAGAACAAGAATTAAAATACTGTCTCATGAACCTGCTCCAGTGCAGCTCAGCGATCTCTCTTTTACGCTTTATGAAATTATAGTGCTTCAAAGAAAATCGAATCGTGTCTTAAGTTTGTGTGCATGCACATATAATTTTTATATTTAAATACACAATGAAATAAGACAAGTTCTATTTATGAGAAGAAATTAAAATTTGTTTTATTTTATAATGCGACATTTTACAAAATATTTAAAATATTAACAAAATTGTTTAAAGATTTGTATTTTTTTTTTTATGTGAAAACTCTTACAGCATTACATCAAGGTAATTATTACAATATTTTTAAAACTCTAGGTTCTCTGAACCTAATGGCCAGCTAGAAACTAAGCCTTTGGAATAATCTTTTACCCCAAACACATCGAGTGTTTCAGAAATTATAATAATTGGAACAAAAATCACCCCTGCACAAACTAAAACTGCTTTTTTTATTTATCGCACTGATGTACATTTTGATCGTATTGTTCTCAACTTCGGATGTTGACCAGTATTAATGTTTTAAGAATTACAAATATTTAATAATAAATCTGATTATTTCTCCCATCTCTCTCTAATTTCTATTATAAACCTGACCTTCAGTGATGGTCACACACGTACACTCGATTCCACGTTCACCGTGCAGTAAGGAGCGCTCATAAGCAAAGACTATAGAATTACTATACAGACCTCTGACATGTTAAAAATGGGTGCACTTTAAAAAGTCAATTTTAACGCTCATTCTCAGTGCGCGCCACCGTCGATGTACGCTCAACAGTGTTGTCAAATGTACGCCCATGCTCGGTGTTCGACCGTAGATCAGCGCTCTGTTAAGAAACAAACTTACAAATTTATCTGATTCTAATTTAATTATTGTGTGTATTAAAGAACAAGACTATGCTTTCTGGTATAGGCCTAATCCCTAGAAATATTACCTAGCTAAAGTGCTATATTATCCTATAAATTAACTAAATATCTTAAAATATGACCCACATAATACCTTAAAATATGAACCACATATTACCGAAGAATTTTAGACCCCAGTAAAAGGTTCGGGTACAAACAAGTTTAACCACAACCTAAACTTATAATTTATTACAATTCAATAATATTACTTATTATTTGTACAACAAACGGTTTGCAACATGTATTATACATTGAGCTACCTATTGAAAACATATTTATCAAAAAAGTACATGTTCCAATTAATTTCTATTTTATTTACTCTTAAGTAAAAATAATGTCTGTACTAAGAAAACGGCTCGTAATTAGTTGTGGAATATCGTTTTCAAAACAACGAAGAACAAAAGTGAAGTCTAAATCAAAGTTGTACGTGATCTGCAGAGTAGGCCTGTCACCTGTATTTCACTCCTTATCTCTACGCTGAAGAAATAGTGTGGGCGGATGTGTTGACGAGTGTCTCGTCTCTTATAAACAAATCAGTCTGGTGTGAGGCCTTCTTTTGGAGTGTTTGAAATCATCATGTTACGTGACCTTTGCTCATTTAAGAAATGTACAAACAGTGCCCATAAAGTTAAAGGAATGCGTATGTTCACATTTCCAAGACTACCAGAATTATGCAGGAAATGGGTGAACAACAGTGTTAAGTACATACTACCTAATATATTCAGAAGTGTACGGTACCTTATCATTAAACAAATTTACAATAACGTTTTCAAACATTTACGGCACAGTTGTTTTTGATTCGCATATAACGCACGCCTGTTGCCTCTCCTACCATTCTAAACCTAACAATTATTAATTACCTTTTTTTAACGTAACTAAATACAAATCTAATATTTTAATCATGTTATTTGCAAATCCTTGCAGTACTTACTTTTAGTATTTTAATTTGTACAGTGCCTGAAGTGAGTTTTCTTTAGTTGAGTGTTAAATTTATAATTTCCAATACTCTTTCATCAACTTCAATTAAAATTATAATTATTGTTTTGTGCCTGGTTAGGCTAATACACTCGGTAACATAATATCTCAATCTGAGACAAACAAAATGATATATAATTATTTAGATAAAGAAATTACTACTATGGAAAACCTAAAATTTAAAATACCTTATACAAATGTTACATAAAACTCCTGCAATAACAAAATATTATAACCGCTCCTTTGTGTTTCTAAAGTAATGTCATTTATTTATGTTTATTAGACAACATTTGCCTTTCATATATATAATTACTTAGTTTAATCCAAGCGTGCAATGTTATGAACTTGGATTAATCAATGATTATTTTATTCAAAGTAGAAAAATAAAATATTTTTAACTGAATAGAATTACCATTATGTGATCGTTTGTTGTTAAATGTAGGCCTACTATATGTAACTCATGTAGTTTTGATTTAAAGTTAATGAAATGAAATAAATAATACCAGGTGTTTGTTGTAAATTTGAACGAAGCCAGTTTATTCAAAATTGTAATTTCCACGAAAATCGCAAGAAATCAACGTTGCTGCTGTTGCGAAAATATTCGTTTTTAGGTACCCTGAGTCACAAAAAGTGGGTCTGGCAACATTTTTCGTCAGTCTGGCAACGTTTTTCTTCTGTCTGTCTGTACGTTTGGTATGATTTGATATACTTCTGTTTTTTTTTCGATGTTTGATTTTTAAGGGTAGTTATAAAAGTAAAATTATAAAACCCAATTTATTCAAAATCGACTGAAAATTCTGTGAAAACTGTGTTTTAAATTTTTGCCGAAATATCCGTTTTAAAGTCCCGTGAGGCAAAAATCTGTTTTTGCAAAGTTGTCTATCCGTTTGCATGTTCGATGAGCTATAGACTAAACGGATTATTTGAATTTCATGAAATTTGGTATGTAGGTTTGGTTTAGAGACACCTCCAGGCATTTTATTTTTTTATTTATAAGGATAGTTTGTGTACTTATGTAAATTTACCGGTTTATTTCTTATGTGAGAATTAAAATGCTAGTTTTGGGAAATGCTTATAATACACTTTTCCGTGGAACAATCCTAATGCAGTTAACAATCCATGTACATTAAATTATAATAGTTTTGCTGCTAGTGTTGATTTAAAACATACATAATAAATGTGTCAGTATATGTGTTCAACCAGTGAACACAGTGCACTTTTTTTGTGCAGGTAAAATATACACGCAGATTACATTAGTGTTTCTTTGTGGATGTGTTACTTTTACAATTATTACGGGACTCTGTCATCTTTATTTTTTAGTTTATAATATAATTTGAAATGTTGCTTTCGTTTTGTTCTAAATAAAATATGCATACTTATTTTTTAGTGTTGTTCATTTTAATAAGTGATACGTTTCTGAGCAACTGTTTCACCAACGTGTGCAGAAGCACTATTACTTGAATGGTAGAACAGTAGGACACGACTCTAGGGCAGTGACAACGACGTGACCTTGATCAGGACACACTCGCCCTCACCCCATCACTCTTGCAATTTGACAACGTCGGACTGTTATAATAAGTTACAGTAGATATGCACCTGAACTCTAGCGGCTCAAAATTGACTCAATTATCCCGCACCCTTTTTCGCATGGCAGTTAGATGTCTGGAGTAATTTTATAGTCTGTGCCATAAGCCATGTTATCCAAACGGCAGTCTCAGCGATACTAGCCAACTAAAAAACATCAACGCTCGAACAGTTGACGCAACCCGCATGACATAAACGCGATGTTCCCAGTAATGGTAGTAGCATGACTATCTCCCGTAAGGCCTGTACTGCACGGTGAACGTGGAATTGAGTGCTGACTACTCTAACCATTAATACATTTACATTAACCATTATGTAATAATTAACATAACTACTAACTAAACTAAGAGGAAGAATATTTATTTATATGAAACTAAAATTAAAATTAAATCCTGTTAACAGATGCTTTGAAACATGTCACAGTATAATTAATTTTGAATTTTGTCAAACAAAAATAATAATAATTGAAATAGCTTAAAAATATAATTTGTACTACAACGTACTATAGAGCACTCTCTTTGCGAGAAAATTTTTCTGTAACACTTTTGCTCTATAATAGCTGCAGAATAAGTTAATATCACCTACTGGAAGAAATAGGCTATCTTTTTTGTCTGGCCTAGGTGATATAACTGGTTGTCTATTATTTAGCTGTCTAAATATTTCGACCAAAAATTTACTCAAAATTAACCTTCCATTAATCGTAATTAAGTTCAGTTTAGAACAAAAGAAATTAATTTTACTTATTATCCACCTCAAGGTAATGAGAACAGTGGAGCTGACCTTGTAAATAACTTTATTTGTGCTTTGGATATTTTGATAATGCAACACTTTGATTATAATTAAAAAAATAGGAACTATGGTAATGCAATATGCAAACAATAGGTAAGTGAAAACTGAAACTTGTTTATACTGTAAAATAATAATTAACAATTTATTCAAAAATAAAAAACATAAATCAAAATAGTCTTTGTTGGTACCTTCCCAACGAATACAATTTTTAACCAATTAAATTAAATTTTAATTCTTCTTAATTAATTAATAAAGACAGAACAAATTTACTATTTCAATTGATTTTAATTATTAAAATTAATTATCTTTATTTTATTTTATTCGTTTATGAAATTTAATTATTCCATTTATTTTATTACTCGAATTTAAATTATTTCAATATAATTAATTACGACTTTTATTTTTAACTTTACACCAAGAAAACAATTTATTTATAATCCTACCTAACCCAGTAGGCTATATGTAATAAATTTAATTGAAGCTAATCAGATAAAATTTATAGGGGACAGTATCGTAAGTAACCTTTTCACAGACCTTTTAGCGGCGCTTAAGTTGGCCGTCTTTAACGGTGCTGATGTTGTTTGGATGCTGCAGGTTGGCTAGCAGGGTTGAGTTGTTCTCGTTCCTGAAGTCTATTGCAGTTGTACAGCGTGCCGTGATCTTGTAGTCGTGTTGATTTTAAACTTGTACTTGGCTGAATTACAGGTGATTGATGGTTAGAGATGTCTTCCTGGTGTCCGGGATTCGCTCGTTCCGTTCCAGCGTTGTTAACAATTCATGTCCTATAGGTTCGCCAGTCTAGTTCCTGAAGTTCCAATAATGAAGTCGATTTACTACTTCATTGAAGTCCTCTTAGTTTCAATATTATTTGACTGATATTGATCAGAGACGAACATCGCAACTTCTCTCACTAGTGAACTGTATTAACTTGTAGTAAAAACTGATAATTTATAACTGATATTAATTTTCCATTTATGTTAAACGTAGTAAAAGTTTCCAATTTTCCAATAAAAAAAGTCCAATTTATCCAAGAGAGTAAAAATTGTAGAGTCCATCGTTACGAGTACAACTTTGCTAATGTGTGAATATTAATGAAAGAGTTTTAATAATGAGTCCCAGGATATCGTGTCCCGCGCTTTTATAGTGTCCATTTCCACTAGATCTGTTACCAACCTTAAGTAACATACTCTACGTTTGTCTTATTCTTTAATTTGGATTTTTCCGGGGGTTTTCTTCTCCAGATAGTTTCCTTTCATTTTCCATAAATTAACCAGGTTATTTTTATTATTCTATTATACTTTTTATCTACTTTATTCTATTGTTTTCGTTAATGAACTATTAGGTTGGTATTACCCTATCTCGTTTCTGATTGGCCGTTAATTTCGCGCGCCTTCTAGCTTGTTATCTCTGTAGAACCACTATTGTTTCTTCTTTTGCCTTTAATTTCCCGCGAGTGAGCTTTTCTAGTTCCTTGAATTTTCCTCTTCCTTTACGAATTCGAGTGGTGTTCGTACGACTTCGCGTTCCGCGCGAGTCCCGCACGTGCCTTTCTCGTTACGTTTTCCGGGAAAGTTTTCCAGTTTTTCCAACTCGCGATTTTCTTTTCTTCTATTATGTAGTCCTTTGCGAAATTATTTACTATCCACCATTTTGTGAATTTTCCTTTGTTTTTCTTGGAGTTTATGGGACTTATAAAAGTTACGATTTTTTTATTTATTTTTTATTTAACTAATTTTTCGAGATTTATTTGGTATACTGGGTTGTACATACATGTATTATACTCTACTACTTTAACTTTAATTATTATAATCTTTAAAACTTTAATTTTCTTATTTATTTTGACTCTTAAGGTGTGAAAATTCTCACTCTTTTTCCTACAATAATTTTTAAACTTTGATTTTCCTATAAAACTTTCCTTTTACAAATACTTGTTATGATTCAATTTTATTTTTAACTTTATTTCTTGTATAATTAAATGACAATTAAACTTGATGATTTTACCTTACGTCTATAATATAGAAAATTCATTATTTTCTTATTCCACCTTTCTTTTAGGTCTATTCTTTATTAAACCAAAAACACCTTTCTTTCTGGCTTTTGAGAAAATTTGAAATTTTTTCTTAACTTTAGACTTGAATTGCGTAAGCATTATTTAATATTACGATTTGGGAATTGCATGGCTGACACACCCGTGTTTAGCGTAATGTGTTTCCTTTAGAAAAACCCAAATACATAATATTCCTGGATCCTGGTATTCCCGAAGAAATCATTAATTAGAGGCTAAGTTCTTTTTGCATTTCTGGACAAGTCAGGGTTCAACAGTCGCTTCCGTAGATAACGCCCCGCTCGTCCCAACTTGTTGAAGGTTGCACTACATACGATCATTGAAGAAACAACACTGTTTCTTAATTAAAGTTTAAGATCATGTAGTATTTAGTTTCTATAGCCCTGGGTATTTACAATCTATGAACAACCTCTTTTAAAAATATAAATGGTTCGATTTGTTTTATTATTTATCGGCTGTTTATATACAAAAGCGGTTAATTTGCTATTTATCCTGATTCATGTGTTAGAATTTTGATGTAAAATATCCCATTAACTCCATTACGGAGAAATAACTTACCTTATGCCCCAGATGCTTGGTTTGAACAAAACAGTAACTCGGACGACATATTTTTCGACAAAGAAGATCGAAAAAGTTTTGGTGGAGTATATGTCTAGCCATAGATAAAATAAGTAATGTAGGCCTACACTATATTTATTACTGATCCGAAAGAATTTAAATTGATAGTTCGTTTAAAAAATCACACCACTCTATATTCAGTACTTAGAAAATAATTAACACAAAGACAAATTTAAGTGGAATAGATGGCCTAGTAATTAATTACACTAAACAACCAAGCTCCATTTATACAGTAGGCTGTATTAAAGATGTTATAGTATTTGGTTTCAATTTGTCCTGGTAAAAAAATATGGATACCATGTCTCGTTTGCTAAACAATCACCCTCCTAACATCACCCTGCAAAAACACACCACACCCCACGTGAATAAGGGGATACTGATTTACTGAGACATTTTTCCACCTGTGTAGCTAAAGTTTGTTGCAACGCTTTTCATTTCAATGGACGTAACTTCTACAATAATAATGCTAATCTCTTGTTCATACAACTTCAAAAATAATTGATGAATCATATATGGTAGGGATTGGCAAAGGGTTCCGTACTGTTATCTGTCAGGAAAGTTTAGAGAAATAATATTAATGAAAACGCATCAACATTGCATGTAGGCCTACTCAGTACACGAAAATAACCGCCTAAACAATAACAATAACCTTGACGGGAATAAATTATACATTAATGTTAGGGGCTAGAGAAAGGTGTTGAAAACTCCTAAACTCTCTATTATATTACATATAATAAGAACGTAAAACATATTTTTCATAACTTTTTCACAAAAGTTTGAAAACACTATAGTTTTTTTGTAAAGTATATAAACAACACACTTTTTTAATGTTTCAGCTGCATTACCTTTGGAAATAAAAAGAGATTTTTTTAAAATTTTGATTATTGAAATATATTATACAGTTCAGTATAATTTAAAAGTAAGTCAAATTGTTTATTGTTACCTTTATTCGTTCAAGAGAAATGAGATACACACAAACGCGTGCTGCTTAATGGTTCCGCTTTTCCCTTTAAAGGCAAGGAACATTTATTTACAAAATAGTTGTAATAAAGTCACATTTTGAAGTTTTATCTTTAATGAAAAGTTATGAAAAACTTTTGAACTTTGAAGTAGTTTATAGTGTTGGAAATGATTCAAAAACAAAATTTGTCTTTAAAAAATCGTAGTTCCGATAAATCCCATAAAATAAGGCAAAGCATGAAATCGTATTAGTATAATGGAATTAAGGTCGCTACAAGAACGTCTATAAAGTTCTATTCCATCCTGCCGACAACTTAATTGATTTGACCCTGTTTTTATATTCCCAGTCCTATTGAAGATCGTTAAGTCAAATGTCATGTTATTGCATTCTTGCCGAACAGCTCTGTTTCTTAAAGCAATGGAATAAAATGTATGATACGCACACTAAAAAACTTTTAGGCTATAAAAAATGACAGCAGAAAATTATCATCTCCAAATTATTTTCTTGTTTTTAAAGTCGCAAATGTTGAGGACTTTTTTTTAAATTTTGACATTTTTTAGGTTTAATCACTATTTGAAATATAATGTCAAGTGCCTTATTTATTTCTATTAGTATTAATAATGGTAAACAAATCTTCAAAATCAGAAAATGTTCCCATTCATAAAAAAAGTAACTATACCCGTGTTTACGTAAGTGGAAAATTTATCTAACATAGTGCCTCAAAGGTTTGAATCAATGA
>JAGFPH010000541.1:163991-180169 GCA_018207615.1 Philaenus spumarius
TTGAAGGTCGACATGGCGCTTGGTTGGCATACGTAGGCCTAACTACCGAGCTCGTACCTTTCTGTCTACCTATGACTTAGACACCACGACAACCTGCAAAATTACGTAAAGTTTTTTTTAGTTTGGTAATTTTTATATATTATTTCTGTGTAGTGTTTTAATATAGCTTTAAAGTTGGTTCACTAAAGCCTGGCAAAAGAAAGTAATAATAATCTTTTCAAACTCGTAAGCATCTCTTGTCGTGAAATCAAGTTCAGGAAACACGTCACCTATAAAAGGCATATTAAACTGCAATTGATTTATAGCTGTTCTTAGGAGAGACCCTTTTCCTTCCTGCACACGAGTTTTTTATAGTGTCTTTTTAATGGCAATATTGGGTTAATTATAACCTCTAAGCTAATACTACTTTAAGCTTTCTAGATAATATATAAAGATATACATAAATGTATAAAAGCTTAGGCATAAAATCTGAAACAAAATTATCTTTATAAAATAAAATTATCTAAAATTAAGGTATTTGACAAGTATTGAAATGTATTTTCGATGTAGTACAAGTGGAAATTATTCTAAATTACCATTTCTCCAAATCAGTGAAACAAAATTATCTTTATAAAATAAAATTATCTAAAATTAAGGTATTTGACAAGTATTGAAATGTATTTTCGATGTAGTACAAGTGGAAATTATTCTAAATTACCATTTCTCCAAATCAGTTATTTTTATAATTATGTGTTGTAATTAATGTTTATAATGATGTGTTGTAATCAATATTTATAATCAGCTAATCAACAATGGACTTCGTTTACATATCAAAATACATTGTTTGTGTACAAGTATTTTCTTCTTTTGCTGCATATTTTATTAATGACTCTCAGTGAACACGAAAGGCTTTGGAGATAGACAGAGGTCATACAATAAAGTAACCGACCTGTTCAATGTTACTTTTCGTGACCGTGTTAATATTTCAAAACGTACCGTTTCGAGAACTGTTGCGCGTTTTTGCAGAAACAGGCAACGTTCAGAATAAAGCAAGACGTGGAAGACCCAAATCACCTACTTGCGATGGTCAATCTTCGGACGTATTACAATCGCTTATAGAAGATCCTTATTAATCTACTCGAAAAGTAGCACTAGATGACGATGAAAGTCAACACTCTATTCTCAAAATTTCAAAAGATAATAATTTTAAGCCATACAAGTGCACTTAGTGCAGGAACTCTCCGATGAAGATTTTGATCGTAGTTCTGCGAAATTATGATGTCTAAAATTGATGATGATAATAATTTGTTAAATAGAATAGTTTTCAGCGTTGAGACAACTTTTGTATTAAATGTTGAAATAAACAAACAAAACTACAGATACTGGTCTGATGAAAACCCGCACTGGTATGAAGATTGAAGAAACTCATGCCCAACATCCATTGAAAGTTAATGTTTGGATGGGTATTGTAGGAAAGCAAGTTTAAAGCCCCATTTTCATATATGGCAATTTAAATGCTGATAAATGCAGCAATGCTTCAGGGACAAATTATTCCACAAATACAAAACATATTTGGTCCCGAATTTCAAAATGTATGGTATCAACAAGATGGTGCGCCAGCAAATTTTGGTCATAAAGTACGCTTTTCCAAGGCGATGGATTAGTCGAAGGGGCGAAGTCGAATGGCCTGCAAGATCGACTTGTCTCCTTTGGACTATTTCTTATGGTGCAACATTAAAAATATCGTCTACCAAACTAAACCTCAAAGTGTTGATAATTTGAAAAATGGAATTCAAGAAGCTGCCCGAAATGTGTCTGTGCCAACTTTGGCTAATGCAGTTCGTTCATCTTATAATCGACTAGCCCACTGTCAGGCAGTTGGAGGAAAACATTTTGAACATTTGATTCATTGAATTTTGAGTAGGTGCTTAAATACTATGATGTATATTAAAGATTTGTTTCCATAAAGATAAAAAATCACATTTAAATTTATTTCTAGCTAACTTTAAGTGATAGAAAAAAATATTAAATACAAAATTTGTTAATTTTAAACAGACATTTAAAACGAAATGCCACATGACTACCTTGCCATTAAACATTTTTGAGTTAACAACCATTTTGATTTTTTCAAAATTGATTTCTAGTGGTTCAACGAAATACTCCCAAATATCGTTGTGTGGCATATCGTTTGAAAGCTTATTTAATTCTGAATCCAAAAATAATAATAATTGATATTTAAAAAATATAGTACAGCAAAATGGGACAAAATCGGAAAACACGAATTCGTTGGGTTTTTGGACGCCATTTTTAATCGGTTAAAGATATGGATGTTCCAATTTCACAGTTGGTTTTCTCTTGAAATTCTACATCGAAATGATGTATCACATGACCACCTTCCCATTTTAAAAAAACAAAGTTACATTCGAGATGACGGATAAATTTTTTCAAATCATAATAAAATAGGCTATATGTTTTTCAATTGAATAGGTTCCTGAAAGAACGGAGGTGATATGTGAAACAATTTTTAAATTATTATGGGGTGGCAGGACTTTTGCATCATTCTGTATGGGCCTATACAAATTTTAGTGACACTCTAAAGGGTGTTCTGGGGACCATTATCGGTGCTCAATTACTATTCCCGACCATAAGGATCTCTGCAATAGCCTATCTTTCCTAAAATAATGTGTTGCAGTTTTCGAAATATGAAACCATTTATCAAGTGCAACGTGAATTACTTATATAAAAAAGAACCAACTCGTCATAAGTAGGCTAAGTGTAGTTTATGGACCTTTCTTTTCGCAGAGGAAGTGTCGTGGGTGTTTGCCTACTCCTTCGAAAACTGGTAGCTTCCTCAAACTAAAAAAGATGCAAATACTCTCTTTTTTGTGTGCAACATGGCCTCAGGCTTTTTTTATAACACCGTGAGTCCTTTGCATTCTGAATATCACCATTTCAAGTCGTTGGGTGAAAAAAAAGAACACGAGCTTGTGCATTCTCTGTGGCTACAAGATGGGGCTATATTAAAAACCTAATATATATATATATATATATATATATATATAGGCCTATATATATATCACTTTTCATTGTAATTCTTCAAGAATTATTGAGACTTCGCTTTGTTGAAGCTATGAATATCATTACAGTAGACCGGTGTACCGCAATAATGAAAATGGACTCAAATTTTTATGGATGTTTCGCAGTGGATGTTGAATGCATACAACTATAATAAGAATAAAACTTATGAAATTTTCTCATTGCAGTTGTATGTATTTAATTTAAAGTGAATAACAAGTAGGAATGTGCAGAAAAGTATGACTTTTGAGGCACTGAGATTTGGGGTAAAATATTTTCCTTACATTATGTAAGCGTGGCATAGTGGGATACCTGAGTGCATTATACCTACTCACTGCATGAGTGTGTACTCCTATACTACTATGCGACCTGACTTTAGTTGGCAGTACGGGAAAAGCTATCTAATGCATTTAAAGCCCTGCACACACCGGAGCGATACTTTATCGCTGGAGCGACGCGATATAATTCCTAGAATTTTATCTGCGATACTTGGGCGATAATATCGCAGCGGAAATAGGTGCTTCCACACCAGAGCGGGAAAAGAGACGCGCGGGAAAGCCAGTACACCTCAAGGGAGCGTAGAATGCGGTGGTCGTGTGACTCTCTAGACGTAAAAGTGTTGTGTTATAGTTAGTGTTTGTATACTGTACTGTGTGTTTACTTACCATGACATCGTCTGATGAAGAAGAAGCGTTGCTGTTACTAGCCGTACTAGAAGACGAAAGAGCAAGGAAAATGTGGGTACACGACATAAATAAAGAACGGCTGCAATTTGGCGAGTACCATATGCTCATGCCCCAGTTAAGAAAAGATGAAAAAAGATTCTACATATATTTTAGAATGAATCAGGAATGTTTTGACGATTTGCTGAGTTTGATTGCTGGACATTATTGAAAAGGAAAGTACCAAAGAGTTGACTTGGGAATTGAAATACAAGGGCAGACGTTCCCACAGTAGACGGCGTCACTACTTCCTGTAGCTCAAGCTGCTTCCTCCTCACTGTACCAAACAACCTTACAAACACTTACCACGTCGTGGTATTTAACAATAAAATGGCTAAAATTATATGCACACGAAACATAATTACGTAGGCTTGGTTCATTAAATATTATGCAGTACCTATCCTGGAAGAAAGGTTTGGTCCTAGCTAGCAAAGTGCTTCTTGGGACCAGCAAAACTTGTCATACTTACCAGAAGTATTCAGTGTCTTTCCGATGTTCTCCCAGATCTTGTCTTTCTTCCGTATGTTCTTATAATCCTTGTGATTTAAATCATAGAGCACCGGGTATGTATAAACAACTTCAAGTGTTCGGTGATACACGACATGTTGTTGTTACACGTGCACAGGACAGACAAAACTGAGTAGTTCAATGGTTTGGCCGCATGGTATCGCTGCGATAAAGCGCTGCAAACAGTGCATGCAGCGTTACTGCGATAATATCGCTACAGTATCGCATTCATCTCGGTATCGCGTATCGCAGTTCGCTCTGGTGTGTGCGGCTCCATAAGCCACCATGGTATCGCACAGACCACTGGTATCGCAAGAGAATTTCCAAGAAAAAGTATCGCGCCCGCTCTGGTATCGCACGGAGTATCGCTCTGGTGTGTGCAGGGCTTAATATGAAGTTTCCGCACTACTACCCGCACTGCTGACATCGGGCGCTCTATGAATTCACTGATATGTAGATGATGACGTAATTTTGTAAATGGTATCAAATTAAAGCTAATAAAACTGTATTTCCTTATGTGACACCAAGAAATGTATATACATTTGTTATATATTTTGTATAGGATTTTATAACTGAAACGCAACTGAAAAGGACATAATAAATGTAGTAAGCGTATTTTTTAAAATTTTCGGTCAGGTAAATTTTTCAAGCGGGAAAGTTGTACAAAAATAGATAAATTTAATTTTTGTAATTTGACTTTTTTACTTGTGCTGCTTAGTTTAGGCCGTAGGAGCCGCAGAAGTCAAGAGTTATCATTGTGTATTTGTAAGTGGCGCGCTGCCATCGCAGTGTTTCTGCTTGCCTTTATATAAATTTAAACGCAATGTTTAACAGTTTTATCTTTTTTTTATAATAATGTACCAATACCTATTTGTAATGTGGTTTCACAAACACACCCTAAACCAGCTGAGAACAAACTAACAATGAAAAATGAATTGGGACAGAAGAGGAATCTATTCCTTATCTGTTTACAGGAAACGCCTGAGCATATTGGGTTGTCACAACACTTAACTGCACCAAAACTGTTCCTTCATAACAAAAATAATATTATTTGTAGTCTTGGGTTTCTTTGTTTGCTTATGGTTATTGCAAAACAACGTTATAACATACTGAGACTACATTCCTTTTATTTATTTATTACACAGCAATAATTGTATTTTATTGACATTTATTACATCTCAAATCGTTTTTATATTACTGTTCACAATACTGAATATAAATTGAAGACTAGGTGGTAACTATAACTTGTGAATATCCTTTTTAATGCATCTGTGAGTAACTATAACGCCTTTGTCGACATACAGTCGCGTCGCGGCGACAGCCACAGTCCGTATGTTGTCAGGACTGGTAGTAGCCCCGCAACCTTCCATATGGCCTGTACTGCCAACTAAAACCCGGACGCACAGTACTGTATATGTAAACCAAATTTGTAGTAAGTGTATTATATCTTCTCTAACACAATCGTAAAAATACTTACGGATTTTAAATAACATGTAGGCTAATTGACAAAATATAGAATATAGTCATACTGTTACAGCTGTTTTTGTAATTCTAACATTATCCGCAAATTATTTCAACGTACCTCTCATATTATACAGAGTAAATAGTAAAAGGTGTCAAAACAGAAGTTTTCTCAAATTTAAATATCCCTAAAATCCATAGGCATCGTTTAGTAACTGCGGTAATTGCAGGGCACCCATAATAGATCTATAGACATATCCTTTCGCGGACGTTTCTGTAGATCTTTTGATTGCAAACATACAAACATTCGCTTAGTGTTTTGGTTTATCTTTAACCAGCATGAGACGTCAATGCACACAAATGAAAATTTTTCACGTTTTAAAACATTACTCAGTCCCATTTTGAAGAAGAATGGTGAAACTTCACCCATGTTACCCGGGCGAGAATGCTGGTAACTTTAGACAAATTTAATAAAAAACGGATTAGTAACTTTTGAGTTTAATCATTATAAACCCATTTATCATAATACCCACCTTTTCACTTAATAAAGTAGTAGGCCTATATATTATTTACATTAATATTCTGTCTGATCGTCCCCTTCCAGCTTCAAGTCTCGTCGACAAGTTTGATTACATAGAATATAGTTTACTTAAACTGAAATCATTATATTTGAACCATTCTCGATATCCCAACTATAATTACATATAAATATGCATCAAAGGCTGCAATATTTTCATGTCTTAACTATAATAAATTCACTCAAACCCTACCTAACCGTGATTAAACCAAGCTCATTTGAAAGGTTAATCACCAAGGGTGAGAGGTTAAGCTGTTAGGGGAGGAGAACATGTGTTTTAATTACCTCAGATTGACACGTTCCACCTCCATGCGGGAGGGCGTAGAAAGCTGCCTAGCCAGTTTTACATTATTCATTCATTACAAGCACGGTTTAAACCTTGTTTGAATTGAATTTTACCACGAACTTTTAATATAATAGTTATTAGCTACCGTGCTCAAACATTTGTGAAATCATTTCACGTATATTACCTTACATTTAAGGTAGAAAAGTAGGCTTAATAGTTTGGGCTAGTACTATTCATACATACAAGTGGAAATGATTTAGCACATTAATTCATTTAGGTAATGTTATTTGGTAAAACAGCATGGGTACATAAAATGTGGGTATATGGATCTAAGATACGTTAGTCATTTATAATTTGGTAAAACTGCATGGGTACATAAAATGTGGGTATATGGATCTAAGATACGTTAGTCATTTATAATTGTAGTATAAACTTAAACATATTTCTTAAATTTGATAGAATAAAATTTATAAAAAGATTCTCATAAATAATATATTATTATTTATAGTTACAATTTGATTATTGTAGCTCGTGTACCACTGAAGATGGCGTAATTGTCGTAGAAACGCGTTTGAGTGAATAAACGTATTATTTATCAGAACCTGTGTCAAGTTTTATTCTATCAAGTAGGCCTACATTATCTCACAATCAAGCAGAATATTTGTTTATATTTATTAAAATTCCCAACAAAGTTTTGTGGACTAATATTTTCACTTTTAAGTTAAAATTACAAGTAAAATAGGATTTAATTTACACATTGACAGTATTTTAAACTGAAAAAATGTTTAAACATTTTTAAGTGTTCGGTTGATTTCAGTTTTTTTTTCTTAATAATAAAAGTAAAATTTTATTATATAATTTGAAGTATCCCAACTTGAGGTTGCCATTAAAAAATTTGAAGTTTGATCCATTGGGAGCGGGGAAGGGGGGTGAAAATATAAAAATTATTTAAAATTGATTCCTCTTGTAAATAGCAAAAATTGACAGTGAATAGTGAGTTTTGTAAGTTCAGTAGTAAAAATTTACCTTCATCGTGTAAAAAGAAGCAACTTCGCGTATAAAGTTACTTTTGTTGCTTTAACAGTGTTTATTTCTACAAATTTTTTCTTAAAGTCCTTTGCGTTTTGTTTACGTTTAAATATTATTTTAGCTGCGGATAACGATATTAAGATAACATAGGCTACAGTTTGTCTTAAGGCAGGGTAAGATTTTTAAATTTTCTAAGTTATAAGCTAAGAAGCTCTTTCCATGGATGATAGTGGAATGAACAGAAATGTAAGTGCGCTTGAAAAGTAAGATTAAAAAGTCTGTTTGGAAAAGTTTCCAGTCAGGAAAACTCCTATGAAAAAACACAGATATTGCGGATGAAGCCAGTCTACCGAAACAGGTTAGCATCGTCCAGGGTGTAACGTGCAAGGTGAAGGAGGGGATAACCTTACAAGTACTTTGTTAGTAAGTTTACTGTAGATTACACAGTGCATGCTACAGTTTCTTCTACTGTCGTAACATGTTAAGTGCAACTATACACTGTTGGCTGCGTCTGCAATAAATAAATGTGTTAGTGGCATGCAACTATCTGCTACTGATGGCACTAGTAGAAAAGAATAGTTAATGAGTGGAACCGAAGACCTTGCCTCATGTTAACTCCACAATCCACACTGCATCTTGTTAAAATGTATTAACAATTGGTGCAGTAGGATTTAGTGGAATGTGATAGCCAGGGCCGTCTACGTTTATCGGGTATTCAATGTGTCGTAAGACATAGTGATGATGCGATCAAGTGTGAGGTGGGATGTGAATTAAGTTGCTAGCTGATATATAATGTGTGTTGCTTATTAAATGGCACATTTGAATCTGTACGTAATATCTCGACTCTAGTGCACCTGGCTGGTTTAGTTACGATCCTCAACACATTATTTTGAACAGTTGAAGTAGTTCAATTTGTATGTTCCCAGACGGGTCAGGCGAAGCTAAGCAATAGGGGGATTTACTAAAAAAACATTCTTCATACTATCATTCAAATTGTCTATAATAGGCAGTCTTATAGACTTCTTTCTGTGCCATTTGCAGGCGCGACGAGAAAGAGGGGAAGGGGCAAAATCTCCGGGGCCTTGGTGGGGAGGGCTCGGGAACTTTAGATTTCGTAGAAGTACATTAAGCAGTTTTATTAGTTTTGAGTGCACGGATGTGATGAATAGGAAGATTATAAAATGAAATAAAGTAAGTTGTTTTGATGTGTGGATGAGTCAAAGCCGATGTGGAACCGGAAAGTTGGAGTCGGACACAGCGTGCCCACCCTCTACCGCTGCCACGCATTTCACCCATCCCTCGCACCATTGTCCCTGATTCATAGGTCGCTAACTGCAAGCACATAGTAGAATAGAGAAGCTACTCGGAGCACAAAGCGATGAATATTTCAATGTAAAGAAGCGCACGTCTTATCGACTCAATTTTAATAGATTTTTTTAACTTGAAGTTGTAGTACAGCAATGAACCGCGACGCAGCGCTGGCAAACCATTTTGTGCGCGGTCAAGAGCGAGAGAGTGCGACATACTAAGTGTCGCTCTCGCTTTATCTGGTCGCCACGTACCAGAGAGAGACGGGAAGAAAACATTGTATCTCGCGCTCTCTCACGCTTCACCGCGAGTTAAATGGTTTGCCAGCGCTTCCTCGAGGCTCATTGCTGTACTAAAACTTCAAGTTAGAAAAATCTATTAGAATTTAGTACACAGGACAATGCGCTTCTTAACTTTTAAGTATTCAATACACAAAGTGCGGCCAGCCTGGCGACCTGATGTGTCGGTCCAAGATGGCGACGCCGCCCTAGTCCGAGCGTCTACCACGCACCACCTCACGCTAATTCAGTTAGTCCTTTATCGTTAGTCGCAGGCTGTTTGTTGTAAATGTCGACCTCCGCGAAATGGGAAATTATGTTGCATTTGTCTTAAAACTTAAAAGTATATGGACTAAGTTATTTAATACCCATAATCCATGTGAAACTTTCAGGACGTGTAGACATAGAAATAAGTAACTAAAACCAGTTTTTTCTTCAATGTAATTTAATTAACTATTCTTTAAATCAATATAATATCATTACTAACCCCAGCTAAGAAGATTCGTTGATTAATAAATATTTAACAACATATTAGTGTAATCTATTACGTACATTAAATTTAAAAAAACGAAAACAATACGTAGCCAGGCAGTGTGATGCGGCTATAGTGAACGTTAAAGACAGTTTTGCCGCATTCTTATACTTGGATTTCTTAGAAAATTGAATACGATAGAAAAAAATGGTAAAATAATAAACGAAATTTGGTTATTTATCTAACTTTCCCGCTGACAAAATTTCTCTGATGATTAAAAGATAAAAAACTTTCCCACAGATCAACTTTTTCTTGTCTGTTTTTGAAAAACAGAACTACATACAAGTATGTAATAACATATTTATACACGAGTTAATAAAATTATTATTTATTATTACTATCGTTATCCTCAGTCTCTATTCCATAAGTATGCAATATTCTGTTGATAATGACTATGTATTTGGCTCGAAGTTTTACACCGCGAACTGAGCTCGCTGATCGAAGATTTCAGGCTTAAGGCCGATTTGCATGGGATAAATATAATAACTTATCTTGTCTATTCTATTATGTGCTCGCTGGTCGCTACACTGTAGCAGGAGCAAATGGTTTTGTTTATTTACACTTTGTGAAGTTGATTATAGAGTGTTGACGCGACTAATATGTTTAGTTTGATCCAAGTTTTACTTGTGGCATATTGACGATATTGTGGAATTTTACTTTATTATAACGTAAGCTTTAGTTTTTTGTCTGGTTAGAGTACAGTATAACTTTTGTAGAAAAAAGAGGTTAATTTAGGTCATCAGGTTAGCTCGGTGATTTTGATTCTATGAAATGGTCTTAGGCCTATCAATTAAATTAGTGGGAACTTGTAAGCTTCCGTGTACCAAAAAGAAAAAACGTGCTGTGTTTTGTTTCTGGTCTACATATGTCTAACTAAAGATACAAACAACTAATTTATTCGTGCGTTTTGTTACTTTACGCAAGTCGAATGACAATATTATTTATCGTATTTAAAATTCTTAATAATTTATGGAACCATACTTATTGTATTTATGTACAAATGTTTTTAGGTAATATGTTTTGATTCTAACTAATATTACTTGCATTTATTTCTGTACTAGTGACAAAACTTATAAGATGCGGTTTTTTAATGCGCTTTTTAATCTACCCCATCTTTATAAAATTAGACTTACCTACTTCATCTTACCGATGTTGAATAGGTTAGATCAATAAATTTATAAACAATAATTTCGTCTACAATTATGTAGTAGAAAATTAATAGTTTGTTTAAAAAAATCCATTCCTATACTGAAATATTGGGAGTGGGACCTTGCCAATATTTTGCCCAGGTTCTTGGTGTGGCTCTCAGCGGCCCAGGCCATTTGGTGTATCTATAGACCTATTGCATTATATTTAATATTTCTGCCTCGGCTTCGTAACCTCCAAAGATAGCAAATAACTTTAATTGTAATAATTATACTTTTAAAGTACCTAATAACAATTACCGTTTTTATATATCCAGTTTGATTTAGTTGAACAATATTAAATATCTGTTTTTAGCCAGAAACTCTAAGGTTAACGATAATAGTTAAAGTCTAGTTTCAATCAATTCCGTAAATTTTCTCGCACTTGGGTTAATAATTTTTGTAATTAATTTTTTACTAGTATGTGCGCCTTTATAACCCTGATGTTTATTTGTATTACAATTCTGTAGTGATTAGTGTGTGTATATTATACATAGATTTAAATAGTAAGTTGATTTAAAACCCACGGAATTAACAAAACCTTCTTGGAAGTAAAGAAAATAAGTGATTCAGTATTCTAATAGATTATTGATTTTTAGAAAATAAATGCAGAGGCACTTGAATGACGATTTCCGTTTTATATTAGGATCAAGCGGAAACTTTTACTGCTGAAGTTGGAAGAAGCGACTGGGTAAAGAGGGTTACAAATACTGACCTAGGCTGAACATCACAGCGCATGCTTGACTCGGCAGCAGCGTCGAGACGGTACGTAGTTTCAGACTGTGTAATGTCACAGACGTAGATGGTCGTTCTCATCTACCCTGTGACTTTACACTCATGTACCATTACATACATCTATTAAATATCAACCACTACAGAGTTATTTCGGCAATATTAGACAGTTTGACAAGCAGTTATAAACTTTTGTTGTACGAAAAATGATGAATTTGTACTAATACAGTGCACTTATGTACAAAATCTGAAAGAAAATCAGGAATACAATATTGAATTTGTTATAACTAAGAACAACGGACCAACAGCGGGCCTAGTGAATTAATTATGTTTAATTTAATTTAAATTTGAAAAATGGTGGGTTATTTTATACAAAAATGTTGTAGTTTAACATTTTTACTGGTTTTCAATAAAAGAGAGATTGTTATTTTATATTTTTGATGGCGTAAATTTACTTTAGGAAACCTAGCTGATATGATATGCAAACGAAGACTTTTTTTACTAAACAGAGTAGTGCTGCCAACCTAAGCACATTATATACTATTGAATGTTTATGCTGGTAAACATACTGTAACTAAAGCCTCTAAGTTAGAACTTCAGGCTATATTTTGTTTAATGCTTGCATTTCTGTTATAAAAAACAATTTAATTGCTGTTACCAGCTTATATATTATGTTTTATACACTGGAAACATACTGTGACTGTAAGTTAGAACCTCAGGCTATTTTATTTATATTTTCATCGATTGAAAAAACATATATGGATCGAATACATTTGGGCCCTTGTTATAAGTTACACTAACTTCTAATTGATTCGATGTATCGAATCGTGAACAAACCATAAGTTTAATGATAATAAATATTTAAGTATTTAAGTAATAATTAAATGTTATAGAATTGTATAAAGTGAACATTTTGTGTGTTCCTGTTTTGTTATACATATTTTATTAAGTGATGACAAATTGTTTGTAAATGCGTACAGGAATAGAGTTCGATAATCGTGTCAGTTCGCATGCGCAGTTCGATGTCACTGAAAGGATGAGTCTAATATATTCCGAGTTAATTAAGTTGTGAATTGAGTTTCAGTTTAAAGTGTTTCATATTTTCTGTTTGCATTTATTTTGACATTTACGAAAAGAATTGAACATTACAAATTCTTATTAGAGCATTTTCTTGTGCATACGTACCGCAAAATAGGAAAGTAAACTTTAGCCTTTTTGGTGTCTTGGAGTTGTTAATGGGAGTTAATAGTTTGCGGTGGTGTTGCTGGAGGGCTGATAATATTGATAGTTTAGACTCACATAATTTATGTTATAATGTTAATACAATGTATTAGTATCTTTATTTACATTTGTAAAAAAAGGCGTGTTTAACTACTCACTAATTCACAAAAAATGGGTTTTAAATTCCTCTTCTAGAAGTTCAAAGCATCAATTGTAAAATAATCAACTTTTACCAAGTATTTGTTGTAAACATCTCAATTTTTTCTTCTTTACTTTAAAACTATATTTTGTCCATGTTAATTTAGGTACCCATTCACTAAATTTATTATTTTAATCACTTATATACATTTTAGATCTAATGTTTATAGGCCTACAATAAATATTTTATTTCTCTGGGCTGAAATAATAACATAAAATGTACATAATTTATTTTTTAATGTAGATGATTTGGAGTAATACAAATGTCCATGTGATCATTCTTGAGCTCTTTAAAATGAGCTATAACGATGGAAAGTGAAATCATTAAATTTGTTTATAGGATTAATATTATATGAGGTGGGTTCAAAAAGTAAATATCGATTTGTACAAAAAACCTCACACGTTATTTTCGTTGAAATTTATTTTTACACGTAAGAGCACAATTATTTCTGTTGTACGGGCTTTACGGTTGATGGTACATTTATGTCCAGTCAAAGTCTGTGATCAGCCTTTGTGTGGCATCGACAACACGATGTAGCCACAAGATTAAACTAACTCGTTTGTTTTAAATTGCCCGACGCAATAGTATTGGAGAGGGGTATATTCACTGTTTGACACCTAAAATTCAACAAGCAAGATTATTTCATATCCAAATCAAACTTTACACGAGATCTTAAATTAACTCAAACAATTAAACACTTATTAACACACTTATTTTCTGTCCAAATTCCAACAGTGGAAATCCCTGATGACAGAAAGCTTGCGTCCTTGCGGTAGGGCAGCCACGTTCCGTTGTGTAGTAAAGTCATGGAAAGTTCTTACTTTTAAAGCGCCTTACTTTTTGAATGGGCCTTTTTGGATTTATTTCTCCACAACAATAGACCTTAAATTGTTATTATAATTGTCATTAAAATGCGAGTTTTTGTTTAGAGTTCAATTAAACTTTGAGCTTTAGGAAAGACTTTAAATTGCACTAAAAATACTAGATTGATTTGTATTTCAATTTACAATTTCAATTGAAAGTTTTCGAGTTTTCTAACGAGTAAAGTACCAATAAATCCAATTATCTCTCTTCTTTCCTGTCGTGGCATCATTCAGGCTGACTTCGCTTGCGAGGCGTAATGCTTATAGAAAAGTTTGATCAACAGGAATCTACCGGACATTCCGATTGCACTTATACTGCATGATAATTAATGATAATACAAATTGATTGACCGTCTTAAATCACTTGATAACGAAACTGCGGTGTTACTATGTCACTTTAAACATGGTCTACATGCGAGCACAGTGCGCTCTATATGAAACACGGACATTCATTATTTATTAAAAATACACGTATTGTTGAAAGTAGACTGTATAATCGTTATGTTTTCTCACTCCATTATTAGTTATACGAAATTTTATTTCTGCTTTTACGCGTGACATTTAAGTCCACCAAAGTGATTTTACTAAATGCAATATTATAAATGTTTCAATCAATTGATTGTCCGACCATTAATTACTATAACGATATGCACGCCCTCTAGACACCGCCTCTGATGGTATCCGCACATGTATTAGTGATAACATCTCTATCAATTAATTAACAGGGTTTAATGAAATACCGTGCCTTTTAACACGTAGTTCAAGGTTAGGCAACACTTGATTACGTCTGTTGGAGCCACAGGTCGGGTATTTATTAATGCTAGTGGTTTTTTTTTTTAATTTGACTTTTTCAAAGTAAATATGTTTCCATTAAATACAAAATAAAGCCTTAAACAAACGCAAGTTAATTAAATAATTTGTATAGAATAACACACTTACAAACATAACTAAAAAATAAGAAAGAAAATCACAATTTGGAATTGTAAAATAAATTTTAAAGAAAAAAGTATGTTTCGTCAGGAAAGTAAAAATAAATATGTTGGAAACATAATGGCGGTATGCTATTTTATTAGTAAAGACTTCCGGCTACTGTAATATTGGTTGAAACCGCTTACTTTCTAATTGCTGCCTGATTATGTATTTTATCAAATTTCATAAATCAGTAAATTTACCTTACTACAATAATTTACTGAAAACTCCAATAATCTACAAAAAAACCTGTCGGTGGCAAAAGTCGTACGAACGATTTCCTGTTTTCAAGTATTTTTCTGAAAATTGAGTTTTCGTCCAGTTTGTAATCAAATATATTCAAGGAAAATTGATAATTAGTCATTTTATAACAAATTATGCATTAGATTTTAAGAACGATTTCCCCAAAACTAGATGAAACGCGGAGGGCTGTAAGGGACTGTTTCTGTTTATAACTCTTACATCCTTTTTAAGGAGATCTAGTAACGAGGTCAACAATTAACACACCTTTACAGTAAATGATTTTTTATGCTTTCCATTTCTATATTTTCGAATAATTAGCATGATCTAAAACTGTCTAAAGAATGAAAGACAGTTCAGAGTATCTCGAACAAAGTTAACCGATATTTTACTATAAATAACCTTAAAATATGCACGATGTTAAATCTTCAATACCATAACTTTCCAATTCAAATGACTCCTAATTACAAAATGTCCTGTATTTTCTGATTTAACAACTCCTGGTCCTTTTTACTTCCTTAATTGAATTTAAAATTTCCATGGACTTAGAAAAGGAATTGCATTTTTTAACATTTTGAACTTTTGGTTTGTATCTGGTGCGATATTTTAGTTTAACTTGTAATTAGTCATCAGCAATTAAAGTAAGGGTTGCATCTTCTACGAGTACACATCCTTAACTCTATACAATGTTAAAATTGGCAACGCTGTATACTCCCTTTTCCCGCCCCAACTCAACTTCACACTTGAGCGCCTTTATTTTCAAGACTAGGCTATAAGTTTCATATAATTACATAATTACCATATAAGTCTATGTTATTTTATCTAATTGGCATAACTCTTATCATGATGTTGTTTCCTAATTAGTTCCAGAACACTTCTCAGTTTGCCAGAGATGGATGTGTTTTAGTTGTATTCTGATTGTTGGGGTCTTCTGTTATTACTTTGGACATAGTACATTACAGTTGGCTGACAAATAAGAAGGGACATAAGTAAATGTTTAAGAACTAATATTAATT